>CANUEZ040000184.1:1442500-2032500 GCA_948099385.1 Fasciola hepatica
CCGGCATTCACACCTGCTGATCCAGAACTCTGGTTCACGCTGGTTGAGTTAGAATTCGAAAACTGCCGTATAACCAGTGACGCCAGCCGTTTCAGGTGGGTAGCAGGCCGCCTCCCGCCAGAGGTCACAATGCAAGTAAGGGACGTAATAATCTCTTCCCGAAGCTATGAGGCTTTAAAGGAGGCTGTCATTGCCCGCACGACCCCAACGCAAGACCAACGTATGCAACAACTTCAAAACGTTGAGCTTGGAAGTAGGAAGCCCTCCGAACTGCTGCGTGAGATGCAGCGCTTGAGAGGACCGACAATAGGTGAGGACCCGCTCTTGAGGGAACTTTGGCTGCAGCGTTTGCCGCATAACATTCCAGTTTTACTAAGTGCCGCGCGCAAATGCTCGCTAGAGGAAACTGCAGCGGTAGCTGATGACATTATGTCACGATACAACCCCGCTGTAGCTGGAGTAACCAGGCCGTCCGTCGCAACGGTGCCTGCCTTGCCAACATCTAACGAACTCGCATCAGTTTTGTCTAGAATTGACGCGAGCCTGCAACGCCTAGCAGTTAGAAGTGGGTCACAGGAGCGGCACCGCGCATGCTCACCTAGGCTCCATAGTCCGTCATTGCGACGCCGTTTCGTCGGTTCTTCAAAAGAAGGATATTGTAAGTACCACAGTCGCTTCGGTGAGGGAGCCAAACGATGCGAACGAGGGTGTACGTTTCCCGGTGCTCATCAGGGAAACTAAACCCCCGGCCCGTGGTGGCGACCCACGAAGCCGGGTATCACACCAATAGTCGTCTTTTGAACGTAAGGGACATCATTTCAAATAACCTATTCCTTGTAGATACCGGTGCCGAAGTGAGCGTCGTCCCCCGAGCGAAAGACGACAATAGCACACCGCAGGCCCAAACACTACGCGCTGCCAATGGCACGGCCATCCCAACGTTTGGCCAGCGGTCGCTCACCTTAAACTTGGGTTTAAAGCGTAATTTTCGTTGGGTATTCATCATCGCCGACGTCCCGTACCCAATTCTGGGCATTGACTTCCTGCAGCACTTTGACTTGTTAGTTGATGCACGGCGCCGCAGAGTGGTGGATCGTCAGACCACTCTCGCCGTTGCGGGTCATAATTCGCGAGTGAATCACGTCACGCCCTTTTACGTTCAACCACCGGCACACCAACCTTATGGCGAACTCATCGCCGCCTACCCGGCCATGTTTCGGCAGGCCGGGCCTCTCCCAGCAGTGACGACCAGTGTCACTCACCATATCGATACTAAGGGACCCCCAGTGTTCAGTAGGCCGCGTCGGTTAGCACCAGACAAGCTTCGTGTTGCACAGGCCGAATTCGAACATATGCTAGAACTGGGTATAATACGCCCTTCTAGTAGCCCTTGGGCTTCCCCCCTTCATATGGTTCCTAAGGCTAGTGGCGACTGGCGACCCTGTGGTGATTACAGAGCGCTTAACAAAGTCACCGTCCCGGACCGATACCCGATTCCCCATATACAGGATCTTACTTCGTCTTTATCAGGTTGCTCCATCTTCAGCCGTATCGATTTGGTTCGGGCGTACAACCAGATCCCGGTAGCAGAGGCCGATATCCCTAAAACTGCCGTCACTACACCTTTCGGGCTGTTCGAGTTTCTGCGAATGCCGTTTGGACTCAGCAATGCAGCCCAGACCTTTCAACGGTTCATGCACGAGGCAACTCGTGGTTTGGAAAATGTCCACGTATACCTGGACGATATTTTGGTGGCGAGTTCTTCAGAGCAAGAGCACGCTACGCACTTACGAGCACTTTTCGAACGCCTTAGCCAGCACGGCGTTACGATCAATATCGCGAAATGCGAATTAGGCCGGTCTGATATCACTTTCATAGGACATTCTATTTCATCCTCGGGTATCCGCCCTCTGTCAGATAAAGTTTCCGCTATTCGCGACTACCCTGAACCCCAATCTTTTCGCCAGTTGCGTCAGTTTGCCGGTCTGGTGAATTTCTACCGCCGATTTATTCCTCACTGTGCGGAAATGATGCAACCCCTCACCGACCTGTTGCGCGGAGGTAAGCGGAAGTTCGTGTTTCCCGACACAGCACAAGCTGCATTCGCCTTGGTCAAAGATGCTGTCGCCAACACAGCACTCCTTACCCACCCTGACCCTTTGGCTCCTATTTCGGTAGTGACGGATGCCTCGGACACAGCGGTTGGAGCAGTACTGCAACAGTTCGTAGATGACTCTTGGCAACCTTTAGCATTCTTCTCCAAGCGCCTACAACCCGCGGAATCAAGGTACAGCACGTTCGGTAGAGAGTTATTAGCCATCTACTTGGGAATTCGTCATTTTCGACATGCACTCGAAGGCCGTTCGTTCACGGTGTTTACAGACCACAAGCCTTTGGTTTACGCACTGAAGTCAGCTTCCGATCGATACTCACCACGCGAGATTCGCCACTTAGACTTTGTCTCACAGTTTACTGTGGACATACGACACGTCTCTGGGGTACTTAATCCCGTTGCAGACGCCTTATCGCGCGTATATCAACTAAGTCTGGCACAAACGCCTAACATCAACTTAGACGCAATGGCACAGGCTCAAACTATGGACCCTGACATCGAACAACTTAGACAAAACGGTTCTTTGAGTTTAACCACAGTGCCTATCCCAGCTTCCCAGAATACCATCGTGTGCGATGTGTCGCAAGGTCGCCCTAGGCCAGTAGTTCCTGCTGCCCACCGGTATCCTACGTTCATGACACTCCATAATCTGGCTCATCCGGGTGCGACTGCCTCGGTGAAACTGATAACTGAGCGTTTTGTTTGGCACAATGTCAAACGCGATGTCCGTCAATGGGCTCGTGCTTGTCTGCAGTGTCAACGTGTTAAGACCCATAGGCACACTAAGGCAGCGTTAGCCAGGTTCCCAGAACCTGAAACACGTTTTCATCATGTGCACGTCGACCTCGTAGGACCACTCCCACCTTCGCTTGGGTACGTTTACATACTCACATGCGTGGATCGTTTTACTCGCTGGCCGCAGGCCATCCCTATCCCTCGTCCCACCTCGGAAGAGGCCGCGAAAGCTTTTCTGACCGGTTGGGTTAGTCATTTCGGTTGCCCGGCAATAGTAACCACCGATCGCGGTCCACACTTTGACGGCGCTTTCGGCAGCCTACTCGCTACGCTCGGTTGCCAACACGTTAAGACGACAGCTTACCACCCTCAGGCCAATGGTATGGTTGAGCGTTTCCACCGACAATTAAAAGCCGCTCTTCGAGCAAACGGTAACCCCCTTTGGAGTGAAACACTACCATTAGCACTCTTAAGCCTGCGTAGTACCGTTAAGGAGGAGTTAAATACAACACCGGCCGTACTAGTATATGGCTGTCCACTTCGTCTGCCTGGGGAGTTGGTAGCCCCCTCATCAACCGTGACTTTCGACTACGGTGACTATGCTCAGCGCCTTACGCAGCACATGCGAGTGCTCAAGGCCAGTCCGCCGCGTGAACAACAGTCTACAAGTTATGTCCCAACTGCGTTAGGAACCGCTACTCATGTATTCCTTCGCGTCGATGGCGTTCGATCACCACTACAAGCGCCATACACTGGCCCGTTTCGGGTGATAAAACGTAGGGCTAAAACATTTGTCATAGATATCAACGGACGACACGACACCGTATCTATCGACCGTCTCAAGCCTGCCGTCATTGAGTGCAAGCCGCTCGGCCAATTTACACCCACTCAAGTCGCTCAGTCACCTGCATCGAGCGAGTTACCACTCGAACCACCCCCAATTGCGCCTAGTGAGGACTCGGCAGCTAGTCCATCAGATTCTCCAACCGTACCCGCAACGCGAAGTAGCCGTCGCGGTCGCCAACTACGAAATCCCGTCCGCTTCGCCGATTTCGTGACGATTTTTACAACCGACTGTTAGCAATAAGTTGGGAAGTTCGCCATGGATTTACCAAACAACAGACCCGGGAAATTACAATCGGTAGTTATGATTTCATTTTCTTCTGGTCTCCTAGCGACTACAACAACACCGAACATCGTTTGTGTGTTGTTATTACGGTCCAACATCCGCCGGCGCCCTCAGGCGCTATTTTGTTCCAGTTTACCTTGCCCTCTCTCAGACGGATCTAACAAGTCACATTGGCTTCATCCGTAGCCTGGCTGACTCCCGTGCACGTTCAAGGAGCCAACCGCTCACTGGACAACGGGACGATTGGTCAGCCTGGCACTGGAGACGGCAACTGGACGCCTTCTTGGATGGACCTGACGAGGCATTTTCCGGCTTGCATTCGTATGAGACCCGCGGGCGCCAAAACACAGTTGGACCCAAGCACATCGGACCTCGAGAGTGCAGGCACCGGTAAACTCATCAGCAGTCGTTCGACGTCAACAACAATATAACGGAGAAGCTATGAGGAGTTCCTGGACAACCAATAATTCCGGCTTACCATCACGATCGAAGCCCAACTCCGTCGGACTTCTAGGAGGAGGCCCCTGTAGCGGTTGCCATCTTCGTTCATACTTTTACCACGTTTATTGTTTAACTGAACGCTGACTGCCAAGCGCGGTGGCCATTTGACCGTTGCTCTTGCGCACGCTCTCACGCACGCTCCCAAATACACGCTAACCACTATCTCTCCCAATCGCCTTCTCGTTCTCACGGGTCGTGGAGAATACTGTTCTGGTTAACATATTTGTGCAGTGCCGCACATTAGAGTAACGTGCAGGTGGTCCACGCAGTACAAAGGACCGAAGCACGCGTTTACTAAGGAAACCGCGAAGTAAGGTCTAATCAACCTTACAGTGGTGGCATATTGCAGAGTACCACTGTTACGGACAGATAGTCCAAACGTAGTGGAAAGGACTAGCGGACGCATGTAGTAAGGAAACAGTCTGGTAAGGTTCAACCAACCTTACAATATCACCACTAGGTGAAAGTACATGGTCTAAGTAAACATTCAATACTGCTTGATCTGCCACGGTGTACTAGCGACTTGCATCGACGAATGATAAAATGAGAGCAAAATAGTCTGTTTATATCCGGACATCTAAAAAGTACACAACAAAACTTACAGAAACTAGGTTTTCCAGGGGCGCCAACAGGGACGAGGCGTATTCGGGACCACCAACATAGGGAACAAGGTTTCCCATTTGTTCAGCCAATGCGAGCAAGATTTCATCCTCGTCGTAAATCGTGTCGATGAGGAATGGAATAAGCTGAGATCGAGTTTTCTCTGGCCCCAGAGCCACTGCTATAGTTTGCAGCTGCTTGATACTATTAAGACGGAACTGTATATCTTCATTTTTCAGTTCCTCAATCAGAACGGCTATCGGATAGTATGAATCATGTGAATCTGACATCTGGAAATCACGAACAAATACTGACAATGTCATACAGAAGAAAACGATAGAAATCTTAATAGAACGAGCCTTTATTCTCTTTATACCATAAGTATATTTTCACCGAGCCCATTGACGTCTTCACCAGTTCACGCCTTTTTGTAAGAAACAAGCCAGCAATCCCATAGATCAACGTAGGTATACCTGAATATTTATATCACTGTGACCTTCAAAAACATGCTTACCCAAATTCACAATCTTCAACAACAAGTGAAAACGATCAACTAGTTGCAATTCTACAGGTGGATATCTTGTACAGTGATACTTAATCAGGGGAAAACATGCTGTTCGAAGTATTTGATAGTTAATCTTGTCTACAGCAAAATTGAAGCAAGATTTCCCCCAGTGATCGTCTAAGACATCCCACTGGCGAATATAAAAAGCGGTCCATGGAGGATGAAGTTTCTCCCTCAAAACACACGTAAGAAGCTCCGAGGCTTTAAGGCTACTTCTATAAAAGACTAAAGATCTAATGCTCTGAATTATCATCGTTCAGTTTCACGAGAGGATGATGCAATATGACATAGAGAACCTTTCTGCCACCGCGATCAGTATGTACTAGGCGTGTCCTTTTTGTGGTTCTCAGTAACGACTGTTCAGTTCAGTTCAGTTAAGTTAAGTTCAATTTGCACAGTACTTGGTGTAGCTAGAGCCAATCGTGTGTCCGGATAGTTGAGTTGTCGGCACTTTTCCGTAGCTCTCATCACTGCGTGACTTTCTATTTCTGAAAGGCAGAAACTTTGTGCAGTATCAGCCCTGGCGGAGAAGCATGGAAACAGTGGGTAAATTGCGTCTGGCCCTAATAGCTGCTTAACATAACTCGGAGTATACTGCCACCCGAAATAGATCTACTGCTTTCCTAAAAGCCTTCACTGTTGTGGTATTTATGACCTCCTCCGGGAGCTTATTCCAGTAGGGTATCACTCCATTCTAGAAGTACTTCGTCCTAGTTTGGAGCCCCGAATGCTTCCTTTGTAATCTAAGGCTATGCCCCCTTGTGCCTCTCTCAGGGATCAGAGAGAAAACGTCTTCTCAACTTGTCCCTGACAGTCCCTTCATTACCTTGAAGGTTTCTACCAAATCCCCGCGAATGCACCGTCTTTCTATCGAGAATAGGTCTAGGTCACGGAGACGCTCTGTGTAGCTAAACCCTCTTGCCCAGTCACCGTCCTAGTGGCTAGCCCTTGCACTTTCTCCGGACAGTCTATATTCTTCTGGTAGTACGGTGCCCAGGTTTGCACGCAGTACTCTATATGCGGCCTAACTATGGCTTGGTATATCGGAACGAAAATCTCTGGCTCTCTACACGACATAATGGATCTAACTCGAAAGAGTTCTCTCCTGGCCATATTGGCTGCTGCGGTGCACTGCTTCGACGGCTTGAAGCTGCTGTCCATTATGACGCCCAAGCCTTTGGCCTGCAAGTCCACTTGCAAAGAATCCATACCATTCCCACTAGCCCCCGTATTTGTGGTCAATCACTGACACTTGGTGAGGTTTAGTGGAAGGTCCCATTTGCGTGACCAGTTTTGTACTGCTAACACGTCAAGTTCGATATCTAATCCAGCTATCTTGATGTCATCGGCAAACATAAATGTGGGGTTTGTAACCTCACGGGCTAGATCATTGATGAAGATGAGGAAGAGCGGAGGGCCGAGTACCGAGCCCTGTAGCACCCCACCTGTTACACCTTCCGGTTTTGAAACATGACTACCCACCTTGACACTAACAGTTTGCCCTGCTAAAATACTATTTATCCATTGTTTTGCCTTGCCAACAATCCCCATAGACTGCAGTTTGACGTCCAGAAATCTGTGGTTCACAGAATCAAACGCCTTGCTGAAGTCCAAGTAGCAGACCGAAATCGATTGCCCTTCATCCAGACGCTTGGTTACCTCATCGGGAAACAGCAGGAGATTCGTCAGACAGAATAGTACAGCCGCAAACCCATGCTGAGCATTTGCTATGAGGCTGTGTTGAAACTAATGCCTAGAGATCTGTTTCCTGACTATCCACTCCAGGCTGAAGTTAAGCTAACCGGCCGGCAATTTTCGGCCTTTTGCCGGGGTCCGCTCATGTAAATTCCCACCACTGTTGATCTCCTCCAGTCTCCCGGCACAATTCCCTCTCTAAGTGACTATTAATACAGCTTCATCACCGGGACCTCCAGGACATTGACCAGGGGCTGAACGATTGCTGGATGAATCCCATCTGGTCTTGCTGCCTTATTTCTATTTAAGGTTTGCAACTCCGCGTACACTTCTTCTTCTCCTACAGTAAGTTCGGGTATTGGAGGCGCCTGCGGGCCCTCCAGCCTTTCCTCTAAATTATTTTCTGGTCGATATAAGCTCTTGAAGAATGACAAGAGCATGTCAGCCTTGTCCTCGTCCTTTAGAGCTAGTCGTCCCTGGGATCCTTCCAAAGTTGCTACACTTTCTCTCATGCGTTTGTGAGATCGCCCGTACGCGTAGAACCGCTTTTGGTTTGTGCGGATTGACAGGTTAACCGACGCACGAAGGCTTATTCCTCTACTCTTTGGATCACTTCAGCTCTGTTCCTAGTCATCTTATAGCTGTTCCATGCCCCCTGAGTTTTGTACAACTTGCATGCCGCCCATCGCAGCCTACGAATGATTACAGCCTAGCGGACTTTTGGCTTCCACCATGGGGGTTGACTTCTACTTCTAACCACCCTCAGAGGTGCAAACCCCTCTGTAAGTTCGAGTAGTCCCATCTTGATGGCCTCCCAAAGTTCCTCTACGGAGGCTTTTATGTGTCTCAATGTCCACTGAACTTCTTCCGCCACTCTCTTTAGTTCACCTATATTGATTCTCCCATAGCGCCGAGGTAACACGATTTTCTTCGGCGCCTTGACAAGTCTAAGTGTAACCCTTAGGACTGCATGATCATTTTTACCAAGTGGCTCTGCCCACTTAATTTCTGTAACGCCCAGATGGTGCCGCATTATGATGAAATCAAGGGGAGACGGGTGCTGTCCACCTCTGGGTCTAGTGGCCCGCGTCACACGCTCCGTGAGTGCATGTAACTGGCCCCATTACAGAAACTTACCACTCGTTGATCCCCTTGGTGCGATCCCGTTTTCCCAGTTAATTTCCGGTAGGTTGAGATTCCCCAATAATGCGCACTCCTATATCTGTGCCAGCGCCGCATCCAGCATTTGCAAAAGCTCAAAGTCTTCCTCATCTGTCGCTAACGGTGCCCTGTAGATACAGATAATGCGCGCTGTTTGCGCCTCGATCCTGATAAAACAAGATCTGGCCTGTAGGTTACCTGAGATCAAGTTGAACGGAGCCTCCCAGTGGCCTTTGTCGGTCCGTATTAGAAGTGCTACTCCGTCCCCTGCCTTTCATCTGTTCTATCCTGTCTGTATGCAGCGTGTCCCTGAAGGCGTATGTCAGTATCTGGCATCATTCAAGTTTCCGTCAATGCAACGACATCAGACTCGTCGACCGAGACCGTCAACTCCCCCCTTTTTCCTGGGAGACTGCAGGTGTTGGTGTACCATGTTGACGGTTCCCTGGTCCTCGTTACTGACCTCATTGCTAATTTTACGGCCAGGGTACCCTCGGACGCAATCCCCGAGGTGAGGCCCCATTTTTGCCTCTATAGGAGTCTGCGATGCGACATCTTGAATATCAAGTGACGCTCCGAGTTTCTTGGATTTTTCTTTTCCACCCGTCGACCCGTCGTCGGGTCCAAAGTGCACTGCGGAGGTTCCCTCCTTTTGAGTCACCATACTGACTGCCGGGTACAGTTTGTCTTGAAGTCTTGAGGTGCTACACAGGTTCGAGGATATGTGCCCAACTGTCCCGTTTCTCGAAGAAACATTTGATCTTCTGTCGGATTCACCGATTTCAAACGAGAGTAAAAAGAAGCGGGAGGCGGGGTGGGAAACAAAAACAAAATACACATAACATCATGCAGTGTCTCACCGAGGACAGTGCCTCCAGCGGAATGGCGGTGCGACATTCGTGAACATATAGCGGAGTGGAAACGCAATAAAAGACATCTATTTCACTTTTTTGGACAAGGAATTACTGGGAAAGACCCAGGTAGAGGTCTAACTTTTCTTGAAGACAGTTTTGCTCTGCAAGAGAACAGTATCTTCCGGAAGTGCGTTCCACAGAGAAATAGCCCTATAACTAGAAAATTTAATTTGTATTGAAGTGCGTGGTCTCGGTTTAAAAACCTTTCTGCTGTGATCACGGAGAGAAGAGGCTGGACAGACAGAGAAGAAGCCGTCGATTTGACCTGATTCGAAAGGGTTAAACATCAAAAACAGATCATCTTTTACGCATTTTAAGCCAATGGGATAGAGATTGAGGAGTGAGAGGCGGGCGGGATAAGGTAGATAGGACAGATCCCATACTGCTTTGTTGGAGGCTCCCTGAACTCCTTCTGGGATCTCACGGTCTCGGACAAGACCAGAGTGCATGATCTGACTGCCGTACTCCAGCAGAAGTCTGATATACGTGCCAAAATTACTGGGAAATCAGCCCTGGAGATGCGCGAGAAAGACCTTCAAATCATACTTAGGACTCGAAAGGTAGGCTTGCTCGCAAGTTGGTGATGATGAGAGAAGGACAAGTTACAATCTAACCAGGAACCGGGCACCTTTCGTCGGTCAACCCTTGGCAGTGTGGTTGCTTCGGTGACGGAAAGCGAGTGACCAGTCTCTATGCCGAAAGGCATGCTTACGCATTTATCACCAATAACTGAGAGGTTCCAATCCTCGGATCAGCGTTTTGCTTCATCAACTTAAATTTGCGTGTTTTCAGTGCTTGAACTCCAGAGGGCTACATCGTCTGCGTACATGGCAATGTTTGCAGGGAGGGCTGTCGGAAGATCGTTTATGCAGATCAACAAAGGAATAAAACCTAAGACCGACCCCTGGGGACCTCAGTTGTTACTGTGGGGGTCGAGACAAAACATTCCCCATCCTTACCTCAAAGATACGGCCGGTAAAGAAGCTGCTTGAGACGGCCAACATGGAGCTTGCAATCCCGTATGTTTGCGGCTTATGAAGAAGAGAGGCATGGGGGGCCTTGTCGAAGGCCTCATCAAAATCGATGAATACAGCGTGTGAGAGCTGGCCTTCATCGTGGGCTTTCGTCAGACTATCCATGACAGTAAGCATATTGCTGAAGCATGATCTGCCAGGAGGAAACCCATGTTGGGCCGGGGAGAGTATCCTATTCCTATGCAAATGGGAAAGAACCGCACTCTTAAGAATTCGCTGGAAAATTTTGCTGGTGACGCTATTTAGGCTTATGAGTCTGTAACTAGGAGCAACATTGTCTACTACCCTTCTTATAGACGGGTGCAATGACTGCTTTTTCAGCTACCGGGGAAACCTCCATCGTCAACACCTCGCTGAAAAAGGGATGCAAAAAGTGTACCTAATATGTCCGCGGTTTCTTTGAGAATGCAGGGATGGATCAAGTCAGGACCCATGGAGCAGTATTCGTTGAGCCGTCGGGAACCTTGTGCGACTGCACCAATGAGAGTAGTGACGTGGCTAAGTGTGGTGACCAGAGACTGTAAGGACCGGTTGTGGAAAATCCTCCAAAATCCACTGCCGTTTCCATATTTTCCTAACATCACCCACCTATTTACACTATTGACTCGTATCATGCACAGCTTGATTTACTCGTCTGTTCGCGCTCAGAGCGTTCATCTGTCATATCCTTGTTCTAGACCTGATTGACGCACATGCTCCCTTCTCGCAAGCCGCAATTCGGTTCTCGATTTTTGAGTCCTTGTGATCGCATCATTGAGGTTTGTATCTGTTTTGTGTCATTGCTCATCTGGTAGTCTAGCATCGTAGAACTTCACGGGTAATCGCCTTTTGATTTTGGGATCCGTTACGAATTTGGCTACACGTTGCTCAAGCGTGTCTTACAATACTCAGTTGATCAACTTGGAACGAGAAAATACGCAAAATGCCAAGAAAAGGATCGAGGAAATTGGAATCTGGACAGGAAGTAATACATCAAGTCGCTGGGAAGGTTTTGGGTACATTTGATTCTTTCGTTAATGCTGGGTCACCAAGTCCTGCCAGTGCTAGCTCATGTATTACTGAGGGTGATATGGAATGCAAGGATTTCAGTCTATTTAAGCTGAGGATATAAGACCTAGGACAACAACTGTTATCAGCCAGACAACAGCCCAGGAAGCAGAAGAGAAGTGTACACAGAACGAGCGTGATCAGAGGGTCAGCGACTACGACCTATCCGACAGATCAGGACAAATTTAAATAGGAACTCTACGCCGGTCGTCTAATATAAAACACCAACGAAATCAACGATCGATCTGCCTAGAGTAGAGCTGACATTTTTCGGCGGGCGATTCGAACCTCACTGCAAGTTCATCAGGCAGTTAGAAACTTTCTTCGAAAATAAGATAGCCGACCCTGGGCAAATGCTTACCTACCTGATTCGTTACTGTCGAGGCCGAGCAAGAGAAGCTATCGATGGGTGTACCATGCCCGATCCGGAACAAGACTACACACGAGCAAGGGAGACTTTGAGGGACCTGCTCGGCCGGCCACTCAAGGTAGCCCGTAACCTAATAGAGGGCGGGATGGTAAAAGCAAAATGAATCAAGGGCGACGTCTATACAATGGCCGACCTAGTGATCAAAATGCAGAACTGTTCAAGAGCCCTCGAACATTTAGGTTGCAGGGCTGACCTCGATGCAATGCATGCCTAGGAGGGCATGGTACGTTACCTCTCTTCCGAACTACAGGTTCGGTGGGCGGGTGTGGTGGAACGTATCAGCCGAGGCGACCGCGAGGCCACCTTCGAAGACCTGACCGAATACCTGGACAGGCAAACCAAGATAGCCGACAGTGGGTTTGGCCGACGCATCCAGGACAGTAACCGGGTAAGCAAATCTAGCACTAGCCAGGCTCAGGCCACTGCTTGAGAACATCCAAATACCAGCCTTGGACCAATGCACACGCCATTTCACTGGAGGTTATAACTTGCTTAAGTTGCAGGTCCTGCGACGCTAGCCATGGACTACTTGAAAGCCCCAAGTTCATCAACGTCACAGTGGAAGAACGTTGGAGAGTGGCGAGGACGACAGGAGCGTGCTTTGCGTGCTCCAAAACCACGCACCGGGTAGCAGCTTGTCGAACAAGAACTAGATATGGCCACGAGGGTTGCGCGGGCGGACACAAGCGATTGTTGCACCAGGCGAGAGAAACCACGCCAGAGGCGAACACCAAGCCCAGTGTTATTTATTCAACGTCGCAGTCTGCCAGTAAAACCAGCACGTTTAGGGGTATTTGCCGTGGGAGTGATGGCCCCAACTGTGGTGGTCAAAGCGTTGGCCCTCGTTGACAGTGGATCGGGCACTACCCTGGTGAAGGAGCGGTTTGCCGACAGACACCGGCTCGCTAAACGCACGACGTCGCTAGCAGTGAGCACGGTGGGCGGAACACAAGTAATGACTACCGGCCGGTTGAGTTTACAGCTCATATCCTTAGACACTAACCGGCAAATCAAGTCAACGAGGACATTCACATTAGTTGATTTCTGCATGCGAGCACTAAGGTCGGTGAACGCAATTTTGACTAGGTGGCCCCACTTGCACGATGTCACCGTTGTAGACTGGGAAGATGATGAAGTGGACCTTCTTATCGGCTGCGACGTGCCAGAGGCATATTGGGTACTTGATCAGAGAGTGGGCAACCGCCAGGCACCTCATGCCGTACACACAGCTCTGGGATGGATGTTATATAATCCAGTAGGGGGACGCGGTTCCGTGAACTACGTATCAGTCAAAATGAACCGTATAGAGTATCAGTTGCAGCGGCTGTATGAAAACGAGTTTCAGAACGTCGGAGACGAGAGACTGTCGTTGTTGCAACAGAAACACTTAGCTCTGCAAAAGGCGTGGCAGAAAACTAGGGGCCTTAAAAAACAGTCCGAGGTTCCCCTCCCATGGCGCACACCAGGTGACCCTTGGGTTAATAACAGAAACCATGATCTACAACGACTACTTCGACTGGAAGAACGCTTCGTCCGAGACAAGGATCTATGGGAACGATATGCAGAATTATTGAAGCGAAACGAAGCTCCCTGCTTCGTTGAAAAGGTACCTGATACCGCCGACTACCGGAAGGGGATCTGGTATCTACCTCACCACTCAGTAATCAACCCCAAGAAACTCGAAAATCTGCGGGTGGTTTTCGACTGTGCAGCCAAGTTCCAGGGAAAGTCGGTAAAAGATCGCCTACTACAAGGGCCTGACTGGACCACGTCAATGATCGAAGTTTCGTGACGTTTCAGAGTGGGTAGAGTGGCCGTGTCCGCCGATATCAGGGAAACGTTTCACCAGGTGAAAATACCGGTAGAAGAACGAGGTGCTTGGCGTTTTCTGCGGTAGGAAGGAACAACCGGGACAACGCAGTGATGACCTGTAGGATGACCGCCCACCTCTTCAGAGCCATATCATCACCGTTTTGTGCGAACTTCGAGAATCGGCGAACAAACGTGGAGATTTGGTCCACCGGTCGGTAGTAGATAGTGTCATCAGAAACTTCTACGAGGACGACTATCTTCGGTTATTTGATGTCATGGACGCGGCCCTAGCGCAGTACAGAGGCCTGACAAAATTGGTAGAAGAGGGCGGCTTCCATATAGCGAAATGGATGTCGAGCGCCTCAGACTACGGTCAAGAAATATACAGTCATCATCATCATTACCGCTTCAGAAGTGCTCGAAGCAATTCCGCGCCACGAGAGGGCCGAAAGTGTTGGAGATTTGGACGGCTCTCCACTCCTTACCGAACGCACTCTGGAAATACAATGGAACGCGGAGGCGGACGACTCTGTTTCTGAGTTAAACTTTCCTGAGCTGCCAGTAACTCGTTGTTGCATACTTTCTGCCGTCTCTGGTTTGTTCTGTCAGCTCGGTTTTGTCTCTTAATGGCTGTTACCTGGGAAGATCCTGTTGCAGGGGCTCTGCCGTAAGAAAATCCATTGGGACCAGCCACTGGACCGAGGAGATCGGCTGGACTGAGAAGAACTTTTGAACATCTTGAAGAAACTAGGGGGTAAGAAGATTCCACGATGTTCGCCCTCTGGCCATGTAACAGGGACAGGAGAACTGCTCGCCTTTTCTGACGCATCCGAGGTCGGTTACGGAGCCGCGGTATACAGACGATGGTGCACGGGGGATGTCCAGTATGCTACGAGGATCCTGTTCGCCATAGCCGGCTTTGCCCGCCCAAGTCGTTTTCTACCCCGCGCCTTGAACTCAGCGCAGCCGTTTTGGCGGTCAGGGCGGTGCAAGCGGTGAAGAGATACCTCGACTTCTACATTTCGTCAGCTAGTTTCTGGACGGACTCAACGATAGTACTGTACTACATTAACGGCGTCAGGAGAAGTTTTAGTGCTTTCGTGGCAAACCGGCTCACGATCATCCACGACGAATCGGCTATGAACCAGTGGAAACATGTCAAGTCTGGCGATAACCCAGCAGATCTATGCCCTCGAGGTGCGACAAACTTCCGGCAACTCGACACGTGGACAGGGGCACCGAAGTTCCCGCAAATGCCCAAACAGGACTGACGTGTGTATGAACTAAACCCCCATCCGAAGTTGGAATTGGAGGTCGAAAACGTGGTGATGACGGCCACGGCCGTCAAGGCGACATTCGTTTTGTCACGATTGGTCAGAATGTTTCCCGGATGAAGACACTCTGTTCATTAGTTTGGTTGACTGGGCTCAAGGGACATTTGCTAGTCATGAAATTGGTCTGCCCCTCCGGCCGGATACGAGTGGGTCCGATAAGTCCTGATGAACCACGAGCCGCAAAACACGATTCATTCAAGATGGTACAACGTGAGGCCTTAACCCGGGAAGTCGAGAGGCCGGAAGAAGGGGGACCAGTCGACAAAAGAATATCATCTCCGAGAGGCGATTTGAAGCATTCAATCCCCAGATCAATAATGGATCATTACAAGTAGATGGTACGCTCACCAATTCCAACCTGAGCTTGGACACGAAATACCCCATAATTCTGCCGGCTGGACAACTTGTGATAGAGCTAATGATCCAACACATCCACGCCGTGGAGGGACATGCCGGGGAAAGTCACATGACGAGCGTCATCCAGAGGCGCCCTTGGTTGCTGAGAGAAATAGTGACTGCAAAACGCGTAATTCGACGTTGTGTAAGTTGTAGGAGGCGCAGTTCCGCAGCGGGCAAACAACACATAGCTCCGCTGCCAGAATGCAGAGTGTTTCCAGGCTGGTGGCCGTTCAGTTACACCGGGCTGGACTATTTCGGGACCTTGTGGATCAAGCATGGAAGGAGGCTGGAAAAACAATGCGGATTTAGCATGTCATGCATGAAGTCACGCTCGGTGCACTCAAACGTTGCGCATCCAATGACAACCGACTCTTTTCTCCGGGCCTTGCAGAGATTTATCAACCGAAGAGGCGTACCGGCAGATATATACTCCGACAATGGGTCGAACCTTGTGGGCGCTCGGCAGGAACTGCAGCGTTGGAACAAAAACATGAACAGGGACGAACTGGGGAATCGAACCGTAGCCTACGGCATACGATGGCATTTCAACCCCCACAGGCCAGCCATCGCGGCGGCATATAGGAACGCCTGATCCGGTCCATCAGGTGAATATTGCTGCCGATCATTGAGCAACAGTCGCCCGACGACGAAACGTTCAGCCCCGTCATGACTGGGGTCGAGAGAATTTTGAACAACCGCCCACTGGTTCCAGTAACCAACGGCGACCCCACCCATCCGGCGCTCGCCCCGAACGACTTATTGATGTAAGGATCCAATGAGGGTTTCCACGGTCCGGTAAACCCTCGTGAGAGCTATCTCCATGGATGGAAGCAGGCCAACTATCTTGCCAAGGTCTCCTGGAGGCGATGGTGCAAGAGTATCTACCGGCCCTGCAAGCTCGACAGAGGTGGCTGGTCAAGACAAGACCATTCAAGATTGGAAATGTAGTGATGATCGCAGACGAACAGGCACTTTCCAGCACCCGGCCTTTGGGCATGGTTATGGAAACCATCGAATGCCCTGACGAAATGATAAGGACTGTGGAGGTGAAGACTGCCCACGGGAAGCTAATCAACGACGTACGCAGTATCAGCCTCCTAGAGAGTGAAGGCGGAGAAGCCGATAACAAGGAAACGCAGTGGACCATCCCTCATACGTCTTCGAGGTAATTAAAGGAACCCCAATGTAAGGGGGCATTCACGACATACTGACGTATTAAACCATCATACACCTTGACACATACACACTTACATGATACACGTTTATACTTCATGATCTCTGTCAAGTACGTTGCAGTGCTGGCCTTTTTCCGTTGACGTTACAGGGGACCTTTGGTATACGCAGTAGTGGCTGTGATTCCATCACATGATATAATATAATAATATCGGTTTATTTCGGAGACTCCCGAAGCATGCCATGTGCATGATCTTGTTGATACAGGTGACGAAATAGACAGATATGATTCAAGGAAATGTGGAAATTTGCATAAAATAAGTAGGATGAGGAGGCTCAGAAGAAGGAATGAATTGGGATGAAAATATAATATAATATGATATAATATAATATAATAATGGTATATTTCTCGGCCATGGTCGGGATGCACGCGCTAACGCATGATCATGGTGTAACACGTTACTCAGTAAGATGAAATATTCACAAATTCTAAGTATGAAAGTCGAGAGTACCAGAGATGGAAAAAGAAAGACAGGAAAAGTTTGAATGGATCATTCTGATAATGGTTTGCGCGGCAGTTTCAAACCAGTTTCGAGTCCGGGCTAGGCAGTGGTGCGCGGTGGAGATATCGAAAAAATCGTTAACGCAGTGCCAAGGAGGAATTATGAACAAGAATGATGCAAGCCAAGGAAACCGGAGGCCAACTAAGGTTCTGCAGATGGAGTAAATTTTGAGCAAGAAGAAAAGGGGGGATAATCGACGCATGCGAAGAGGATAGCGATCCATGAAGACAATGCAGACCCTGAATGACGGATTTACTGGAGTTCGATAAACTGAATGAGCTTTGAAGCAGAGGGACATGAGGCCAATTTCGTGAAAGTGAGCACTGGTGGATGTGGGAGAAACAGAAGTCCATAAAAAGGTGGGTTTAGATTCAGGATCCGTAACATGTACTACTGGAGGGTCCCCAAGAAGTAGAGAGTCGATTTCCAGCCGGCTACGGTTCGGAGAAAAGATAACCGGTGTTAAAGGATAATAAAGTGGGAAATCTCCGCATGGAGTTCAGCGTTATTATGCTGTTTCAGTGACAAATATATATGTATGTGTTGACGCATTTGCCTTCAGTGTTATTCATCGTCACTTCTGGTAACGTAAGACATCGAATTCGTAAGTTTCGTCTGGCAGGGCTAAGTATGTGTCGGTCAATCAGTCGAGTGTGGCTGTACATTAGCGGCATGCGCGTGAACCGGAATTCGTATTGGTTGCGTTAGAAAACGCTGAACGATTTGATAGGCAGTTAGGGGTACTTCCTGTTGTGTGGTTTGATTTTGGTCCCAGTTGCTATGGTAGGTTCCACTTGAGTCTCTGTCCGTACGAGTCAAAGCGGCCTCCTTGGTTAGCCAACTTGTCGACTGAGATAGTGGGAGACAACGAACCTGAAATAAAGGGAGATTGCAGTCTGGACGTGGTTCCAGCTGTGGGTTATGATAACATATGAAGACAATAAACAATGGATTGGTTAGGTCTATGTGAGTGGGGCATGGGTAAAATAGGCTCGCAGTGGATTTGAGCTATACTGCTGCAGGCCGACGAAGTTGCGTACACTGGCTTGGTAACTGTGCATGCATTTCAAAGGATTTATGATTTGCCCGTGAGCACGGCATCGCTGGGATACTAATAAAAGATCTAGGGCTTCACGGTTAAGAGTGGTTAGAAATGATAACCCTCAATACCGTTTGCTTAAGCAGAACGCAGTTTGGCAACGAGGCGATAAGATAGGTTTGAAATGGCAGACTGAGTGAGTGGGACTAACATGCTGATTGCGCAGCGCTACGCTGTTACTGTCATTTACGGTATAGTGGTTATTCTATACTGAGTAGTTTCTAAGGAGTCTGAAAGTAGAAGGAACTATTGGGGTGACAGTGGTTATAGATTAGAGGTAATTGGTCACTTGCCTTGGAACATTGACGTGAGTTCATCTATGCTCCTCCTCGATAGTGCTATCGTACTGAGATTAAGCTCCAATGTGAGCAAGGAAATCTGATGTGGATATGATTGCATGGTTACCGTGGTATCTTTTTCGTTGTTATCGTACTGCAAAGCAGGACTACACCGATGTGAGGACTGGTTTGGGGAACTATGAGAGGTGGGAATGAGGTGGGTCCGAATTTTCGTCAGGGAAGCAAACTCTAACGGTCTAAATTCGGTGCTCATGGTAGGCGGCACAAGGGCCAGCCTCAGGTACGGAGGTAGCACGATACACAACTACTGGCATCCAGTACGTGGCGCTCCAAGAGTGATCCACACTTTTTTTGACGTTCTTATTTTTTTTAATGGTTTTATCACAGTCAGGTATCTGGCTGTCAGAGAGGGCGGAGCCGCTTTTGGTGGGCGACCACAGCTCCCACGCCCCGGCCCAAACACGGACCGAATGTAACAGGCAGCGTTGGGAATAGGTCAAACACACCAGTCAATCAGTAGCAACACTACAACCCGGAGACATGGGTCACATGTGACAAAGCTGGTGTGCCTGGAAGACAGAACAGTGGGGTATTTTTTTCTCTCACTTTTTTGTGCCAATCTTTTACTTTTTGGTGTTCATGTCTTATTGGTGGTCAACTCTGTGCAGGGAGACCATCACGGCCAGGAATGTTTGCAGAAGTGCCGAGCTAACACTGGACTTATCCGTGAAGTCAGAACACCCAGGCTGTTTACATGGGACAAAAATGCGGGGGGAGGGAGAGTCAACCACAGCCTGCGATTATTCGATGGGGTTTATGTTCAACAAAACGCTAGTCTGCACAAAGATGGGGTAAAACGTGCAGCACTAAGAACGTGATTCGTCGGTACGATCCACAAATGGTTTGTAGTTTTGCTGGCTAATTATCAAATGTTGTGTAGGCCAATCATGGAGGATGCTAGAGTTCTGTGATAGGGACAGAATTTGAGCTGTGAATGTCTAATGGTGACCACTGGATGGAGGTTTGGGAGTGTGACAGGTGCTGTGTCTTGGGTTTGAGACAGAGGCAAAAAACTAATAATAATCAGCACTGGAAATGTTCAAAGATTATCTTTCATGCTTCCAGTGGCATTTCATATAATCAAAATATGACTTCTGGGGCACTGGCCTCAGTCATGAGAGTAATTATGTTTAGGCATTGTAAACTGGTAGGTTTACGCTTGGGTGATGGCAACTACGATGTATGGTGTGGCACATCCTAGATTATCAAGGGTTCAGGTTAGTATCCAACGCTTTCCTCATAAGCTCTGTCAAAAGACATATAAGGATTCGTAAGAGCGATCAGTTTTTGGATGTCCAGAGCTACGTGCAGTCTAGGCTTAAACATAGTTAGGGAATCTACGGAACGGATGCCAGCTGGGAGTTTATTCCACAGAGTTGCATATTTCAGGAGGAAGAAGTTTTGCCTTAAGGATTTCCGAGAAGTAGGGATCGTTATACGGTGTTCACTATTACGCAGCTGATGTGTCGAGTGTATACTGAACTGAACTTGGCTAGAGCATACAGCCTGTTTGTGGAGCAAGGTAAACAAAAATGCAAGGTTGAGTTTTATTCTCCTAAGCTATAGGGGATCAAGCCGCAGGAGTGTACACCGCTGTCTGTAGGTCAGGGTCGTAGAGGGCCCAAACAGTTTTTGGTAAATCGACGCTGTACATACTCAGTATCGATAATGTCACGTTTATGCATATTTGAGAACACAAGTGTACAGTACTCTAGGGTTGGGTGAATATGAGTTTTGTATACCTCTAACTTACTGCTTGTGAGAAGAAAATTTCTCTGCAACAAGCCAAGGGACTTATTTGCCCGTGAAGTTATGTAGGAAGTGTGTTCAGAGAAATTGAAAGTGTAAAAACATTGCAGTCTAAGGTCTCTAATTGTTGGGGAATATGGGAGTGAGACACCGCCAATCTTAAGCGTATCATAAGGAATATTGCAGTTTAGCGAGAGATAACTGCTTTTGTTCACTGAAAATTCCATTTTCCAGCGATCACACCAGGAGGATAAGGACTGTACGTCGACCATGATGTTATTCAGTGCTACGGTAGGTTTCCTCGTTTGAACTCGTAGACTATCTTCATATCATCGACAAACAAGAAAATTTCGCCATAAGTGATGACATTACAAATGTTATTTATACATGGTAAGAACAGCAGTGGTCCTAGAACACTACCTTGGATAACCCCGCTGTTTACTGGGTGGGGGTCTGATATCTGACCGTTGATGCAGGTTACTTGGTGACGGTCTTGTAGATAGGATTCAAACCAACTGAGTAGGGGGTTTTCAATCCCGTATCCCATAATCTTGCTGAGTAACTGCAGATGTGGCACTCTGTCGAAGGCTTTTGTCATATCAAGATAGATGATGACGAGAGCTCTGTCTTCGTCGGCAGCTGTTGTTACCAAATTCAGAAAGTCAAACTGGCAGGTTGAACATGACCGTGATTTGAGAAATCCGTGCTGTCTTGGGCTGATAAGCTTATGTGCAGAAAGGTAGTCGGTCAGGTAGTGTTTTACTACTTTTTCTAGCAGCCTCAAATCATTGGCGTATGATTAATAGGGGGGTAATTGACAATATCATGCACTGCGTCTTTCCTGTGCCTGGGGATAATAATGGATTTCTTCCGTTGGCTGGGGAATGTCCCGGTTTGCAGAGATAAATTGTATAGGTTTAGTAGTAGTAGGGGAATGTCCGGGCCGCCTAGAGCGAATATTGCTGATGGTAGGCTGTCAGGACCGAGGTAGTAGGTCGGTTTGAAGGTGTGAATGTATCCACTTATATCCGTAGTGGTAACCGTGATAGAACTGAGTGGGGAGTTTTGACAGACGGGGTGACAAACTGGGTACACGATGGACTGAGAGACACGGTGGTTGTGAAAAAAGTATTAAACGTGTCAGCTTTCTTTCGAGGTGAGGTTATGAGGTTATCCAAATGGATGATCAGTTTTATGCAACGAGTTGTTTGTGGGGAACGAGCCCTGTGTAGCCGGGCTAGCTCTTGAGCTTTGTTTGGGTGGCGTAACGCTTTGGTTTCTTGCTTTAGTTGTAGGTCACGGGCCTTGCGGTGGATTTCCTGATAGAGGCGTTCCAGTCTGAAGACTGCAGAAAAGTCTCTATTTCGTTGGTACTGCCGTCGACGCTCGTCGTGTTTCTGCTTTAGCCTGGCTATATGGTAACCTGCAGGTCTGGATGGATTGTAGGGGCCTGATATGTTTTCGATGCATGAGTGTAAACTTGAGTAGAGGAGGTCAGCGGCGTACTGGGGATTTGCTGTTAGGAAGAACTCGGCCCAGTTTCTGGAGCGAACTTGAGAGGGGATTTGGTCCCATTTAAAGTGACGGAAAGAGGGACCGTTACATGGTAGGCCAACAGTACGTGGTTTGACTTGAAATCTGCAACTAACGAGTTTATGGTCGCTGCCTGTGTAGTTGTTTAGCACGGAGACAGGGACGTTCGTGAGACCCAGGGTAAATGTCAGATCAAGGATGTTATTCTTTCTGGTAGGTTGTTTTACATGTTGGGCCCACTGGCCCAGACTAATGCATGAGGCAAATTGCAAATACTTGTGGGGGCAGAAAAGAAGGACCGGTTTACGCCCGGGGCATTGAAGTCGCCTGCTATAAATTTACCTCCAAATGGCAGGTCAGCGATGTAACTAAATGCATCATTTATGGGATTAATTGTGGAAGTGTCGTTTCTGGGGGGTCGATATATATAACCTACAACTATGTTCATCTGGGATAAAGAAATTGTAAACCATATAGAATCTTCAACATTTGCGAGCACGGTATTTTCCAGTAGGGTGGCAGATAGGCTGCTCTTGACATACCCCACGCAACTTCCACCGCGGCGGTAGATTCGTTGATTCCTGGAGGTTTCATAACCAATCAGTGATATTTTGTCAGAAAGTATGTGCTCGGTGAGCCAAGTCTCAGTGATCAGGATAATGTCAAAGTTGTGGACGACAGCCAGTCTTATTACAGCGGAAAGCTTGTTCAAGATGGAATAGGATTTGAATAATGCTATGGAAAGCACTTCTGTTGGAGGCTTTGAAGCGTCAGTGGATTTGGTAGCCAGGGTGTGCGTGGCAGGGCGGTGATCAATAGGCGGGTCACCCATGCAGGAAGACTGGATGTGAGTTGCTACTTCCTTTTGGACTGCTCTATCCTTATCGCCGCACATTGTACATTGGGCCAAACACTCATGATTTTCAGTAGAGATTAACACTGGATGCTGAGGTGTTATTATAACGCGGGCTAATAGATCTGGAGGGGGGTATGGGGACTCTAGGTGGGACCTTTGAGGCAAAACAGGTATGAATCGGGTGAGAGTTAGTAAGGATGCCAGGGGGTCAGCAAGGGGGCGGGGAGCAGAAGGGGAGGGGCAGCCACCGTTTTGACGGAGGCCTTTTGAGGAGAAGGACGAAAGGCAGGGTAAGTGGGATTTTGATGGAACAGGTATGATGTTTTGGACAGAGATTGTTGAGTTGGCGGGCACCTCGCAAGGCTCCATGGAAAGAGTGTGAGGGAGTGGAGTAGTGGCGAAAGGGCTACTGATGAAAGAGGCTTTGGTGTGAAGGGTCAGTTGGCATAGTGTGCAGTGGTGTCGGAGTAGAATACGGCGATGTTGGGTGGTAATGGAGCAGAGGATGTTGAAGCCGCGGAGGGTTCAGATGGGGCACACCATAAGGCGGAAAATGGTCGGGCGCGGGCCACATGTTGTGGTACCGGTTGGCAACGATGCTGGTAACTCGTCCTGCATGGTTCGAGTTTGGAGGCGGCACATTAGGTGGAAAATTTGTGATATGGTACTGCATCTGTGTACGTGATGACGGCGGGGTCTGGGTTTGTGGGTGTCGGATGTAGCAGTGGGGTACGCGGATCTCCGGGGGACCACATGAATGCGCTGGTGGGCTAGCTCTAGGGTTAGCGACGAGACTTCATGTGTACGGCCGAGGTGGGGGTCGCGAATGAGTAGTAGGCCGGTTAGCTGGAGCGCGAGAGGTCCTATGTCGACTGTCGATTAAAGATGGGAGCATTACAATGTCAGTGCAGACGAGGTTCTGGCCACTGGGAGCAACAGGTGATGAGAGTGACGTTGTGGTCGAAGCACTGGGAGACAACGTTGCAGTTGGCTGGTCGGTGCGGGGTGGCGTGTTGGAACCTGGCGGTTTGTTGGCTCGTTTGGCAGACAGACCAGGGCAAGGATGGCTGCTGGCAGAGAAGGGGGTTTGTATTGCTGGGCTGTGGGTAGACAGTGGTGGGGACCGGAGTGCAACATGGAGCCTTTTTGGGGGGCGTTGAGGTGTTGGAGGTGAACGGGACGAATCTAGGTCCACAGTTTGCGCTGGTGCACTGATTAGCGGGAGTGGTAACGAGTTGTTTACGGTGGGAAGCTTCTCAGAGGAGCTTTGGGGCACTGGATCAGAGGGTGGTGGGAGTACTCGGTTGCCCGCATTTGATCTAAGGACCTCCCTCCGCAGAGGGGTTTTGTCAGGAGCAAGTTTTATATTTTTAAATGAAGTGGACTTTGTGATGGACTCTCTTTTTCTAACGAATTCCACGGCAGTGCTCTCTCCTAGAAATTGAAACAGTAGCGGGCACGTGTTTCGATGTGACCGTTTTCCGAGTCTTTTGCAGTAGCACTCGTGGTGTGACATATCACATGCCATGAGCAATGACTGTTTGACCGGGGAAAGGAGCATACGATCTGGAACATTAAAAACAACGGCATTTTTACAATTTTTTATCCTTCTATGGACTTTGGATGCAACAGAGTCCAGAAAGTGGCCGCCTGATAGGAGACTTTCAGTGTTTGGATGTTTTAAGGGTTCAACAATATATGCTAGTGGCAGCAGCATGGTCAGAGCATCGTCCATGGATCGTAACTGTTTCTCTAAGGACGATAAGTTTTACTGAAGCGCAGTATATTTGTTACTGGCTTCATTGTATATATCGACCAGTGGTGCTGAACAAGGCACTGAGGAGGTAGAAAGTCGGGGGCGCTTAGTGCTTGTACGTGGAGTTCGATTTGCCGCTCGGTGAATGGGGCGATTTGAAGTCGATCTAGGCATGATATTTGAAAGAACTTTGATAGAAGTGGATCCGCAGGTCAAACGCTAACCTCAGATTTAATTGTTCAAAAAAACCCTGATTTATTTTAGCTCATGGGGATGTCTTGCAAAGCTGTTTGTGAGCTATTTCCCTGGATACATCATTAGAAACTACACCAATAGCAGCACGACTGGTGACGTGGTGTATGCACACCACAGAGATTGTAGGGAGTTTAAAGGAACTCAAGGGCGGGTTTTAATGGACGCCCAGTGAGTTTGAAGGTCAAAGTCAGATTGGGAATGTGACTGGTCCGGATGGATACTCCTGAAGGCCGACTGATATACATGAGAAAGGCTAGAAATCGGTATAAGAAACTGCAGTGGGGGGACGATGGAGAAAAGTGAGGTATACTGCAGTGGACTAGATATTAATGAAGCACTGGTACTCTGCAGTGCATTGTCGGTAGACAGAGCACAAAACTCATCGTAAAACAGGGAGCAAGCAATACAAGACGTAGAGGTTTGAGCAGATGACAAAAGCAATTTAGACAGATTGGATGCGGTAGATGTGAGGCACAGATGTAGGATTGATGGATGCATATCATAACGGTCGGTGGGATGATAGCAAGAGAAATGGCCGGGTGAGGAACATCAAGGTGCAGAGTGCGTGAATATATACATATGGGCGCAAGTTTATATATATATGTACGTATGTGATATATATATATATATATGTATATATGTGTAGATATAAGAGGAGCAGGAGCAATAACAATGGGGTCCTAGAAAGAAATTATCGGTCATTTGGAGGGGTAGGTAAAGTTAGATCAAATGGTTGTAGAATTAACTTTGGAATATCGTGGTGAATTATTTTCATGACGAGTACACATGGTGGCCCAACAGAGAGAAAAAAGGAATGCGGAAGCACAGAGGTGATGACGACTGTGGGGAGCAGTTCATGGAAGAGTGAAGATGAAGGACAGGATCGAAGGGGACAGGAAGAATGGGTCTAATTATTTGATCAATGTACGTGCCACATGTGGTGACGGACCAGAGGAATCGGGTAGTGACAGATCAAACGGTTTGGAACTGTGAGAGAACACCACGACGTAACGTTGTCTTTACAATCGGTGTAACACGAAAAGGCGGACCACACCGGAAGGCACAGAAAAATGCCTGTAGCGAGCAATAAACGGGTCAAGGGATGAGTGCAACGACCGAGAAGACACAAATGAGACATGGCCAGTCAGATCGTTCTACTGCAGATGAAACACGAAGGAGGCGGAGAAGAAAGCAGGACGCCCCAAGATAAGTGAACCAGTAATAGAACAAAAAGGCCCAAAAAATGAATGGTCCACGGAGTTGGGGCAATGGACTTGGAGAGCTGTGTGCCGGCAGACAATTAAACAGGTGGGTGCTAATCGGGACACTGCCTAATGGAAAGAACCACATAGGAATTGCGGTGCCAAGGAAGGAAAATATAGTGATGCTGATTAGAAAATAAGTGCTATCGTAAAAGAAGCAAATTTTGGACCGGCAAGTTCTTATATGCGGATTGGTCATGGGTGCTGGTGTGATTGGTGCATAATGGCATCAGTCATGTGGGGGGAAGAACAGGGAGGGATTTACCAAAGCAGCAGACATTGGGGTAAAAATGCTATCAGTGGGCATTCTGAACGGGAGTATTACCAAGCGCATAGAGAACTGAAGCCAGCAATGACGGCAGGTAGAAAAATAGGTATTGGAGAGTGTCAGCAGACAAGAGTGGTTAGGCCGATAGTGACTCAGTGGAATGATGATTGATGTAAAGAGAGGCAGTAGGGGGAATGACGGAACGGGTAAATGTGCATACCGTGGTAGATCCACAAAAATAAAAAGTGGTAACAGATGATAAGAACTATAGCTGAACGAATTGTGGCGGGAAAAGGATGGGGAGCATGCAACTTTCAACCGACAGTATTGGATTCGGTAGTCCGAGAAAAGTTAGAGCGTACAATTCACAACCAGCGCTAGTGGGTGGGACTGGCCGTGCGCTGGGCATCCAACCTGAAAAACACCTCGTGAAGTGAACACAGGAGGTGTGATCCACCAGTCTAATTGCGCTCGCACATTGTTGCAGACGGCCGGCACGCCCGATGTGCACCGGCCATAGCGGTGGATCTGACCGCGCCCCGCACTGTTGGGAGTGACACGAGTGGTCATTGATAACTGTACAGGGTGCAAAGCGACGGCTATAGGGGTGCGTGATCCAGGATCAATTGGCCAACACGTGAGACCATGGACAGGAGAGCCAACCGAAACAGCGAGTGGTAGACGACCGTGTAGCAATATTATCCAGGTGCACCTGCCAGGGAGATGGTAAGTACAATGCCCGAAGTGGTTGGCCGTCATCGAGGATCACTGGGAAGAGAAAAGGGAAAGAGAAGCCCAGTCTGGGTGTGCCCCAGCTGAGGAGCAGCGGATACTGGGGGAACAAATGAAAATGATGGATAACAGATGAACGTGAGTGAGCAACGGGGTTATCTTATGAAGGCTGGAGGTAGGTTCACCACGGATCAGGGAAGGCGATGGCCGTAGTTCGCGGCACTAGATAGGGGGGAGTGTCGGGCATGGGGTGTACCTAGTGGCCTGGGGCAAAGAAGTAGTGGAGTTACAGTGTGAGGCCCCTTTCAAAGGCCAGGTCGGTGGAGACGAGCTAATTGGTGGGCAATATAGCATTAGGAACTGTTCAGTATAACACAAGTGCACGCCTAAAGAAGCACAGTGAAGAGGCACCGCGTAAGCTAAGGGGGAGCTTACCCCAGATTTTGGAATAGGCAGACAGAAAGATTCGAGACTTCAGACTGAGATTAGAATGGGGGACAGGGAGAGGGAAGGCACGATGTCGGACAGGTCAGGGGAAGGGCGCAGCGAATGAGATAGGATAAGAGGTGTAGGCCTGGTTATGGATTAGCTTAAAGAGGAAAACCAGGTTGAGCCTCATGCGACGAATCTATAGGGGCTCAATTTGTAGGAGTTCACAGCGCTGGTGGTATGTTAGGGCCATGGACACGCCCAACAGAGTTTTGGTGAAAGTACTCTGAACATTCCCAAGAGATACAATAGAGGAACGTGGTCAGGGACTGGAGGTTATGGGACAGTATCCTGGGAGCCATCTCACGTGTGAGAGGTAAATGAGGGGGGGGGGCGACTGGCCGGCATTAGGAAACACCGATGGATCAGGCCTAGGGTTCGCTTAGCTTTGGCGATTTGGAACGATGCCTGTTCTGGAAAGTTAAAGGAACAAGAGCGGCGTACGCCAAGATCGGTAACCATGGGGCGTATGGTGATGGACAAGCCGTCCAGACAAATTCGGTAGGGTGGTACAGTGCACTTGTAGGGTAGGAGGATGCTTTTCTCTGCGTAGAATTTCATAAACCACGAGACGCACCAAGTTTGGGGAACGAGTAAGTCACACGATATAATGCACAGAATCACGGATAGGTCATTATGGGGGAAGGAGTACACTATCTTCATATCGTCGGCAAAGAGGAAAGGAGTGCCGTGTCGAACAGAAAGGAAAATGCCATTGATATAAATAAGGAATAGTAATGGGCCTAGGACACTGCCTTGGCTGACGCCGCTAGTAATTGTTTTGGCGGAAGATAAGTGGCCGTCAACGAGCACAGCTTGTGATCCGTGAGGGAGATAGGAGGATAGTCAGGAGAGGAGAGGGTCAGTAATACCGAGACCGGATTTTGGCTAACAGTTGCCTATGGGGAACACGGTCAAAAGCCTCAATCGTGTCGAGGTACGGGACGATTACAGATTTGCCGGCGTCTGCAGCAGACGATAGAACATTGAGAAAGTCAGGGTAGCAGGACAAGCAGGGAAGGGAGTTCAAGGAACCGTGCTGACCAGGGTTCAGCAGGTTGTTGGATAAGAGGTACTGGACAATGTCATTTTTGATAGTTCTCTCCATGGTTTTGCAGGCTACTGGGGTGTGTTTATTGAGCCGATAGTTATCTGGGTCGTGTAGTGCACCCTTTTTGAAGCGCGAAATTATAACAGAGGATTTTCATTAAGGTGGGACGAAACTGTGAAGCACGGAGGTTTTGTATGTATTAAGTAACAATAAAGGGAGGTTAGGACCACCGAAACGGAGGAGGGCCGGTGGGAGATCATTTGGGCCCGGTTTCGGGGAAGGTTTAATAGAGGAAACTGATTTTCCAATCTCAAGATGGGTGGAGAGACTCGATGAAAGAGAGGCAGAGGTGCAGGGATGAATTGAGGAGGGGGAATACCAGGACAGTTTATAAGGGAGGAAGAGAAATGCTCATTGAAGGCCTCAAAAACAGATGCTGGAGTGTAAGCGGTAGATGAGCCACAGATGAGGAACTTGGGCGAGGTATGATTGGAGTGATTGGACCTTTTACTAAGCAGGTTGGACAGGTAGTCAGTTTTGTTGAGGTGTGCTAAGGCGATGGCCTCTTGCCTTCTCAGATGCGAATCGGCCATGCAACGCAGCTCCAGTTGTAGCTGGTGTATGCGCAGAAGAATTGTAAAGTCGCGTGATCTAGCAAAGGTAAGTTGCAGCTTGGCCAGCTTACGCTCTGAAAGTGACAGGCGTGAGCCGCTGGACTTGGGGCGTGGATCGACACATGGGTTGGCGGCACTTAAGCAGTGTAGGATGTTGGAGTGTAGAGAGTTCATAACAGTGAGGGGATCAGAGGAGAAAAAAAATGTGTCCCTGTTAAGGGAACGGATTATCATTGGCACTAGGGGTCAGTTGCAGGAACGGTAGGAAGTCGGAACAGGGGGAAAGGATTGCATCGGGTGAGAACGGCTGAGGCGGCTGAACTCGCACCTGACAATACGGTGGTCACTACCCGGGAAGTGATCAGTAATCTGGGTGGCCATATCAGGAACATCAATGGATAATAATAGATCCAAGATGTTCCTCCTAGTAGAGCAAGAGACATGTTGGGTCAATCCACCAAGGCGGACACACGAAAGGAAGGTGGAGAGGGCGGGGGGGCTACTATAGGAGAACCAGCAAATTAAAGGAAGGTTAAAGTCACCCGCAATAATTTTTGCACTGGCAGGATAGTCAAGCGCAGCAATAAAGACATATACGGCAGAGTCAATTTTTGCAGGCTCCAGACCCGGGAGGACGTAGACGCAGCCAAGGAGGAGGTTCTGGCCGGAGGCGTGAATAGATAGCCATATCGAATCCTCAATAAGGAGAAGAGAGGGGTGGTCAATAACATTAGCGTGGATGGTGCATTTGACAAAGGCTAAACAGCCCCCTCCACGCCTGGACTGGCGGGTGTTCGAAAAGCAATGATACCCAGCCATGCGAACAAGGTCAAGCGAGGCATCATCTGACAGCCAGGATTCAGTTACCAGTATAATGTCAGCGTTCAAGGTAAATGCCAGGGATCGCAGATGCGATATTTTTCTAACTATTGATCCAGCGTTAATAAGAACTAGTGGGAATGGGTTCGGTGTCAGTGTGCGCAAAGCATGGATGCCAGGTGCAAGGCTATTGGAATCGCTGTGGCGATAGGAGTTGGGTTTCAGTGGGGATAGAGCGTCAGTAGAAGAGGGAGGGCGGGCAATGTTGGATGGGGGACGGAAAATAGGCAAAGCGTTAGCATGAGGCGCCGCCGATCGCTGTGGGTAATCAATACGGTGGGTGTGCAACACACCGCTTATGTGGGCCGGGAGGGTGTCATGCGGTACAGGAGGAGGGGCATGATGGGGCAAAGTGAGAGGTTAAGAATATCTGTTCAAGCGGGGCGGGAAGGAGGGACCGCATAGTGTAAGGTACTAAAGGACATGGCATTGAGTGGGGAGCGATCAGTGACATAGGTCTGTGAGAGTTTATCGATATGATCCATAGGGCGACTAGCAATATGGCCACGGGTGCGGAGGGCACCGGTCAGGAAAAAAACGAGATGTTGACTGCAGGTAACCTGCCTGTTGGGTAGAGTCAGTATAAGACCGGCAGGTCGGCGTGGGGGTGAGGGTATGTGGTAGAGTAACTGAGAAGTAGTGTGGGGTGGGGGCGAGAAGGGGGTGGCGAAACTTGGAAAGGTTTGGAGGCTCATGAGGAGCAAGGGAGCCGGTAAGTGGGGAGGTGGGCCGAGGAGGCTGGATACAGGTACGAACCCGTAGTATCTGCTAGGGCGCTACGTGGTACTTCAGGACTAAATAAGAGTTGGTGGAGGGGAGCAGAGGAGAACAGCGGGGGCATGCTGGGGCTGTAGTATGGAGGGTTGGTGTCTTGGGGACAGGAAGCGATATAGGGTAGCAACGGAGATGGATGACTGGTATTACCCATTTGATCAGAGATAGGGAAAGACAGTAGAAGGGCTGCGAGGCAATGGGAGGGTGAATGGCACTGGCAAGGCCCTGAAGGTCACTCCTACTTAAAAAGACGATGGAGTTAGGTGAATATGGATGGTGGCCCAACTGGTTTCCACCTGTAGGGTCCGAAAGTACGCTAAAAGCATATGCCGATTGAGAGTGGGGGCTAATGGGTGGGGCAATTGTTTGAACAAGTGCGGACCTGGTAGGAGTACCAGGTAGGCTCATGGGAGGATTGGAGCGGCACTTAGTAGGATAACAACGAAGTGTTGCAGCTGAGCTGGCAGCTGGTGGGTAGTTGGTAGAGTCGTTAGAGCGAGGGCGGTGGTTGACTACACTTGCCAATGGATCGGAGGACAGGTCGGAAGTAGTACGGCGAGGGCTGATGGTTGTACCGGGGTCTTGTCTTGGCTCTGAGGCTATGATGAAGGAGCGCGGCTTTATAACTGAAGTGGGGTGCTGCTTGGGGCCTTTGGTCGGAGAGTGAGAGCTACTGGAGTTAGAGGCTACTGGGGGAGATGTTAGAAAAAGGCGTTCGTGCGGAAGCGGAACCTGGGGTGGGGAGTTAGACAAATCTAGGTCGACAAATTGCGGGTAGGCAGGCTGAGACGCTGGGCTCGCCTTTGACTTCCCGTTGGAGGGGAGGGGGTTATCAGGGAATATCTTAATTGTCCAAATATTCCCACAGAGCACATTGAGAACAACACAAGGTGGCGAACAAGCTCGTTTTCAGTGATTCGTAATCATGCCATTACATCACATTTTATATGAGCAGTGTTCGGTGAAGAGAACAGAAATCAAGATAAGGCGATGAGTGAAAATGTAAGTGGGGGAGAGGGGATCAGTTATCACATGCGTGACCTCGATCCGTCTCTTTATCGTGAATGGGTGTCTGCGGTGTCATTTGTCGGATCAACAGATCTGTGGTTAGTTCGTGGGTAGGGGGTGGGCCAAGGAAGCCTTAGCGCTTGCACGAACTGTTTTTGGGCGCACAACGCGGGATTGTAGAGACGAATGCATACCGCTTCCGCTGTGGCTAGAACACGGCACTTCACCAGCCTTGATTGCCCACTTCGGACTTTGTAGATTGGCCGGAATGCTTTGGTCACATTCACTGAATGGTTAGACTGAACAAGGTGTGAACACACAGCGCTCGTTATTACTTTGATTGCTCCAGTGTTCAACCAAGCTGGGTGGTGTTCACGGACTCGTTCGGATAAGTGTCTGATCGTACGGCCAATGTACGTTGTCCCACAGGAACAAGTAAAGGAGTAAACACAGAAAGGGGCAATAGAATCTGACACCTTATCCTTTAATCGTTAATACACACACGGCTTTGATGTAACTACAATATGGAGCTTTGCTGCGTAAAATGTTTTGTCGACGGCGCTAAGGCTTCCTTGGCCCACCCCCTACCCACGAACTAACCACAGATCTGTTGATCCGACAAATGACACCGCAGACACCCATTCACGATCCAGAGACGGATCGAGGTCACTCATGTGATAACTGATCCCCTCTCCCCCACTTACATTTTCACTCATCGCCTTATCTTGATTTCTGTTCTCTTCACCGAACACTGCTCATATAAAATGTGATGTAATGGCATGATTACGAATATCTTAATGTCATTATACGGCAAAATGGCAGCAATTGTCGACTCGTTGCTAATGAACCCTCTAGCTGTCAGGTCGTCCAAGAACCGGAGTAGCAGGGGAGACTATGTCGCTGGGACATTTTACGTAGCCTCCTGTGATTGCATCTATAGCCAGCCATATTGCACGAACTTAGTATGTTGTGTTTTGTTAAGGAAGGGGGTAGGCGGTCTGGAACATTAAAAACTACTGCGTTCTTGGAGTTGGTAATGCGGTGGTATATTTCAGTAGACACAGGGTCGAGGAGGTGTCCCACCGAAACCAATTTCTTGGGCAATGTAGCGGCTACAGGATCAAGAAGAGCAGCCAGGGGTAAAACCCTGTGAAAGGATTTCATCAATCAGCTCGATCTTGTTTCTAAGTTCGACGAAACTCTGCTTAAGGCCACTTAGACTATTAGAAGCCTCACCGCCGACGTTAACGAGGGTGACAGAGCACGGCCCGGTTTTCGGGAGGGGTTGGGTGTATTTGGACTTGCCAGCTTTGGCGATACGGATTTTCCAAACACTAGTTGGGGGCCAGGATGGCATGACATGTAAAGACGTATGACGAAGGTAGCAAGAATTCGGTCAACTAGACAGAGAAAAGCCAAAGGTCTGAGCAGACCAGGAGAGTGCCTGGGTGCTATATGCGCAAAGGTCTGGGTGAGACCTATGCAACAATGCCGTATGGGAAGTGAGCTGTATGACCCGCTGTATATATAGTTGGGATTGGGAGGCTTGGAGCGATGAGGAGTAGTAAGATAGAGGGAATTTTGCTGTGTGGTGTGCGCAGGTGAAACCCACACAGGATACGGTAGGTACTTAAATGTTGCTTGGATCAAAGCAGCAGGTTGTGCAGGGAGGCATATCGCAGATATGAGGTCGATGGACCGGTTGGAACGACAGTGCGCTCATATGGGAGAAAAAATAAGTAGATGGAGGCACAGTGGGACGGAAACTTCAGGAGGTGTACCGCAGGATGCGTAGCGAGATTAAGTTACGATTGAGTTATAGCGAGGGGGTGAAAAATCGCTAGATGTATCTCATTGTGGCGAGAACCTGTAAGTGTAGGATCCTCTTGGGGCACTTACTGAGCCTCTACGCTCATCAAGTCGCTCGCGCTTCAGTATTTTGCAGATTGAACTCGAGCCACAGCAATGGAGAGGTAATATCGAATGGATTGAATAGGCTTAACTCCCGGACAGAACAGACGAGCATCAAGAGCCCCAACATCGATCAGAAAGTGGCGTAATATCTCGTACGAGCGGTATGAAATACTGCACATGCATATATTTTAACGGAGGGGACACAGTAAGGCAAAACAGGAGTCGTTCTTGAATATCACATCCGCCGCCAGTTGCGTTGAATTGGGGGTGTTTGTATTCTCTTAGTGGCAACGAACGGATTCCGTCGGATCTTGGGATACTTGGCTGTTCCATGGAATTTTCGGGTTCAAAGTTATCTAGACCGGAATTATCAATTGGTGCTACAACAGTCGAAATGATATCTGACTGACCTTTTCCACTGAAATGTACCTGGTTAACACGACGCCTGTGACTGGATAGATAATCCAGATCCAGTGTAGTGACCGCCCGGTTCCCATTGCGCGAAATGGCAATCCCGTTTGATGATCTTGAATCATTTCCTCTGAAATACCTGACGTTGGCCTTCGAAATACACTAAGAACCAGTTCTTAAATCACTGCATTTAAATAACTGAGAAGGGCTTTTACATGAAGCGGTACTTACAGCGGGAAGATATTGCATGAGAAAATTGTCAGTGGCACGATCAGGTTCGAAAAGTGTATGGGGATTCAAATGGTGATTTCACTTTTAAGCTTGCGTTCAAGGTTCTCTGCAAGACCATTAGGCTGTAGGTGGCTTGGAGCAGTGTATACACTTTTGCACCCAGGACTTTTGCCCACTCACCCGAGAGTTTAGCAGCGAAATGTGTGCCATTGTAAGTACCTAGCACAAACAAAACTCCTCCACTGCTGAATGTTTTTCTGGGAGCTGTCTGAGTGAAGTCCGCCGTAGGTAAAGTCGGCAAACATATATCTGATCAGAGGAGAAAGGCATCAGTGACCGCAAGTGAGTAGCCTTTACCCAGGAAGGGTTCCTCATAGTCTACAGGTACCAGCTGCCACGCCTAATATGACACTGGCCAAGGGGGCCACTTTGAGGGTTTTGAATGTATCCTATGCAAAAACTGCAGACAATTTTTAGCTGTAGCTACCATGTCGGCATCCAGTTCCGGCCACCAGCTAGTAAGTCCTGCCAGTAACTTCATTTTGTCGACACCCAAATGCCCTGAATAGACAACTGTCAATATAACGGAACGGAATGCTAGAGGAATGACTGCACGGTAGTCAAAGCGCAGTAATCCATCTGGAGTGATCGATAGACCATTAGGAGGAGGGTAGAAGTCAGTGAATTGCCGCCTTTTGTTCAACGTCCAGTCCCAAGGTAGAGCTGAAGTGACTGGGGCGAAATACGCCTTTGTATTTCTCACAGATCTTCAAGCCGCACTGATAGTGGTCAACTCAACAAACAGTCATGAGCAACTGATGGTCGAGATGAGTATTACATTCGGGATAGATCTGCTTGTGGTAGGTATTTAGCACCGCGGTGCAGAATATCATAATCACGTGAGCTAAGTGAAGTACTGCATCTTCAAACCATTGCTGCTGATGACTATGACAACGGATGAGGTGGATGGCAGACGAATTTCTATGTCTCATGGTAGTAACTATGGAGAACTTCTGACCAAGTAAATATTTGCGTGCAAACTGCCAAGGCTTCTCTTTGTGTTTGGTAGTATCCTCGTTCAGCTTCAGTGAGCCCCTTTGAAAAGCGAATGGTTGGTCGGTGGTATTGTTCAATAACAACACCTATGTCCACAGAAGGGGCATCAGTGGTAACAACTGAATGATGTCTCGACGAGAATTGCTTGAGAACAACGCCGTATTGTAGGTAAGATAGCAACTTACGAGGGGCCTTTTCACTTTCTCGATTCTAAAAGAAGAGACCGGTGGACAGAATATAGAACAGACAACTGAACTGTTGAGAAAAATTTGGAATAAAGCCAGCATAGTACCGAAAAACGCCGAGAATGGAAAGTGGTTCGTGGATGTGTGTAGGTAAAGATAGGTCAGTGATCGGGGCCAAACTTGCTGAGTTCAGAGAGAAACCATTAGCATTTTTAATTTAAACGGGACAGGAGGGCTCAGAGACACGGAAAATACGCTTGTTTTGGTTAACGGAAAAGCTAAACGTAATGAAATGCTTTGGAGAACAACAAAGACGATAGTTATGCATAGCTCGAGTGAAACCACGGACTACAGTATCTGCTTGATTTCACTCAACACTCTGAAGACCTTGCAAAACATGCGTAATCGATTGTTGAAAATAGCGGGCGAGACGTTGAGACCAAAAGGCAAAACGTTGTATCGAAGGAAATCGAAAGGAGTGTTGGTGGTGGTCGACGTACTGGACTTATTATCCAGGGGTGTTTGCAGGCATGCTTCTTTTGAGTCAGTCTTCGAGAAAACAATAAACCCTGCAAGTCGGTAGGGCACGTCTTCGGGTTCTCCAGTTGCCCATGTACGCTTCGATGAACACTTATTCAGTGTTGGTAGGTAGTCACCACAAATCCATGGTGTCTTCCCATCAGCCTTGAACGGAGTGACAATCAGTGTGGACCAGTTGGACGACACCATAGGGCATATAATTCCGCCCCCATTCAAAGAAACCAGAATTATACCGGAAAAGAGCCCCTCCAAAGAGAGGTGTTTTGATCACTAGAAGTACCCTAGCTATACCGCCGCAACCTGTGACTGAAATACCAGTAGTCCTGCCACCTCGCCGCCTGTACAGAAATCCCCAACACTAACGTCGCTGAGTGCCCGCTTTACGCCAGTTGACCTGTACCTGACTACCACCCCTTCCCCAGCACATCCTCCTAGTAGATGGCCTTGCCTTCTACCATCAACCTCCGCTTCCACAAATGACAAAGATGTTCTTGCCTAACCCGCATTTAGCCCCGGGGCACCAAAGTCCCTTGCTTTCAGGTGTGCTGCTACTTATGCCAACCTACGGCTCACGTTCTCAACACCAAAAAAGACTCCGTTCACAAAAACCATGATCTAACCGAGAGGCCCATTGGCCAACAGAATTCTGTGTCCCCCACAGCTTTTGGTTACTACGGCCACTCCTGTAATCGCCTCCAAAAGGTCCTCCCAGAGCCTCACCTATTGACTTCACCGAGAGCTCCAAGTGCACCCCAAGTAATTAATAAATACCGGCTAGTGGGGAGCAACCCTGCATCATCCTAAAACAGCAAACTACCCAGATTGACCGACAAGATTCTCCTAACCCCACCTTGCAAAGCAGGCGAAAACGGCCGCCAAGGAACACGTCATCATGCGTCGGGACCGAAAACACTATATCTTTTGAGTACGCCAGAACAGTTTTCCAATCATCTGGTTGAGTGCGAGCACCCCCTGCCAAACCCCTTCAACCAGTCACCCTCTCTTCCAGTGATACAATTTAACAACCCCCAGTTGAATGGTAATCAACTGTCTCGATCGTTGAACTCCATGCGCTTTCCCGAACAGAGGATGGGCCAACCCAGCCAACTACAGTTATTTCGTCGGCCATGGTCAGGCGACAGCTAGCCGCCGCTCATATATCCAACTGAACTCAGCCACTACTACTTTCTGTCACCTCAACTGTCATTGCCCATTACCTCATCTTCCAAGCCCCACCTGGTCACTTCAACCACCCCGGAGATCCCACCCCCAAAAAGATCAGTTTTATCATGACAACTCCCTCGTCCAACCCAGCCTTACCTGCTTATAGACAATCCCTACCCGACACTTCCGGCTCCCTCCTTCTAACCCCGGTTTAGACTTCATCGCTCCTTTGCCTGAGAGCCCTGATTTTGCATATCCACCTACTGATGCTTACCACTTTGGTAATGTTAGCCACCATCACCCGCCGATGGTAGTTCCAAAACCACGCGACGACGATGCAGCTGCACTTACCTTGTTCCTCTTTACAGCTCGCTCACTAGTGAACAAAACCTGGCACTCTCCGCAATACATTACTATCATTCGACTTTGACACCACTGTCATAACCGAAACCTGGCTGAATGACTCTGTTCCATCAGACCGAATTTCTGTTGCTGGTGATCAAACCCTCAGAAAGAATCGTCGTCCTCGTGGGGAAGGCTGCCTTATCCGCATGAAAGACGGCTCACTTGCCACTTCTCTCTCTGGCCCACCGCTGGAGGTAATCCGGGACTCAGTATGGGCAATGGTTCTTCTAGCCAACTCTCCACTCCATATTGGCCGAGCTTATCGACCACCAAGTTCAAACATCATGGACCTCACCCACGTAGTCCATTCTTTTACCCACTTTGCTCCATTACCCTCTCCGTCGAAGCTCATTGCCTGCGACTTCAATGCGCTTAATATCTGCAGGAACACCATGTGGTCACCTCAATACTACACGAATTTCGTTTGGACCATACGCCCAGGAAGCTGGGTCCAGCAAGTAATGAAGCCTACCAGAGGAAACAACACACGCGACCTCATATTTATCACTGGCATATTGAATGTGATAACTACCACCCTCGATCTCCTCCCAGGCGATGACCGTAGAATGGTATAGTGCAGATTCACGAGAACCCATAGACCCCATATGTTTCTCACCTCAACAGCCCGAGCACATGACCAACTGGACAAACCTCAAGCCCATGTTTCGCCCCCTCAGCTGGGATGACTACTTCCTCCAGCACGAACCTCAGCTTGCCACTGATGTACTCCACAATGAGTTTCACAGTAGCTTGTCAGCAATTACCACCATCGGGACCATCCGCTCCCAAGCCCGCGGCTCTTACCTTACAAGACTGCAAGGTAAACACGCGAAACTGCAGGGGGAATATAATAGGACCAGAGATTTCTTAAAATGGTTGCAACTCAATACTCTATCCCTCTCTGTAACCATCAGCCTCCGGACTAATGAACTGCTGAAAAAGCAGGAGCTTTCGGCCTCCAATTCCCTCGAAGGACCTTACGACTGGCCCGACAGTTGAATAGCAGAAATAAGAGAATGTCTTCAGGGACACATTATTTAACTTTCGGATGGGATACGTGAATTCCATCTGCAGCCGAAATCGCTGAGGCTTTCAACGCCATCTTCTCACAGAGCACGACAACTGAGGCCACTTTAAATCCGCCCCCAGTACCCTTCGTCACCGGTCAGGTTCTCTCTGACATTGAACTCAGTTTGCATGACTTGGCCCATCTACTGCCGCGGGGCTAGACCCTCCTCCCGCCCTGGCTCTGATGGCATCTCTCTACCACTATTTCATCTTGATGAAACTGGTGTTGCTGCTATCCTTGTGAACCTCTATAACTTATTCCTCAAACACGGCATTTTCCCATACAAATGAGACACTTCAAACATCATCCCTATCCACAAAAGTGGTCCGGTGCAAGACCCTTCAAATTATCGTTCTATTACCCTCATCCCCCTAGCTTCCAGAACAATGGAGCGTTTTGATTAAGCAACAGTTAGCCGATTTTCTCCTATCCAACAACCTCATTCACGGCGACCAACATGGCTTCCCGAAATCACTTTCTTGTGCCACATGCCAATTTGATTTCTTCAGCCCACAGACTATGGTAGCTGATACCGGCAGATCTATGATCATCAGTTACCTAGGTGCGACCAATGCATTCGACCGAGTTCCTCACTGTCGGTTGTTAACAAAACTCCGAGCCTGCGGTATCCGTGGCCTGCTTTTATCTTGTATCACTTCTTACGTGTCGGACCGAACCCAGCTAGTATGCACTATAGGTCACCTACCGCGACCGGTACCTGTCACTAGAGGAGTTATTCAAAGGAGTATACTTGGTCCGCCATTTTTCTTGCTCCATATCGACCACATTTTTTGGTTGCGCAGAGGTGCGCTCCCTCACTCTTCTCTGATGATTTCAAAATCGTGTGTGAGTTCAACCAACAGGACGTGAGCACGGAGCTGTGTGACATAGGTAACGATCTTAAGAAAGTTGGTCAATGGTGCTGTTCATGGCCTATGTGCTTTACGACTTCCAAAAGCTTCTACGTAACCTGTAGATGTTAAGTTCCCCCAGGACACCTGTCACTGAATCAAGATCCCACCGCCCCAAGCTCATCAGTGAGACCTTGGGCCCCGATACACCACCAATCTCCATTTCTCGGAACTTGTCTCACTCTAGAAGGCCATGGCCAGGAGGGTAAAAGGAATTGTTCCCAGATCATTCAAGATGAAACATAATATTCACCTTGCAAGCCGATCCCATGCAAGACCCCTTCTTGAACACTACCCTATTTTTCTCTCCGAAGTGTCTTAATTGGATAGGATACACCTTGAGAAAGTCCGGCGTACTTTTATCGAAAACCTAATTGAATACTCTTCTCCAGTAAGCTATAGAGAGTGATGTACTAAAATTTGACCTCCTATGACTTGGACGTGTCGGGCTAAAGCTAAGCTTGCTATGTACACTTATTCATCGCTCTACTCTCACTTTCCAACCCTCATCTCACCCTCTGAGCCACAGGGACTTCAATCTGACCACCCCACAGTCGAGGCTTGCAAAGTGAGCCCATTTCTTTTTATCAGATGCTCAAAGATTTGGAATAGGCTACCCCTGATTACTCGCAAATGCGCGCCACCAGCTTAATTCAGCCATACCATAAAGTCACAACTTACTGTTAGTCATCTTCTGTCCTTGACTAACACCAGCTTCTCTGAGAATAGAGCCTATGAAAAAGGCGTCGAACTTTGGGACCCCAGCTTCGTTCTCTCCTCCCATTCCCTATTATCTCTCGAGCTGGCCTTCGAAGACGAGTTCCATTACTAGCATCACAGCACCATGTCCCAAAACTGTCATTTCCTGCCTTATGACAGACACTAGGCTCACGATTTGCACATACGGCATACAACCTACGTCGTAGTAGGATACGGCCTGTTGCCTCTCATGACTATAGCTTGAGATGTCTGCCGACTGTCGTAAATTTAAACAACACCCATGCTCACCTACAGTCACCTGGTCCCCATATTACCCGACCTTACCTAATTCAACTGTCAGTCTTCGCAACTACATCTGAAGGATTATTGCCTCCGCCTTTATATAGTACTATGGGAGCCATATACAACAACTTTCCTTTAGTCAGAAGCTTTTAGCCTCCAACCTTTCTTCCTACAATTAAACAAATCAGTGATGCCGGATACAAGGACATTAGGTTTCGTCGTCCGATATTTTACTTCCTAATTCTCCGACGCTTCTCTTTTTCGTTTTGGCATCCTATCCCCCTAGCTTTCTTGCCCAGCCGCAATTTCCCTTCCTTAACTACCCGACCCTGAAATTTCTTATCAAATAGGTCCACCTTCCAACAGCTACCCGTTGGTCGCAATTTTCTTGTCTTATATCTCCCGATGCGACCGTTAATCTGTTTCTTCATGATTGTCAAACCTTTCATCAAACTTCAATTGCTGTCCTCTCGCCGTGTATGCAATAACATCTTCCATTAGCGCACCCAAATCTGACCACATCAGAACAACCCCTGGCAGTATTAGGCACGGTCAGGCGAAGTATGAGACTAGTACATCTATGCAGGCGTGTGCGTTACAGCACTCGTTTTCCTACTCCGTATGCCTGCTTAGCCCCATTATGCATTTTTTCTGGCGCACGCTAGCGAAACCCCTGAAGTCAGCCGCACCTGCACCATAACTTTGTCCGGACGTGAGGAAAACAGACCACCCACAGTATTTGCGAAGAAATGAAAAATACGCGGGGAGTTACGGTCGGACAGAGGGGTCATGGAAATTTCCTATATAAGCCCAACCACCCCCGTGTTAGGAAACGGAAAGGAAAAGAAAAAGTGAAAACCCCAAATACCACTAACATTGAGCTGTGAAGCAAATGAGAAACCCTCATCCATGGGAGTGTCTCCCATCAGCTCAAACCTGACCCTGCTAAAGGGGAGACCCCACAAAGCCCTTGTCCTCTCGAAGTGCTTTTGGTTCCTGCGCACGAAACTGACTGGGGTGATAGTGCGGCGCTAAACCTGGCATCTATCTTCCCTGGGTTGTTTGGTTTTTATTTTTAAAAACCTTGTATCCGTCTGTGACTTATCTGGCAAGGTCTAGGAAAAATACCCGAAATTTTCTACGTAGCTATTCACTCTCTAAAAGTTCAACTAAATGACCCATAATATTTCCGCTTTCTTCACATTTTCTCCTGAACTACTTATGGAAACTCCAAAGGTCCTCCGTAAACATGTCAAGGTCCCGGATTCGAATCAGGCATTTCGTACTCTCAGGCTCAGAAAAATCAGGGACACCCAACCTCAGTCTGCACTAAGTCCATGCTCAGTAGTTCTCGTTGATGTTCATGACCTAGTCAACAAGAAGGTTAACGAAGTAGATCAAAGAGTGGCGGACCTGTATACCCAGATCCAGTCCATCGATGATATTCTATTAACGATATCCCATATATCTAGCGTAATGGAACCCGCCCCTATAGCTAATCGCCAAAGCTTAACCATGGCGGGCCATTTCTTGGACTCAGTTGCGACCGCCGTTCATAAGCCTATAGTCAACGCCAAAAACGCGATAGTTTCCAACATCCCTGACCGACTGCTCCCGCCGCCAACCAAACTGGCCATACCGAATGCTTGCAACACGGCACACCGCAGGTGCTATTTAGCTCGGCTGCGCAAAACATCACAGCGCAACGACTGTCCTTTGAAGTTCCAATTCGCTGACAAAGTAACAGCTAGAGAATTCATAACCAGTTGGCAACTCGTTGCTAGTGCCAACCCATTCAAAAGAACCAGAATATTACCGGATGAAACGCCCCTCCAGAGAGGTTTCTCGATCACCAGAAAGTACCTTAGATTCACCAACGCAAGCTGCCGCTGTAACACAGGTCGCCGCGTCATCTCGCCGCCTGTCGAGCGACCCCGCAACAAAAAGCCCTCAGTTGCCTGCAATATGCTAGTTGACCTAGACCTGACCACCACCCCATCTCCAGCTCGCCCTCCTAGTAAACGACCCTGCCCCCTACCATCAACCTCAACTCCCGCAAATGGCAACGACATCCGCGCCAAACCCACTATTTGCCCAGGGCCACCTAAGTCCCGTGCATCCAGGCCTTCTGCTGCTTATGTGAACCTACTGCACACTTTCTCACCACCGAAAAAGACTCCGGGGAAGTCTGTTGCCAACAGCTTGTCCTGCTCCAACTCATGTTCCACCGTCTTGCGGATACAAGTCGTTCGTGAAAGCCGTGATCTACTATATAGCCAGTCGCTCCATCAGCCCACAGAATTCTGTGTCCCAACACAGCATTTAGCTACTCCGGCTACTCCCGTAATCAGCCCCATAAGTCCTGTCAGAGTCCCATTTAGAACCACCGCCAAGCACTCCAGGTATACCCCAAATGATCCATGCTTGTTGGCGAGCAAGACACAGCCCTGCATCAGCCCTAAGCAGCCAACTTCGCCTCGCTGTATAAGCGTGGCACCTCGGCTAATCGACAAGGTCCCCTCAACTCCACTTTGCAATACAGGCCAAAACGGCCACCAAGTAAAGCATCATCATGCATCGGGACCAAAAGTACCATATTCTCAAAGTATGCCGGGGCAGTTTCCAATTGTCTGGCTGAGCGTCAGCATCTTTCGCCGAACCTCTGTAACCAATTTCCCTCTCCTCCAATGAAACAAACAAATAAACCCCGGTTGATTTATAGCCAACGGCCTCGATTGTTGAGCTCCATGCTCCTTCGCGAAACCAGAATGGGCCAGCCGAACCAACTGCAGTTATTTTGTCGGTCCTGGTCGAGTGACAACCACCTACCCCCGCGCATCCCGTTGAAACCAGTCACCAGTAAATTCTACCATTTTACTTGCTATTATCCATTATAATGCGCCGGAGATAATACCGGCGAACTATCCGGCCCACATTTCTAGCTGAAAATCTGATACCCGCCCATCATTTCGTCGTTCGCTCGTTGACTCTGTTCTCCAGGATCCCTCGCAATCTCCTAGACTACCCCATCTCTACGTCTGTGTGATCTCGACCAACATCGCTTGTGCAAATCCCGCCGGTGCGGGGCGCGGTGAGATCCACCGCTTTGGCCGGTGCACATCTGGCGTGCAGGACGTCTGCAACGACGTTCGGGCGAAAATAGGTTGGGGGATCACACGCCCTGCCTCCAGAAGTGGTTTTCAGGTTGGGTGCTCAGCGCACGGTCAGCCCCACCCACTAGCACCGGTTGCGGATTAAAAAAACCAAACAAAAAGAATACAATTCATATGATCAAAATGCTGCAAATGTGCCGCTGTCTCCTCCAGCTAACAGGGACTCTCCGGCGTGCCCGCTTCCGAATTCGTCTTCATAACTTACCGCGTTTTACGCCCGGCAAAATGTGCTTGCTTTGGTGCATAATTATTGCATACTTAAAACCCCATAAACATTCTTGGATCGTTGTTCCCGGTCCACTTCCCCGCGGTTTCATGCTAAACTATTCACCAGTCTAGTTTGTAAACTTAACAACCTTCTAAGATAGAGCTCACCCCTTTTTTCTACTTTTACCGATATACTCGAAAACTAATGCACTTATTGTTGCTATTCGCCTCCGTACCACAATCTCCAAACAGCATATGACACTGTGAAATATATCTCTGGGGATTCCCAATAATCGATGATTCTGTGATTGTTCGCCTTCTCTGTTAGTTCCGCTGTTCGCCGACTTGGGGCTGTTGCACTGCAGTATCCTCATCGTGCAAGGTATCATGTCCCACATATGTATATCTAATAAGCTCTTGTACCGCAGAGTCCTCTTCTGTCGCCATAAAGTAGTCCACCTTCTGTAATAAACATAAATTGGTAGTCTCCTACCCTTCACTTCATCATTTTTGCCAGCTGCGTCTTTCCTACTGTTGCAGTTGAGCAACACACATCGAGTATTCGCCACTTTACAGTTTCATGTTGATGCATTACATTCCTTTCTGCTGAAAGCAAAACAATCAGCTCAAAGTCTATATGATTTTATCCGGCCGCTTCTCTCACCATCACTTTCGCAACCACAGTCCAGTTTGTCTCCCGTTTGTTATGCAACCGGCTTATCAGATACACGGTCACTGAACTTCTCAACTGTAATCCACGACTAGTTTTCTTCGTCGTTACGTTTAACATCACCACTCGAAATCGGAAGGAGTAACTAGTGTGGTGTCACAGGGCTCTGTGCTCGGCCCCTCGTTCTTTCCCACCCTCATCAGAGACCTGGCAAATGAGATTACAAACCTTACCTTTATATTTGCTGATTATTTCTAGATAGCTGGAGTAGATATAGAACTTGACTTTCAAGCAGTACGAGAATGGCCACCCAAGTGGGACCTTCCACTAGATCCCACCAAGTGCCGATTCTTGACCACAAATACAAGGCTTGTGAGAATGAAATTGGGTCGTTGCAAATGGTATCTCAGGTCAAAGACCAGGGCGTTCTAATAGACAACAGCTTTGAGCCGTCGAAGGAAGGCATCACAGCAACCAATACGGCCAGGAGAGAAATCTTTCCAGTTAGATCCACCACCTCGTGTAGACAGCCGGAGATTTTCGTTCCGATATGCCAAACCATAGTTGGGCCGCACAAGGAGTGCCAGGTGCAAGCATAAGCACCGTACTAACAGAAGGATATGGACTGTCTGGTAAACTCCTGAGGGATATCCACTAGAACGGTGACTGGGCAAGAGGGGTTTAAATACACAGAGCATCTCCTTGTTCTCGATCTGTCCTCCATGGAAAGCGGCTCGTTCGCGGGAGTTTCACAGAAACCTTCATGGTTATGAAGGGACGGTCAGGTATAAATGGAGGAGACCTGTCCTCTCCGATCCCAGAGAGAAGCACAGGGGGACATAGCCTTAGATTACAAACAGAGCCCCCAAGGCTCCAAGTTAGGGCAAATAATTTCTCTAATAGAACGGTGTCCTGTTGAAATAAGCTCCAGGAGGAGGTCATACATACCACAACAGTAAGAGTTTTTAAGAAAGCAGCAGATCAGCTTCGGGTGGCAGCAAATCCCGAGCTATGTCAGGCAGGTTTTAGGGTCAGAGGCAATTGGCTCATTGTTTCCCCTATTCTCTACCAGGGTTTATAATGCACAATATTTCTGCCTTTAAGAAAGAAAACACGCACTGTTGGTAGCTGTGGAAAGGCGCCGACAACACACCTGTCTGGACACAAGATTAGCTCCAGCCACACATATTTTTAAAGTCGATAAACCTCACTTTGCGGTTTCCTTGTTAAACTCCTCCTTCCGTTCTTCGTACTGCGTGGACCACTTGCAAGTTACTCCAATGCTCTGCATGGTAGGAATATGTTAACCAGAAAGGTGTTCCTCGCGACATCTGACAACGAGAAGGCTATTGGGAGAGATAGTGGTTAGCTTGTTCTGGGAGAGGGCATGAAAGCGGGCGTGAAAGCGTGCGCGAGAGCAACGGTCAAATGGTGACCGCGCTTGTCATTGAGCGTTCAGATGAACAACAAACGTGTTAAAAGTATGGACGAAGGTGATTGTCGCTACAGGGGCCTCCTCCTAGAAGTCCGACTGAGTTGGGTTTCGATCTTGGCGGTAGACCGGAAGCACTGACTGTCTAGGAACTCCTCGTGGCTTGCCCGTTATGCTGTTGGTGACGTCGAACGACTGCTGATGGTTTTACCGGTTCTTGCACTCCTAAGGTCCGATGGGCATCGGTCTAACTGTATTTTAGCGCCCACGAGTTTCGTACGCATGCGAGCTTGAAGATGCCGCGTCAGGTCCATCCATAATGGAGTCCAACTATCGTCTGGCTTGCCACGCTGGACATTCTTCCCGTCGTCCATTGAGAGGTTGACTTCTTGAATCTGCACGGGAGCCAGCTAAGCCACGGATGAAGCCAGTGTGACAGTGTGAATCCGCCTGAAAGAGAGCAAAGAGAACTTGAACGAAATAGCGCCTGGGGGGCTCCGGCGGATATTGGACCGTGATAAAAACACGCCAATGCCCTGAGGTGCTGTGGTTGCTAGCAGACCAGAAAAAAATGAAATTATAGCCATCGATTGTAATTTATCGAGCCTGCCGGTTGGCAAACCCGTGACGAACTTCCATACTTATTGCTAGCAATCAATCGTAAAAATCCGAACGAAATCGGCAAAGCGGACGGCATTTAATAGCTGGCGATCGCGTCCGCTACATCGCTTTGCGGGTACGGTTAGAGATTCTGACTGGCTAACTTGCGGTTTCTCAGTAGGCATGATCGTGGGTGGTTCGAGTGACGACTCGCTCGATGCGGGTCACTGAGCGGCTTGATCAGGTGCAAGTTGGCCACGCGGATCGCACTCTTCAATGGCTGGTTACGGGCGGTCGATAGACACGGTTCGTGTCGCCCGCTGGTGTCTATGGCAAGTGTTTTTGCTCCACCTTTTGCCACCCAAGAGGGGCCTGTGTATGACGGTTGTAGTGGTGATCGAACACCACCGACGTGAGGGAATAAGCGAGTGGCGGTATCTAACGCCGTGAGATTGTAACTTGTAGACTGTTGTTCGCGCGGCGGACCGGCCTTGAGCACTTGAATGTGTCGCGTAAGACTCTGAGCCTAGTGGCCATTGTCGGAAGTCAAGGATAGTGAGGGAGTTACCAACTCTCTGGGCGGACGGAGCGTATAGAAGTACTCTCGTGCGGGCGATGTTGTGTGCAATTCTTCCCTAAAAGTACTATGCAGGCTTCAGAGTGATAATGGTAATGTTTTATTCCAAAGGGATTCACCGTTTGCTCTAGGGGCGGATTCTAACTGCCGAGGGAAACCCTCATCCAGGCCGTTTGTCTGGGGGTGGTAGGCTGTTGTCTTAACGGGTTGGCTACCAAGCTTAGCGAGTAGGCCGCCAAAAGCGCAGTCAAATTGTAGATTACGGTCGGTTGTCACTATTGCCGAGTGACCAAAATGACTAACCCAACCGGTCAGAAGAGCCTTCGCGGCCTCTTCTTATGTGGGACGGGGGATAGTAATGGCCTGCAGCCAGCGTGTAAAACGATCTACACATGTGAGCATGTAGGCTTGCCCAAGCGAAGGTGGACGTAGCTTCGAGGGGTTGGATTGCACATGATGAAAGCGTGTTTCATGTTCCCGGAACCTGGCTAACGCTGTCTTAGTGTGGTCATGGGTCCTTGCACGTTGACATTACAGGGAAGCGAAGGCCCGTTGGAAGATATCTCGTTTGACACTGGGCCAAACAAAACGATCGATAGCCAGTTTTACCTGGGCAGTCAAGCCTGGAAGAGCCCGATTATGGAGTGTCAGGAAAGTAGGATAACTGTAGGCAGAAGGAACTGCCGGTCCAGGGTGGCCTCATGAGACATCGAGTAAGACGGTATCCTGGGAATTTCGGATGGAGACTGGCGTCAAGCTCAAAAAACCCTTTTTTCGAAGTTGTTCGATGCCGGCTTCCGTAGTTTGGGCATGCTCCATTGCGCATAAGTAGATGTTAGGCCTCGGTGACAGACTCGACTGATGTACGCGTGATAGGGCATCGGCGTTGGAAATGAGTACCCCAGAGACGTGCCTCATTTCCACAGCAGATAGTGCGACAAATTCTGAGTAACGAATCTCACGTGGTGAGTATCGATAGGAAGCCGACTTCAATGAATAAAAAGAGAGCTTGTGGTCTGTAAACACTGCGAACGAACTGCCTTTGAGTGACTGTCACAAATGACAGATTCATAAGCAAATGGCTAATAATTCCTTGCCAAGTGTGCTGTAGGCGCTTGTAGGCGCTTAGAGGCGGGTGCCAGAAGCTGCCACGAGTCGTCTACGAAATTTAGCACTACTGCTCCAACAGCTGCGTCAGAAGCGTCCATCAATACCGAAATAGAGGCCAGCGGGTCGGGGTGAGTAAGGAGTGCTACCTTTGCGACAGCATCCTTGACCGAAGCAAATGAGACTTGTGCCGTGTCGGGAAACACGAACTTCCGCGCAAAGGGTTGGTGATGGGTTGCATCACTTCTGCACAGTGGGGAATACCCCGACTGCAAATTGATGCAGTTGGCGAAAAGATTTGGGGTTCAGGATAGTCACGAATGGCAGAAACTTTATCTAGCAGTGGGCGCACGCCTGAGGGTGAAATAAAAGGTCCTATGAAGTTGACGTCAGACCTGCCTGATTCGCACTTCACGACATTGATCGTGACGCCGTGATGGCTATGGTATTCGAAAAGTGCCCTTGAGTGGCAGCTTGCTCTTGCTTGAAGAACTAGCTACAAAAATACCATCCAGATATATGTGGACTTTTTCTAAACCACGGGTTGCCTCGAGTGTGAATCGCTGATAGGTCCGGGCTGCATTGCCGAGTCAAAACGGCACATGTGGAAACTCGAACATCCCAGGAGGGGTAGTTACTGCAGTTTTAGGGATACAGGCCTCTGTCAGAGGGATTTGGTCGTACGTACGAACTAAATCGATACCGCCGAAGATAAAGCAACCTGATAGATACGAAGTAAGGTCTTTTATATGGGGAACTAGGCGTCTGTCAGGGATAGTGACTTTGTTAATTGGTCTGTATTCACCGCCGAACGGCCAACAGCTGCTAGACTCAGTGACCGTATGAGAAGAGAAAGCCGAAGGGCTACTAGAGAGGCGTTATATATCGAGCTCTAGCATGTGTTCAAATAAGGACTGTGCAACACGAAGCTTCTTCGGTGCTAACCGAAGCGGTTCATGGAACATTACGAGTCCCTTAGTATTGATGAGTGACATTGGTGGTCACCGCCGAGAGGGGCCCAGCCTGCCGAAACACGGCCGGGTAAGCGGCGATGAGTTTGCCATAAGTTTAGTGTGTCAGTATTTGGGAGTAAAATGGCGTGGCATGGTTTACTCGGGAATTATAGCCAGCAACAGCTAGAGAGGTCTGACTACCCCCTACTCTGCGGCGCTTAGCATTAATCAGCAATTCAAAGTAGAGATTCAGTGTCTAGAATTGGGTACCGGACCTCGATAATGATGAGTATCAACGAAAGTGCCACTCTAAACCTTAGTTCAGGGCGAGCGACCTCTGGCTAAATGTTGGCAGCTTGTAGTGCTTGGGCCTGCGGTGTGCTATTGCCGCCTTCCGGTAGGGGGATGATATCCACCAAGGTCACCGGTATCTAAAAATAATAGATTATTTGAAATGACTTCCGCTGCTTTCAAGAGGCAACTGATGGCCTGATACCCAGCTTACTGGGTCACCACCAAGGGCCGGGGGGTTGGTTTCCCTGATGAGCATTGGGAAAAGTACGCCCTGGTTTGCCTCATTTGGCTACCTCACCGAAGCCACTGTGGTATTCACAATACCCTTCTTCTGAGGGGCCGAAACTCCGTCCCACCGGCGGACCATAAGGCCTAGGTGAGCTCTCGCGGCACCGCTCCTGCGACCCACTTCTACTCACTGCTAGACTTTGCAGGCTGCGGTCAATTCTAGATAAGACTGATGCAAGATATCTGGGTTTAGGCAAGGAAGGCTCCGTTATGTAGGAGGACCTGGGCACTCCAGCAACAGCTGGCTTGTATCGTGACTTAATGTCATCAGATATGGCTGCAGTTTTCTCTAGCCAGCTTTCACGCGTGGCACTAAGTAGAACTGGAATGTTTTGCGGCAAAAACTGCAGCCAAAGTTCCGTTAAGAGCGGGCCCTCGCCTACCGTTTGTCCTCTCAGGCTCTGCATCTCACGCAGCACTTCGGAGGGCCTCCTGCTTCCAAGCTCAAAGTTTTCAATTTGTTGCAAGCTTTCGTCCTGCATTGAAGTTCTGCGGGTACTGACGGCCTCCCTCAGAGCTTCGTAGCTTCAAGAAGAGATTGTAAAGTCCATTACTTGCATTGTGGCCCCTGACGAGAGACGGCCTGTCACCCAAATGAAACGGCTGCCATCCGTGGTTACTCGGAAGTTTTCGAATAGTAACTCGACCAGCGTAAACCAGGGTTTTAGATCAGCAGGCGTGAATGGCTGAAGGTGCAGCTTGATCGCCCCAAAGGTAGGGTCTGAGCAAGGTTTCCGCTCAGCGGGCATAGCGATTACTTTATCGAACAATGACGGGAGGAGAAATCAACGACCAACGTGGCAGTACAAACTAAAAAATAATCACGACTAACCAGGCACCAATGAAATACATGGAAAAAAGATTCGGAAAAAGTGACAAAAGTTCAACAGAAAGGAAAATAATCAGACAGTGAAAAAAGGTACGCAGAGGGGACCCTGAACGGCGGAAAACGAGGAGACGTTTGTGACCTAAGGATCACTTCTGGCTCATCAATTTTGAGGTCGCTAAACCTCACTTTGCGGTTTCCTCATTAAATGAGTTCTTTCGTCCTTTGTACTGCTTGGACTACTCGAAAATTACTCTATTGCTCGTCATTTTAGGAATATGTTAACCAGAAAGGTATTCTCCGCGCCGAGTGGGAACAAAAGGACGTGTAAAGTCCAGCCAGCGGAACGTTCGAGTGAAGCGTAGCAACCAATTTCGAGGCGAGTCAGAACGAAGTCGGTTTCAAATAGCTTTGGCACTAAGTGCAACAAATTATTCAATTTTACAATAATCAAACCTCAATCGTGTTCCTTCTGGGCTTGTACGCTCCAAATCGAACAACAGATCAGCAGCCGCAGTTGAATTACAGCAAAATGTTAGATAAAGAAGATGACATTACCGAACACAGTCAGAATGAAATTCAGGCTGAGCGACTCTTGCTCGAGGAGACTGTGGGAGTCCGGTTTGTGACGAAGATGTAGAGCAATAAAACAAACAATCGGAATTCCGGCGGAGATAGTTCATACGGATGAAAAATGTCGTTTGTAACATTAACGCTAATGCGTAGAACGAGGTTTAGTGAACTTCTTTTCAAGGCAATCGGGAGAGATAGTGGTTAGCTTGTATTTGGGAGTGTGCGTGACAGCATGCGCAAGAGCGACGGTCAGAAGGCGACCGTTTTTGTCAATGAGCTTTCAGTTAAACAAGAGACGTGTTAAAAGTGTGAAAAAGGGCAGCTTTCTCTACAAAGTCTGCATGCGCTGTTTAAGAGCGATTTCCGACACTAAATCCCCTTGGCTAGAACGTCCAAAATAAACCTGAACGTAGCAGGGGTTCAAAACTCCCACTAGAGTCTTACTATGGATAGATGGGTACCAGCTACGGTCTCTAACAAACAGCGCTGGGAGCTATGGAAACTGGCCGACAACACAGCTATCTGGACGCACGATTGGTTCTAGCTACACAAAGTCCCTCGCAAATTGAACTGGATCGAATTGAACTGAACTGAGTTGCCGTGCGGTTTTAATTTCTGAAATGCTCTGTTCTACCTTTCTCAGTTTATCCTGGTAGTGAAGTAACAAAAGTTAATTTACAAAACCTCTGTACTACGGTATTCTCTAAAGTACGCTTTTTATTCGGGAAGGTTTTTACTCCGACTGGTTCAGTTCAGGTAAGGTGCCGTCTTTTTGGCAGAGTTTTATTCACTGTGCACTTGCTGATCGTCATTAGTCACACGATTACCGCGACCGTCTAGTGTCTTCGGCATACGGTGTATAAGCGTTTTTCCTGGTTTGCACTCTTTCGATCTATTTGATAGCATGACGATCAGCTGCAACAAAATTTTTGTGGGGTTAGTAAATGCAAAGAGTGTGTTGGCGCATGCATACAGTGTGATAGGTGTAATGAGTAGCACCACCAACGCCACTATGCCCCGACCAAGAAAAACTGTGAGCTGCTCAGGGGACGCAAACCTTTGAAACGGATGTGCTCGCTGTGTTGCTGTGGTAAAGGAATGCTCACGCCAACTACTGGGATCTCTAGAAAGCGGAAACGGGGCCACAGCCGGAGGCTTAGGAGTAGAGTTACCACAAAGCCCGGTAAGAGTAACGCGCACAATTACCAAGAAGAACGAGCAGCAGGAAAATGAGGGCGAGCTAGGCAGTAATGAGGCACAGAACAAGCTAAGGAAGGCAGTAGAGCTAAAGATGCCTAAACACGGGCTAGGGAGACTTGAATAAGAGCCCAAAATTTAGGGTCATCACCGAGGGAGCGATTGGGAATGGCAAGCTTCTTCATAGTTGTGCAGAACCGGTGAATAAAGAGGCGCTGATCAGAGAGGAAGCTGAACATGGGGTCTTTGTGAATGTACTGAGAATAGCTGGGCTGCTCACTGGCTTGAAGTACGCAGTGCCATGGGATGGGGATTTGGAAAACAAACAGTATCATAAAGCCGAGGACAATACTTATCTTTTTTCCCAGCACATACAGCAGGGACCTACTGCTGGGCCAGGCATCAAGAGTTGGGCATCCCAAAGGGGGTACATAAGGATCGCATCGGACTCTTGCTGCAGTGGAAAGGTGACACTAACACAAAACCCTCGGCGCCCACCAAAACTGGAATTCACGAAACTGGTTCTTATGATAGCCAAAGCTGACGCCTGAAGCCGCAGTCAGTAGCGGTAGCGGAGCTGGACTGCCAAAAGTTAGCAAGCCAGCTAAAAAACGAGGAGGATGGGACTGCAGGCAAAAACTTGCACACATAGGGCATAAAGCAAGTGGGCGCTCAGCGACTGCGTGCCGTCAAGATAGGGAGTGTGACCGAAAAGGAAAAGGAAATGGTGCCGACGCCAGTCTGGATCAGGACGAATGTCACTAATATTGATGAAAGCCGGGCAACTGTCGTTGCACGAACATCCACGCCTTTGATCAGGATTAGGTCCCTGAAACACTCGAGGGGCAACAGAAGGCCGAGTATTGAGACTACGGAAGCCTCAGGGGTTTTCTTCTACAGTAATACAGTTACTATGCACGGAGTGGCCTTGAAGGTTCAGAAAAACACGGGCCTAGTGACTGATATTGCAAAAATCGGAGTGCCATCTCTGGAACTGCGCCTGAGGGCAGAAAGGCCCAAAGGGGAATAATCAAAGCATATGACCTGACAGGTGCAGCCTCATTGCACGTAAATGCCTGCAACTTAGGAGGTAAGCGGGGGAACTACCCTCCAGAACGAACGGATCAGTGATTATAGCTATTCCGGGGACGTGGCTGAAAAAGGACCCAAGTGCCATGCAACCTTGTGGCTACACCGTCTACAGACAAGACAGAATAGACGGTGAGCTGGGTGGGGGGTACTCCTTCTCGTGAGAGCAGATTACAATCGGTGGGAGGTCCCGTTTGCACTTGTGACACCCAACATAAAACCCAATGCATGTTGCGTTCGCCTAGACCGATGGCCGGTAGGGATAGTCTCTCTCTGTAGGGCACTGCAAGCGGATGGGAAAGAAGACTCGGAACTATTCCAGCTTCTACAGATGGTGTTGAGCGGGTCACAGCTCTTTATCGTGATGGGAGACATGAACCTCCCGGAAATAAAATGGAACCATGAGTGTGCACCCAGGGGAACAACCGGAAATGCTCTGATGATTTGGCTTCACAGCCAAGCAATCACACGACATGTAAGAGAAGCTACGCTGTTCCGCCACGGACAACATTCATCTACACTGGATCTGCTGGTAGCCAGATATCGATCTGACATCAACTCTTTGGTGATAGAGAAGCCATTGGGGAAGAGCTTCCATGGAGTTCTGTGTGCGATATTCACTGTAAGGCACAACGAACCAGGATCCAGGTTGGCTAGGAACTACGCTAGAGTGGATGAGGATCAATTGGGGGCGAGAGCCCGAAGCATATGTTGGTGCCTGGAATTCCCAGAGCCATCTGTGGAGGATAGATGCAGGGCCATAAGAGCCGGGCTAATGGGCTTGACAAAAGAGTTCGCTCAATTAAGCGAACGAAGAAATAGGAGGCGGTCGCCTTGGTGGAAGCCAAGTATCGCAAGAGCAATAAATTTTCGTAGGTGGCTATGAACTCACCACAAATCCCACAGCACGCACTGCTAGTGGGCCGCTTACAAGGCAGCCTGAAACAGGGCACAGACCCCACAACAAGAAGCAAAGTGTGAGTATGAGAAGAAACTAGCGAACAATGCGAAGGGAAACCCAAATAAGTTGTTCACTTATGTGCAGTCCTAGAAAATGACACGTGAGAGCGTAGGTAAATTGGAAATCCCCGGCTGAAGTATTGCCCTCGATGATAAAGACAAGGCAGAAAGCTTACTTTAGTACTTTAAGATCGTGTATCATCAGGACCAGATGCCAAGTGCGGCGGGATCAGACATAAGGAGTACGCCTGTGCCTTAGGAGCTCACAGTAAATAATGACGAGGTGCCCCACGAACTCAAGTCTTCGAGCAAGAACGAAGCAACCGGACCGGATACAATCCATCCGGCGATTGTTCAGCCCATTTTTTATATCTTATCAGGGGCTTTTACTCAGCTGTGCGAAGCGTCTCTGAGGGAGAGTTAGGAGCTAGAGGATTGACCTGAGGCCGTTATCGTAGCACTACAAAAAACGGGATTCGGGTAGAAGGCGGAGAATTACAGACCGGTCAACCTGACTTCAGTGTAGTGCGTGTGCTTGGAACGTATAATCAGAAAGCAAAGATGCCGGCATCTGGTTATTCATGGCCCACTGGCACCTGCGCAACATGGGTTTGTCAAAGAATGATCGTGTTTGACAAACTTACCGATGTTCACAGACGAGACCACGAAAAGAATAAATGAATGTATGGGAGTAGAGGTTTGCTATTTGGATTTCAGAAGGCTTTTGACTCTGTGAGTCTTCTGGTGAACAATAAACTGCAAATGTTTGGGGTAATCGGGCAAACAAGAGAACAGGCAGCACACCTTCTAGGGAACCGAAGCTTCTGTGTGAATATGGGTCATTACCCATCGAGACCAAAAAGGGTTACTTGTGGTGTGCCATAGGGCTCAGTACTGAGGCTTTTGCTCTTCCTTTTGTAATTAAATAACTTAGAGAAAGAACCGACCAACTCGTGTTTCATCTTTGCAGATGGTCTGAATATGGTTGGGAGCGATTTGGCACAAGATATAAAAGCCGCTCTCAAATGGGCAGAACGATGGGATTCACAGTTGCATCTAGCCTAATATCAAATCCTGACTACCAACATAGACGGGAGGGGTAGTTTTCAGTTTCAGAGGGTGTCGGAGGTGAGAGACCTACGTCTGACAGCCACATAGGATTTTGAGACTCCAAGACAGTGTCAGAGAGTTGCCAATATGACCAGAGGGGTGAAAACCTGAGTGTGCTATACTGTCACAATGAAAAACCGGGTGTCGTAATCCCGTTTTACGAGGTTTTGGTGCCATCTATTCTGAAATATTGTGTCCAGGATAGGGCTCTCTATTAACGCAAGGACGAGAAGGACCTGGAGGTGGCAGCAACTTGAAACTAGAATGATCACCGGTCAGGTGATGAGCCTCCGGGTATTTTCGTCTACAGACTTATATCTGTGGAGGTGATACTGCATTGCAAATTCTGTCTTTCAGACAAAACATTCAACGCGCAGTGCTGGGAGCCAGGGAAACTCACCCATAACACAACGATCTGGAAGCTCAATTTTTCTCGGCCACTTCTGTCCCGTGGAAGCTTTTAGAACACATAGCTCGTCCTCCCATTTAGGTCGACACTTATCAGGGCTGGTTCGCTTTTGAATATTTTCAACTTGCCCACCACTGAGATAACCAGGTCCTCAGACGAGGCTACCTTCCCTATAAGGCAGTGTGATTCTCCCTCCGTGTCCTATGTCTCGTTCTTGCCATCAGAACCACCCTTTACTTATTTCAATATCCGCTACCTGTTCTACGATGAATTTTGTGGCCTGTCCGCTGACCACCTATTGCAGTGAAGCACAGCCTAATTACCATAAAATCCCTAGCAACAAAACCCTCTACGTTTCCCACCGTCTCCCGCTACCACCCTTTCCCATGTCGATTTCTAGCCCCTTTCATGCGTACCTGACAGTTTCCAGATATCCCCAATCGGGCCACAGGCATTTCCTGCGTGCCTTCCAGTTTGGTTTGCTTTTCCATGTTCCACTGATTGTAAAGACAACGGTACGTCATGATGTTCTTTCACAGTTCGAAGCCGTTTGATCTGTCACTACCCGATTCCTCTGGTCCGTCACCACATGTGGCACGTACATTGATCAAATAATTAGACCCATTCTTACCTGTCCCCTTCGATCCTGTCCTCCATCTTCACTCTTCCATGAACTGCTCCCCACAGTCGTCATCACCTCTGTGCTTCCGCATTCCCTTTTTCTCTCTGTTGGGCCGCCATGTGTACTCGTCATGAAAATAATTCACCACGATATTCCAAAGTTAATTCTACAACCATTTGATCTAACTTTATCTACCCCTCCAAATGACTGATAATTTCTTTCTAGGACCCCATTGTTATTGCTCCTGCTCCTCTTATATCTACACGTATATACATGTATATATATATATATCACATACGTACATATATATATAAACTTGCGCCCATATGTATATATGCACGCGCTCTGCACCTTGATGTTCCTCACCCGGCCATTTCTCTTGCTATCATCCCACCGACCGTCATGATATGCATCCATCAATCCTACATCTGTGCCTCACATCTACCGCATCCAATCTGTCTAAATTGCTTTTGTCATCTGCTCAACCCTCTACGTCTTGTATTGCTTGCTCCCTGTTTTACGATGAGTTTTGTGCTCTGTCTGCCGACAATGCACTGCAGAGTACCAGTGCTTCATTAATATCTAGTCCACTGCAGTATACCTCACTTTTTCCCCATCGTCCCCCTCCACTGCAGTTTCTTATACCGATTTCTAGCCTTTCTCATGTATATCAGTCGGCCTTCAGGAGTATCCATCCGGACCAGTCACATTCCTCATCTGAACTTGACTTTCAAACTCACTGGGCTGTAATGTTCGATTCTGAGCGAGCAAGCCTCTTGGTTTACAGTTCGGTTCACGACAGCAAATCGACTCAAGCAAGCTGAAACGGAATGCACCGAGCAATGTTAACGGTTCAGCACACAACGACGGCCAGGTCACGAGCGTAAGTAACAAGAACACACTGTGTCGAATGAATGTTTATTGTGTATTCTCGGAGAGCGGCGTCCCAACCGAGCGGCACGAATAACAGTCACGTTCACGAGCACACGTGTGTACAGTTATCGGAAACGTCCACTCGGTCCGGTTCGATAAAACATACATACATCAAGAAAAAGGGTTACACACTTCAAAAGGGTTTCGGTGACGATTCGGCCGGTCCCGTCCAATGGTTATGTGCGGGACCTGGAATATGATAGAAACGAGTGTACATTAGTAAGCGCCAATTCGAACACCAAATGTTACTTTCGGTTCCATTACATAGCTCCCCACCGACAAAGGCACTGTCCTCAGTGCCTCCTGAACATTCCGGCACTCCAGTGCCACCTTCTGAGGGCACTTCCACCGTTTCTTCGACTATCGGCACACTTCCTGAGGGCACTGATAGGAAGTCTTGAAGTCTTGAAGTAATACACGGGTATGAGGCTACAGCCCAAATGTTCCCGGCTCTTGTGATTATCTTGTCATCTGAATGTCACCAGTGAGCTGTAAGATAGTTCACTAGATAGTGGGGAAGTGGTAAAACGGAAAGGGTTCAAAATACAAATCTTGACAGTATCTTGCATCTGGTATTGCCGGCGAACTGGAAGATAGACCGCTGGACAATGCGAAAGGGTTAAGGACACGAGTCTTGACTGCATCTTGTGTCTCGAACTGCCGGGGATCTGCAAGATGGACATTTGGACTGTGGGAGAAGTTTAGCTTTGCTGAAGTTCGTTCAACTTGAGTGACACGGAAGATTCAAGCGTGGGAAATCTGTCAGACATCAAACAGCGAGGCTTTCGGTCCGCGGGCCGCGCGCGGCCTTCAGTTCAGGAAACAAGGATTCGTAGGATTTGCTTCGTTCGCCGGTTTCAACTGGTTGTAATGGACTGTAAGGGCCTCGGATCCGGGGTTTTGTATTAGTCGTATCATGTACTTCTCTGGTGACATGGAATGTACAATGACATACGGTCCTTTCCAGGGGTTGTGAAAGGCCGCTGTCTGACCCGGTGGGGATCTAGGCCAATGTAGCCATACATAGTCTCCTAATCGGTATGTCGGACCGTAGGCGGTTGCATCGTAGCTGCTCTTCTGTCGTTTTTGGGCCAATTCAAGGTGCTGGTGTGCAAGACGGTGGGTCATAAAGAGATCTTCCATGAGTTTACGGTTGTAAGCTGTTAGATCCATTGCTTCTCTAGGGGCTAGTGGTGTCACGACCTCTAACGGTAATCGTAATTCTCGCCCGAATGTAAGATGAGCTGGAGTAAATCCTGTCGACGTGTGGCGCAGCCCTCGATATGCTAACAAGCAACGTGGGAGTACCTCGTCCCATTTGTGAGAGTTCGACTGTTCGACGAACGACCGTAGGATGTCTTTGAGTGTCCTATTCGTCCTCTCTACCGGTCCATTCCCTTGTGGGTGGTACGGTGTCGTCCTTGTCTTCTGAATTCCCAAGAGTCGGCAAAGTGCTCTCAGCAACAGGCCGTCGAACGACGGGCCTTGGTCAGAGTGAATTATAGAGGGCGCACCATATTGCGAAATCCATTCGTTAACGATTACTGTTGCTATAGTAACTGCTTCTTGGTTAGGCATCGCAACTGCTTCGCACCGCTTGGTGAAGTAATCTACCATCACTAAGACATAGCGGTTAACCTTATTGGTGGTAAGCAACGGCCCAATTACGTCTACACCGACACGGTGGTTCGGACTACCAATGGTGATCGGTTGCAGGGGTGCTCGTGGTGGCGTGTGTGGTCCTTTGTTCCTGGCACACGTGTTGAATCCAGCGCAGAATCTGATAACATCTTGGCGGAGGTCAGGCCACCAGTATCGCTGGACTAGTGCTGCGTGTGTTCGGCACTGTCCGGGATGTCCTAGCTGCTCATGTCTCATCCGAATGAGGTTTAGGGTTTTTGTGCGGGGTACGACAACGCGCATCTGGTTATCCTCCCCCCGCAAATGAAGTACCCCGTTCATGATGACTAGTTTTGTCCACTCCGCCCATAACACCCGCTCGTCCTTTGGACGTTCATTCGTTTCGATTCCGGATGGTTTCAGGCCGCTTTCTGCCTGTCTTTTGTAAATGAACGAGATATGGGGATCATTTACTTGTGCGTTCTTCTAGCTTGCGTCCGTAGAGGTGTCGGCAAACACCGAATTGATCTGGGCATTCTGGGGAATTCGTGAAAGGGCATCAGCGTTAGTGTGCTTTTTTCCAGCCCGGTATAAGCACTGAAAATCGTATTCCTGCATTTTCTCTTGCCAGCGGGCCACCTGGCCATGTGGGTCCTTAAAAAGTTGAAGCTACTGTGACGCCTGATGGTCTGTTTGCACACGAAATGGTCGGTCCAAAAGGTATGGCCTGAAGTGGTGTAAAAAGTAGACTAAGGAGAGTATTTTGCGCCGAGTCGTACTGTATCGCCTTTCATGCTTGTCTAGTCCTCGACTACCGTAGGCGATGACCCTTTCCTCACCGTCAGTCCTCGCTTGCGAAAGTACTGCCCCTATGGTATGGTCGCAGGCATCGGTGTCCAGAATAAATAGCCCAGCATCGTTCGAGGTATCCGGGAGAGCCAGGATCGGCGGTGAGATCAGGGCCTTTTTCAATTGCTCGAATGCCTTCATGCACTCCTTGGTCCGGGTGTATGGTCGGTCTTTTTCTGACAACTGATGCAGTGGCGTTGCCAGCTTGGCGAACCCCTTGACAAAACGCCTGTTGTAAGATGCGAGCCTCGTGAAACTCCGAACTTCGTTGGCCGATGTCGGTGTTGGCCAATTGGTTATTTTATCGACTTTCTCAGGGTCCGTGTGCACACTAGCGTGTGACAGCACGTGTCCTAGAAATTTCACTTCCTTCTGTAGTAGCCTGCATTTCTTTGCCCGGAGGGTTAGCCCAGCTTCCTTCAACCGCAACAGCACTTCCTTTAATCGACGATTGTGTTCCTCGATTGTGCGACCGTGAACGATTATATCATCCAAGTATATGAGGCAGCTGTTCGGTGCTGTGTCCCGCAGTATTGAGTTCATTAAACGTTGGTACGTGGCCGGGGCATTCGCTAGTCCAAATGGCATCGTTTCGAATTCGTAGAGGCCTGATGGTACGGCGAACGCCGTTTTCTCGCGGTCGTCCGGATAGACCTCCACTTGCCAATAGCCCGAAGCAAGGTCCAATGTAGAAAACCACTTAGCGCCAGAAACAGTATCTAACGTACTGTCCATCCTAGGTAGTGGAAATGAATCTCTTTTGGTTATAGCGTTGAGGCGGCGGTAGTCAACGCAGATTCGAAGGCTACCGTCCTTCTTCTTCACCAGGACGACTGGTGATGCCCACGGGGACGATGAAGGCCGGATGACTTTCGATTCTAACATTTCGTGTACCATATTATTTGGTTCCGCTTGGTGATGTAGCGGGACACGTCTGGGTGTTTGGTAGATCGGGTGTTGTTGCCCGGTGTCGATTCCATGTTGTAGGATGCGCGTCCGGCCCGAGAAGTCGCAGTTGCAGTCAAAAATATCTCGTGTCTCGTTGAGAATCTTCACAACTTCGCTATTCGTTTCTCGGTCAACACACGCTCCTAAAAACATCTCATTGATCCAAGAGTTGTCCAACTTTAGTGCTGCGATAGACCGGCCTATGGGCTCCGGTCGTTCGTTAATCACTAACAGTTGCCTGTCGAAATCAATGACTATTCGGTGGGCCCGTAGAAAGTCCATCCCTAGAATTGCGTCCCAGGCTACGTCGGCACAGTGGAATTGGTGCTGGACAGTACATCGCCCTATACTCACGCTGCCTGCCACCTGACCCAGAATTGGCATAACGGTTCCGTTTGCCGCTATTAGCCTACCGTTCAGAGGCACCGAATGGGATATTTTGATTAGCGACCGGTTGATAACGGAGCATGACACCCCAGAGTCGATCAGCAACTTTGCCCCTTTACCGTTCAACAAACCCTCGACAACTAGCGGTGATTGCCAATCATTATTGTTCAATGAAACAAAAGGTAAGGACATAGCACGATACTGGGACTCACCGGTGTACTGCATAGCTGGGTTGTGTCCACAGTGTTGGGCTCTTGATCCGAATTTTCGGCAGTAGCGGCAATAAGGCTGCGGCCCCGGGTATGAGGGTGATGGCGAGCGGCTCGGTTGCGGCTTGAAAACAGCGGGTTGTATGGCTGCAATTGTTTCGTTTGATAGCTGTCTTAGGGCTTCTCTGCAGGCCTCGAGTTTGCGCGCCCGGAGAAGTGCTGACTGTAGGGACGTCGGCATGGTGAGGAGAAAATCTTCCTTTGTTTTTGAGTCAGAGATCCCCATCGTAAAACGCCCTAAGATGTGCTCGTCACGAACGTCTTTGGATGCCTTGGGGTATGCTTTCGTAGCGAGAACTCTCAGGCAAGCCGCGTACTCGTCTACCGACTCCGCCAGATGTTGTCTTCGTTCCAAAATTTTTCCAGGAAAGCTGGGGCCAGTTCATATTGCGCGAACAATTATTCTAGCGCCGGCCAAACTATATCGGGGCCCGGAAGGATGGGGACTCCTGTGGCTAGAAACTGCCGGGCAGCATCATCGTCCAGCAGCGGGAACAAATACTGCCCAAGGTGTTCTGGGGGAGTGTCCTGGAGATGCGTTTTGGCTCGAACGGCTCAGAGGGCAAAATCATCGCCGGGGGAAAACGCCTTCAGTGTAGGGACTGCTGGGCGAAACAGAGCAGTTCTTGGTTTGGTTTGGTTCGTGTCAATATCCATTTTCTGAAATATAGTGGGTGGGTCGAAATTGTCGCTTTCAGTCATCCCACCGCTGCCACCAATTGTAATGTTCGATTCTGAGCGAGCAAGCCTCTTGGTTTACAGTTCGGTTCACGACAGCAAATCGACTCAAGCAAGCTGAAACGGAATGCACCGAGCAATGTTAACGGTTCAGCACACAACGACGGCCAGGTCACGAGCGTAAGTAACAAGAACACACTGTGTCGAATGAATGTTTATTGTGTATTCTCGGAGAGCGGCGTCCCAACCGAGCGGCACGAATAACAGTCACGTTCACGAGCACACGTGTGTACAGTTATCGGAAACGTCCACTCGGTCCGGTTCGATAAAACATACATACATCAAGAAAAAGGGTTACACACTTCAAAAGGGTTTCGGTGACGATTCGGCCGGTCCCGTCCAATGGTTATGTGCGGGACCTGGAATATGATAGAAACGAGTGTACATTAGTAAGCGCCAATTCGAACACCAAATGTTACTTTCGGTTCCATTACAGAGCGTCCATTCAAACCCGCCCTTGAGTTCCTTTAAACTCCCTACAATCTCTATGGTGTGCATAAAAATATCCCAATTCATTCCTTCTTCTGAGCCTCCTTATCCTACTTTTTATGCAAATTTCCACATTTCCGTGAATCATATCTGTCTATTCCATCACCTGTATCAACAAGATCATGCACATGGCACGCTTCGGGCTTCTCCGGGATAAACAAATGTTATTATTATTATTATTATTATTATTATTATTATTATTATTACTAACATTATTAGTATCATTTATATCCCTTAATCCGGACGAGATGGCCCGTCATAATGCGCTGGCAACCGATGGTCTAATGTTTGCAGTCCAAACTCAGGCTGCGGAAATGGTTGAGCTAAAGGCCACTGTCCTTGCCCTTAAGAATGAGTTGACCAGCCTGAGAAGCTTTGTCACCAAATCACTCCCGGTGTCCCGGGCAGCCTATCAAGTGTATAACATTTGAGCAGCGAATTCTTGATGTCGCCAAGATTTTGCAAGGCAACGCGAAATGCACCAAGCCAGTCATCCTTTGGGTCTGCTTTCTTAACTCGGATCACCCTCATGACACCTGTGCCCAGGTGTTTAACCGCCCAAAGCTCCCTTTCCCACATAAAAGTCGGCCCATTTGGCTGGCAACCAGAAGCAACAACAGGGTACTCGGTATTCTAATTAAAATGAGCTCCGCAGAGGCAGTCAAACGAATTGTTTCCCCAGCTGCAAAGCTCAGGGAGGAAAAAGGGATTCAAGGGAGTATCCTTTGGCAAGCCATTTCATCTAGGGCTCCGCAGTTAGAAGTTCAGGCCGGCGAACCCACAAATACCGATCCCAAGCACACAGCGCTGCCTGTCGTGCAGGTGACTCGCCTTGGAGATCGAGCTCCATGTCCACCATTTGCTGCTTCCCTACTCAATCCATCTCCCGTCGCGGAAAGTGTTCCTAGCAGTAGATCTGGTGCTACTCAACATCTGGCGCCCACAAAAAATATCCCAGACCCCAAAATTGATAACAAGACCATATTACCAGACGAGGCTCACCCATCCTTGAGCCAAGACACAAACTTATGAACTGCTTCTGGTGAAAGCTGCGGTGAGGAGGCTAGCGCAAAAGAAAAGATATCTGTTAAGTCATGCAAAACAGAATCACCGACAAGGAAACTCTAAGCTGTGAATCAGGCAGTACGCATAAAGTTAAACCACAAAGGGCAGCCCACCCCTTTTGGAGACTGAAGGAAGCAGACCATCCGCCTGGCATGATACCTCCCAGGTTAATAGACGTCAAAACTTACCAGTCCCCCCAACAGTCTGTTTACTCTCTAGCCTCCCAATATCTTCAGCTCGCAACTCCACCAGGACCTCCTTTGTACCACCAACTCCACCAGGACCTCCTTTGTATCTCCAACTCCCCCTCTTTCCTTGTCCTCAAACCCAAAATCAGTTGTCTCTAGCGATTCTGCAAAAACTCTTGAGCATGTGCCCAAGTGCTTCTACAGCCATTGCCTGAGTGTGCTGAATAAGGTCCCGGAGATTCGGCAGCTTGCTGTGGATAAGGAGCCTCCGATCATAGCCCTCACAGAAACCTGGCTGAACTCTGATGTGCTTGATGCCGAAATATCCATTCCGGGAAACTTCACAGTAAGGCAGGAATCCTGCAGGGGCCGTACCGGCGGGTTTACCATTTACTACGATAATTCTATCCCTACTCCCACCATAATGACAACCCCTACCTTCCCATGTATTGATTGTTTGTGGGTTGTGTTTACCCTCTCTGGGACAGATAGTTTACTGCTTGGTGAAGTCTATTGCCTCCCTCATGCAATTCAACCGATAGCCTGGGTCTCATAGACTTGTTAGGCTCCCTGAAAAGCTACACAGACTTCATCCATCTGTTAGTCACTGGCGACTTCATCTCACCCGGTATCGACCGGCAAAGAGCTGATGGCCCTGGTTTCACCTTTGATAAACCCCTCCTAGATCTCGTAGTCAAGAACCCGTGGGTGCAAAACGTAAAAGATCCGACTAGGTATCGCACAGGACATGCCCCTTCCCTAGTAGACCTGGTCATCACCAATGAATGGTTCCGAGTAGACGTGGTGCACTACATTCAGCCCCTTGGCAACAGTGATCACATTGCCACTGGGTTCAGTTTCATTGTGAAATGGCCTCCTCTTCCCTCAGAAATCAAAACTTTGGGATCCTTCAAAAGGACCAACTTTGACCAAGTTTGCGCATTTATTCGCTCCCAGATAAATTCAGCTAACCTAGGTAACTCTTCTGAAATCTCAGGGAGTTGATCTTAGCTGATAGGCTATTTGTCCCCAGAACTCGTCTCCCACCGACCGGCAAGCGGCCCCCTCGCCCCACTGGGCAAATTTTGGACGAACGCGCACGCCTATTTGATGGGCATAAAGCGGCAGACCTTGCCCGCGATGCAGAAGACTCCAGGATTATATGCAACGTACGCTAAGACAAGATTAGTTCCTATCAAACTGCAGTCCAACGATCTGTGCTTGATCAAACGCGGACCAATAAAGCACTTTTCTTTCAGCACCCGCACCGTCTAAGGGGCACAGCTTCAGCGCCTCTGGCTTTCGAAGATAATGTCGGATCCCCAAACACTTCCCCCAGCCAAGTGGCTGAGGCCTTCAGCTCCCACTTTCGTACAGTTTTCAGCCCCTTAAGAATATCATTCCGCCCCACCATGCACCCGATATCTCAGTAAGACATGTCTGAGCAATGTGTGGCCAAATTCGTAACGGATTCCGAAATCAAAAGACGATTATCCGTGAAGTTCTACCATGCTATATTATCAGATGAACAATGACACAAAACAAATACAAACCTCAATTATGCAATCACAAGGACTCAAAAAACGAGAACCAAATTGCGGCGTGCGAGAAGAGAGCATGTGCGTCACGCAGGTTTTGAACAAAGACAAAAAAGCAACGCCCTGGGGGCGAACAGACGAGCTTTGGCCCGTAAAAACAAACAGTGCATAAAACAAGTCAATAGTGTAAATACGTGAGTGATGTTAAGAAAACATGGGAATGGCAATCATTTTTTGGGGATTTTTACGACCGGTCTTTACACCGTCCACCAAAATCCTCCCGAATCTTAGCAGAGTCAAAGTTTTGGAATAAAGGTATTGATTCTTCCCACCTACCCAGACCCTGCTCTCAGTGCGCACACCTAATGCCTTGTCGTCAACGTTCTACTCGCGTTCGCACTCGATCCGATGACGACACCGACGCGAAGTCACTCTACGTCGTCCATGAAAAAGGCTGATCGATGGTGGGCGTGAGGGCGAAACAAACGTGCTGTCCCTGAGTGAGTCGTTGCCCCTCGGCCGCGTGTGCCTGTGTGTGCGTGTGGGTGGGAGTGGGTGTCGTGGATGAGTACTCTGGTACATGGACGGATAGTAGCGGCCATCACTTACGGAGGAGTTCTTACATAATGTCAGTGATAAACGAGGAACAATGAGCCCTGCAACGTGTTCTGATGGAGGTCACGAAGTATAAACGTGTGTGTCTGGGCCAAGGTAGTCACCCCGACGTGAAATTCAGGTTGTCTCGCTGTCATTTTTGCTTGTATCTCTGCTTAGACTTGTAAATGTGTCCGCCCAACTTGCAGCCACTAGTACTTATCGCGAGTAAGAGTTACAGATTAAACTGGTTATTTACTGCTTCTGTTTTATTTAATAACATTCTACATGGCTTACCTAGCAAATCTCCCCTGATTCTTGCCGCGGTAAGATCCGTCTAGCGTTTTTACATCCCACTCCCTATAACCCAACACCTACCTTATTCTCGCTACGCATCCTGCGGTACACCTCCTGAAGTTTCCGTCCCACTGTGCCTCCATCTACTTATTTTTTCTCCCATATGAGCGCACTGTCGTTCCAACCGGTCCATCGACCTCATATCTGCGATATGCCTCCCTGCACAACCTGCTGCTTTGATCCAAGCAACATTTAAGTACCTACCGTATCCTGTGTGGGTTTCACCTGCGCACACCACACAGCAAAATTCCCTCTATCTTACTACTCCTCATCGCTCCAAGCCTCCCAATCCCAACTATATATACAGCGGGTCATACAGCTCACTTCCCATACGGCATTGTTGCATAGGTCTCACCCAGACCTTTGCGCATATAGCACCCAGGCACTCTCCTGGTCTGCTCAGACCTTTGGCTTTTCTCTGTCTAGTTGACCGAATTCCTGCTACCTTCGTCATACGTCTTTACATGTCATGCCATCCTGGCCCCCAACTAGTGTTTGGAAAATCCGTATCGCCAAAGCTGGCAAGTCCAAATACACCCAACCCCTCCCGAAAACCGGGCCGTGCCCTGTCACCCTCGTTAACGTCGGCGGTGAGGCTTCTAATAGTCTAAGTGGCCTTAAGCAGAGTTTCGTCGAACTTAGAAACAAGATCGAGCTGATTGATGAAATCCTTTCACAGGGTTTTACCCCTGGCTGCTCTTCTTGATCCTGTAGCCGCTACATTGCCCAAGAAATTGGTTTCGGTGGGACACCTCCTCGACCCTGTGTCTACTGAAATATACCACCGCATTACCAACTCCAAGAACGCAGTAGTTTTTAATGTTCCAGACCGCCTACCCCCTTCCTTAACAAAACACAACATACTAAGTTCGTGCAATATGGCTGGCTATAGATGCAATCACAGGAGGCTACGTAAAATGTCCCAGCGACATAGTCTCCCCTGCTACTCCGGTTCTTGGACGACCTGACAGCTAGAGGGTTCATTAGCAACGAGTCGACAATTGCTGCCATTTTGCCGTATAATGACATTAGGATATTCCCTGACAACCCCCCCCTCCTCCAACGGGAAGTCAAAGGCGAGCCCAGCGTCTCAGCCTGCCTACCCGCAATTTGTCGACCTAGATTTGTCTAACTCCCCACCCCGGGTTCCGCTTCCACACAAACGCCTTTTTCTAACATCTCCCCCAGTAGCCTCTAACTCCAGTAGCTCTCACTCTCCGACCAAAGGCCCCAAGCAGCACCCCACTTCAGTTATAAAGCCGCGCTCCTTCATCATAGCCTCAGAGCCAAGACAAGACCCCGGTACAACCATCAGCCCTCGCCGTACTACTTCCGACCTGTCCTCCGATCCATTGGCAAGTGTAGTCAACCACCGCCCTCGCTCTAACGACTCTACCAACTACCCACCAGCTGCCAGCTCAGCTGCAACACTTCGTTGTTATCCTACTAAGTGCCGCTCCAATCCTCCCATGAGCCTACCTGGTACTCCTACCAGGTCCGCACTTGTTCAAACAATTGCCCCACCCATTAGCCCCCACTCTCAATCGGCATATGCTTTTAGCGTACTTTCGGACCCTACAGGTGGAAACCAGTTGGGCCACCATCCATATTCACCTAACTCCATCGTCTTTTTAAGTAGGAGTGACCTTCAGGGCCTTGCCAGTGCCATTCACCCTCCCATTGCCTCGCAGCCCTTCTACTGTCTTTCCCTATCTCTGATCAAATGGGTAATACCAGTCATCCATCTCCGTTGCTACCCTATATCGCTTCCTGTCCCCAAGACACCAACCCTCCATACTACAGCCCCAGCATGCCCCCGCTGTTCTCCTCTGCTCCCCTCCACCAACTCTTATTTAGTCCTGAAGTACCACGTAGCGCCCTAGCAGATACTACGGGTTCGTACCTGTATCCAGCCTCCTCGGCCCACCTCCCCACTTACCGGCTCCCTTGCTCCTCATGAGCCTCCAAACCTTTCCAAGTTTCGCCACCCCCTTCTCGCCCCCACCCCACACTACTTCTCAGTTACTCTACCACATACCCTCACCCCCACGCCGACCTGCCGGTCTTATACTGACTCTACCCAACAGGCAGGTTACCTGCAGTCAACATCTCGTTTTTTTCCTGACCGGTGCCCTCCGCACCCGTGGCCATATTGCTAGTCGCCCTATGGATCATATCGATAAACTCTCACAGACCTATGTCACTGATCGCTCCCCACTCAATGCCATGTCCTTTAGTACCTTACACTATGCGGTCCCTCCTTCCCGCCCCGCTTGAACAGATATTCTTAACCTCTCACTTTGCCCCATCATGCCCCTCCTCCTGTACCGCATGACACCCTCCCGGCCCACATAAGCGGTGTGTTGCACACCCACCGTATTGATTACCCACAGCGATCGGCGGCGCCTCATGCTAACGCTTTGCCTATTTTCCGTCCCCCATCCAACATTGCCCGCCCTCCCTCTTCTACTGACGCTCTATCCCCACTGAAACCCAACTCCTATCGCCACAGCGATTCCAATAGCCTTGCACCTGGCATCCATGCTTTGCGCACACTGACACCGAACCCATTCCCACTAGTTCTTATTAACGCTGGATCAATAGTTAGAAAAATATCGCATCTGCGATCCCTGGCATTTACCTTGAACGCTGACATTATACTGGTAACTGAATCCTGGCTGTCAGATGATGCCTCGCTTGACCTTGTTCGCATGGCTGGGTATCATTGCTTTTCGAACACCCGCCAGTCCAGGCGTGGAGGGGGCTGTTTAGCCTTTGTCAAATGCACCATCCACGCTAATGTTATTGACCACCCCTCTCTTCTCCTTATTGAGGATTCGATATGGCTATCTATTCACGCCTCCGGCCAGAACCTCCTCCTTGGCTGCGTCTACGTCCTCCCGGGTCTGGAGCCTGCAAAAATTGACTCTGCCGTATATGTCTTTATTGCTGCGCTTGACTATCCTGCCAGTGCAAAAATTATTGCGGGTGACTTTAACCTTCCTTTAATTTGCTGGTTCTCCTATAGTAGCCCCCCCGCCCTCTCCACCTTCCTTTCGTGTGTCCGCCTTGGTGGATTGACCCAACATGTCTCTTGCTCTACTAGGAGGAACATCTTGGATCTATTATTATCCATTGATGTTCCTGATATGGCCACCCAGATTACTGATCACTTCCCGGGTAGTGACCACCGTATTGTCAGGTGCGAGTTCAGCCGCCTCAGCCGTTCTCACCCGATGCAATCCTTTCCCCCTGTTCCGACTTCCTACCGTTCCTGCAACTGACCCCTAGTGCCAATGATAATCCGTTCCCTTAACAGGGACACATTTTTTTTCTCCTCTGATCCCCTCACTGTTATGAACTCTCTACACTCCAACATCCTACACTGCTTAAGTGCCGCCAACCCATGTGTCGATCCACGCCCCAAGTCCAGCGGCTCACGCCTGTCACTTTCAGAGCGTAAGCTGGCCAAGCTGCAACTTACCTTTGCTAGATCACGCGACTTTACAATTCTTCTGCGCATACACCAGCTACAACTGGAGCTGCGTTGCATGGCCGATTCGCATCTGAGAAGGCAAGAGGCCATCGCCTTAGCACACCTCAACAAAACTGACTACCTGTCCAACCTGCTTAGTAAAAGGTCCAATCACTCCAATCATACCTCGCCCAAGTTCCTCATCTGTGGCTCATCTACCGCTTACACTCCAGCATCTGTTTTTGAGGCCTTCAATGAGCATTTCTCTTCCTCCCTTATAAACTGTCCTGGTATTCCCCCTCCTCAATTCATCCCTGCACCTCTGCCTCTCTTTCATCGAGTCTCTCCACCCATCTTGAGATTGGAAAATCAGTTTCCTCTATTAAACCTTCCCCGAAACCGGGCCCAAATGATCTCCCACCGGCCCTCCTCCGTTTCGGTGGTCCTAACCTCCCTTTATTGTTACTTAATACATACAAAACCTCCGTGCTTCACAGTTTCGTCCCACCTTAATGAAAATCCTCTGTTATAATTTCGCGCTTCAAAAAGGGTGCACTACACGACCCAGATAACTATCGGCTCAATAAACACACCCCAGTAGCCTGCAAAACCATGGAGAGAACTATCAAAAATGACATTGTCCAGTACCTCTTATCCAACAACCTGCTGAACCCTGGTCAGCACGGTTCCTTGAACTCCCTTCCCTGCTTGTCCTGCTACCCTGACTTTCTCAATGTTCTATCGTCTGCTGCAGACGCCGGCAAATCTGTAATCGTCCCGTACCTCGACACGATTGAGGCTTTTGACCGTGTTCCCCATAGGCAACTGTTAGCCAAAATCCGGTCTCGGTATTACTGACCCTCTCCTCTCCTGACTATCCTCTTATCTCCCTCACGGATCACAAGCTGTGCTCGTTGACGGCCACTTATCTTCCGCCAAAACAATTACTAGCGGCGTCAGCCAAGGCAGTGTCCTAGGCCCATTACTATTCCTTATTTATATCAATGGCATTTTCCTTTCTGTTCGACACGGCACTCCTTTCCTCTTTGCCGACGATATGAAGATAGTGTACTCCTTCCCCCATAATGACCTATCCGTGATTCTGTGCATTATATCGTGTGACTTACTCGTTCCCCAAACTTGGTGCGTCTCGTGGTTTATGAAATTCTACGCAGAGAAAAGCATCCTCCTACCCTACAAGTGCACTGTACCACCCTACCGAATTTGTCTGGACGGCTTGTCCATCACCATACGCCCCATGGTTACCGATCTTGGCGTACGCCGCTCTTGTTCCTTTAACTTTCCAGAACAGGCATCGTTCCAAATCGCCAAAGCTAAGCGAACCCTAGGCCTGATCCATCGGTGTTTCCTAATGCCGGCCAGTCGCCCCCCCCCCCTCATTTACCTCTCACACGTGAGATGGCTCCCAGGATACTGTCCCATAACCTCCAGTCCCTGACCACGTTCCTCTATTGTATCTCTTGGGAATGTTCAGAGTACTTTCACCAAAACTCTGTTGGGCGTGTCCATGGCCCTAACATACCACCAGCGCTGTGAACTCCTACAAATTGAGCCCCTATAGATTCGTCGCATGAGGCTCAACCTGGTTTTCCTCTTTAAGCTAATCCATAACCAGGCCTACACCTCTTATCCTATCTCATTCGCTGCGCCCTTCCCCTGACCTGTCCGACATCGTGCCTTCCCTCTCCCTGTCCCCCATTCTAATCTCAGTCTGAAGTCTCGAATCTTTCTGTCTGCCTATTCCAAAATCTGGGGTAAGCTCCCCCTTAGCTTACGCGGTGCCTCTTCACTGTGCTTCTTTAGGCGTGCACTTGTGTTATACTGAACAGTTCCTAATGCTATATTGCCCACCAATTAGCTCGTCTCCACCGACCTGGCCTTTGAAAGGGGCCTCACACTGTAACTCCACTACTTCTTTGCCCCAGGCCACTAGGTACACCCCATGCCCGACACTCCCCCCTATCTAGTGCCGCGAACTACGGCCATCGCCTTCCCTGATCCGTGGTGAACCTACCTCCAGCCTTCATAAGATAACCCCGTTGCTCACTCACGTTCATCTGTTATCCATCATTTTCATTTGTTCCCCCAGTATCCGCTGCTCCTCAGCTGGGGCACACCCAGACTGGGCTTCTCTTTCCCTTTTCTCTTCCCAGTGATCCTCGATGACGGCCAACCACTTCGGGCATTGTACTTACCATCTCCCTGGCAGGTGCACCTGGATAATATTGCTACACGGTCGTCTACCACTCGCTGTTTCGGTTGGCTCTCCTGTCCATGGTCTCACGTGTTGGCCAATTGATCCTGGATCACGCACCCCTATAGCCGTCGCTTTGCACCCTGTACAGTTATCAATGACCACTCGTGTCACTCCCAACAGTGCGGGGCGCGGTCAGATCCACCGCTATGGCCGGTGCACATCGGGCGTGCCGGCCGTCTGCAACAATGTGCGAGCGCAATTAGACTGGTGGATCACACCTCCTGTGTTCACTTCACGAGGTGTTTTTCAGGTTGGATGCCCAGCGCACGGCCAGTCCCACCCACTAGCGCTGGTTGTGAATTGTACGCTCTAACTTTTCTCGGACTACCGAATCCAATACTGTCGGTTGAAAGTTGCATGCTCCCCATCCTTTTCCCGCCACAATTCGTTCAGCTATAGTTCTTATCATCTGTTACCACTTTTTATTTTTGTGGACCTACCACGGTATGCACACCTACCCGTTCTGTCCTTCCTCCTACCGCCTCTCTTTACATCAACCATCCTGTGTGCAAGTGTATATAAGTTGTGAGTCAAACATACTTCTTATTTGGTAACAACACACATTGACCCCCTGATGTTTGAGCAACCTGTAGCCATCTCTATTTTTCATCACGAATCCTCAGTCTTCATCTTGCCAAGTACTTTACTCCTGTTCAGGCAGCCTTTTCACCCACATTCCGTAGTCTGTCTAGGCATCTCAATCACAGCGAAGCCCCTTTCTGTACGCGGATAATGTCGTGTCACTCTCAGAAAAAAATCGGAGACGTCGGGAGATGGCGCATAAACTCAAGAAGCCTGCAAGCGTATCTGCGACTGGCCGACGATAGACGAAATCCAGAGCGACCTGCGTATGCAGTGACTTGGGGCCTAGGTAGGTTAGGGCGAATCAGAATCCCTATTTACTCCTTGGATGTTGACTGTTTCATGGGAGGATTTGATGGGCGGTGTAACATACATGGGTGGAAATCCTCCCTAGCCATTGTCATATACTTGTATTGTTGACACTATCCTCTTCATTTTATTGACCCTGGAACAAAGGCTTTGGACATCGTTTGATGTTCGGAATCTTAACTACAAGTCTAACTCTCAAACCATGACTCACTGGAGGTATTAGTTTATCCGTAGGTTCTCCACCCTTGTTATTACCCAGTCACCACACCCTACGATTTTCCAATTGGGATAAGGTAGGGGTAGAATTGAGTTGTCCAACCGGAACGTTGGGCGTCTCATCCAAAAACGTTGGGAAGCGCTATCGGTTCCCAACTGGGATAGCTTTGGGCGGGACCAATGCATGAAAAATGTACAGAATGGGCCCCCCATATCCGTCATTTGACGGCAATTCGTTTCATTCCTGAATATAAAGTTAATATGTTCTCCGTCCTTCCGAACTCATCCACCAAGTTGCCCGTATTTGTAAGGGATGGTGAGTATTCAGAAAAGCAACTTATTCTATTGTAACAAAATATCGTGGTTATATTTGTAGAATTTATTGTTGTCTATTGTTTCGGTCACTTTCTTCTTGCAGAAAATGATCCTGATCTTGCTTCATTGTGTTCACCGAATCCGGAAAATGAAGGTTCTCAAATTTAAGCGGGCAATGTGACGCGGAAACAATAATGAAGCGAGCATTTTTCAATGGTCAACATCAGAAAAGCAGTTTATCAGTAGCAAGTTTCTCGAAATAAATACAATGATATTCAGTGATAATACAAGTATGCAGTCATAGATTTGGGAAACAGTGGGACAAAGGTGGAAAATCGATGGAAGTCCCCTGCTTTATATGCTTATAAATGAATGTGGCTTCTAGAATATTTCTAGGTTTGCATCTTGAGCAAAATTTGCAGAAAATAAACAATCGAAAATAGTGTGATAGTATTTGAATACGCGCAAACGATACTTGCCCTCAAGTCCGTCTTCATTCGCCACTATCCAGGCCGTTGACGAACCAACACATCATGTGTTTCTCCGTGAGAAGCTGTTTAGCAATTGACGTCTAGTGTTTATATGATAATTAAATTGATCAACTCACCATTTACTGCAGAGGTGAACTTACGGTATTGAACCATCTTCGAATAAAGCACTGAAGGTGGAAACACTTACTCGCTGAGAATCTATTTACTGAGCTAACTTACATATTTCAACACCTCGTGTGTGACAGTTGATACCATGGACGTAAACTTCATGATGAACACGTTCAACAGGGCCTACCGAAATGCCTATTTTACAATAGAAAAGGGTGCCAAAAACGAAATAGCCTTTCCGGATGTACGATTAGGCAGGCGGGTGGATGCTTCCGCTCAACTACCAGGGCATAGGAAAGCAAAGTGGAATGGGCGGTATATTAACTTTGAAAGTTTCGCGCCACTCAAAGTGACCTAATTCGTTGCTTGGTTAACAGAACGCGCAAAGGCTGTACGGTGAACACGCTGGACAACGAACCTCGATCTCTGCGCAATTTGTACCTGAAAAATGTATATCCAGATCGATTTATTAACAGGACAGTGCTACAAGTGGAAGAAAGAGCCGGGATAATAGGTGTCCTGAAAAGTCAGTATATACCAGCTTGCCTTTCAAAGGTGATTTCCCCGCCGGTATTAGGCATCGCAGATTGTCAGGAGCGGTTGATAAAACATTTTATGCGACAAAGCTCCATATTTTATTCAAATCGAAGCTGCTAGTGTATTTACGACCAAAGGGTAAGGTGCCAGATTCTTTGGTCTTTTTCCGTGTATACTCTTTAACCTGTTCCTGTGGGACTTCGTAGATTGGCCGTACTACCAGGTGCTCATCCGAACGTGTTCGTGAACACCATCTGGCTTGGCTGAACACTGGATCAATTAAAGTAATTACGGGAACTGTGTTCAAATCTTGTTCAGTCTAAGCACTCAGCAAATGTGACCGAAGGGTTCCGGCCATTTTACAAAGCTCGAACTGAGTAATCAAGATTGGTGAAGTGCAGTGTCCTAGCCACCGTGGAGGTGGTATTCCTTCGTCTTTACAATCCGCCGATATATATTCCAGAACAGTTGACGCAAGCGATGAAGCTTCCTTGGACTACCCCCTACCCACAAGCATAGCACACATCTGGTTATCAGACTAATGATACCGACGAAACCCAATCAAGGTCCAGAGATGGATCTGGGTCACATGGGAAAATGAGTCTCAGCCTGGCTTCATTTTCATCTTGATTTTTGTTGTTGTTTTGATCACTTAACACCATGCATAAAATGTGTGGTGTAATGGAATGATTGTAGGTCACTGAAAATGAGCTTGTTCGCCACTTTACGGTATCCATATAGGCATAAGAATGTATATGCCAGGTGAGAGACTGTGCAGATTACGTTTAAACACGTCCAGTGAACAACTAAAAGACGAGGACTTTAGAGGGTACTTTTGTTAATAAGATAACAGATTGTGATTGAAACTCTTCTTCCTAATTCACTAATCACGATAACAATTATGTCCACATTCATATTAAAAATAAAACATTTCCTGACGTCAGGCATTGTAAGTAAAAATTAAAAATAAAATGAATAAATACAACACTACAGATCTGCTACATCAGAATGTGAATATAATTTACTACCGTTGTTGGAGCCTCCTAGGGACCAGTTTACAGCAACAGCATGGCAACGGCTGGTCACAAGGGCAATTAGTGAAACAAACAGCTCAAGTTGCGACATGATTTCGTCTCCCGAATTCGCACAGAATTTATATATTTACAGTGCTTATTAAATTTCCTGAAGAACTGCATCATTTTTTTGAAAGATATAGCTGATATGCTGCTTTCCGTTTCACCTCTGGTTTTCGCATTTTGGATGTTTAACCTTCTCACTAGTTTTCAGTCATTTCCGTCCAAGTCCCATCATTCTATTTGCTTCAATAACTCAGCGTTACCTCGAGTTATGATGGCACCTGTTCATCTCTGATGCAATATCCTCGAGTGTTTCTGTATCTGCGTTTGTGACTGTGTGGTCTTACACGTCGTTCGATAGACGGCTTAGTCTCACTGATAGACAGTGCATCGGCACCTGCCCAGTATCGAGCACATGGAACCACGAGCGACAGGGCAGCCAATCGATGGCGTGGAGAGACTAATCCTGTTAGCGGTGTTTAGACCTCAAGGCCGACAGCTCGTACAGGTCGGACTAATGCATTGCGTGAAACGAGTAGGTACATGAACCAATAACCTATATATCCCTTGTAATTTTCACTAATAGAACGATATGATTCGCGGGCAGAAAAGACTTCTCACTAGATTTAGTGGGACCGGTAAAAACAACATTTTTCGCCGAAATGTTGCTTTTATAACTCCTAACTGTAGGTCGAACACTCGATCCATGACTTACACTTGCGGTATTTCGTTTTCCATAGTTTCTCTGTTTCTCGTCTTTTGTCCCAGTTCCTCGATCCTCGTTTTTATTGTTCCATTTGTGTCTTGTAACTCTCCACTTATGTCTATCTACTTCACATGTACTCACTTGATCCTGCTACAAGCAAACTTCTGATTTCCCAATATATAAAATTATGAAAATGATTGCAGCTGGTTTGTTTTGCAGCCGACGCCGTGGACGACCGGTCTAGTGTCCGTTTTTTCTTGCACAATTAAGGCAAACGAAGATGAACCGATGACAACACCAGCTCAACGTCAACATCAATAAAGAAAATTTCTTGGACTTCGAAATTTCTTACGGAAATTCATCAGAATCAGTTATTGGAACGTCTAAAATAGCCTACAGATTGCCTTCCTGCTCTTCCAAACTTTGATTTGAAAGTGACCGCCATCTGACTAGGAAGTCAGTTCACTCACCTAGAACCGTGGACGAACATCAAGTTTGTAAAGTTCTTTCGGGCTCCTCGATTAGGTGGACCAAGACATTCAACAGTAATAAGGATCTATGATTGCAAACCCCAACATAATAATGGTGACGGACTAAACAAATTTCCTTGACTGGCAACCGGGGGAACGATACTGTTGACCCCTAATTGTCAGTTTACCCTAGTAACCGTCTGAGTGATGCCGTTTGACTCTTCCGAACCATCATTGTATTCGCATTAGAGACAACGAGATTCTTCCCACGTAAGCTGCATTATAATTTTCAAAATATTACCAAATTGGTATATGTAATTAGTACAGTATTATGCCTGTATCATGAAATCCAAGAGACAATAGGTGGCTCACGGTACTCCGGTGAAGTTCATCCTCGTTTTCTCATTGCCTTTGTAACCTCAGTGAGAAAGGTTTTCTTGGGTTTTGCTCACCCTTTCACCCCGAAAGACGTATGTACCGCAGTTTCGGCATTATGGCTTCCTGCGGAACCGCCTATAGAAACAAGTGAACTAGTTGCCTACATAAAACTATCATACACTTTCAGACACAGGAAAGCAACCGCCCTCCAGTGTTTTAGTGAGGGACTCACGTGATGGTTAATCACCAAACTAGAGAAGTCATATAAAAGCATAACAAAGGACTTTCTTATTTTTCCTTGAATGCTTCAAGTAGTTTCGTAATGTTACTGCATGCCATTTTGGGTCCCGTGCACAATCAAGCTTTGAAACGACTATAAAAATAAAGCATGTTGTTGAGAATTGCGAAATAGAGTCCTGATACCTTTGCTGAGCTTGTATTTCAGAATTCGAATTAGTGAACTAGGTAGATAGGGCAAGGGGACTTCGAAAAGTCACTGATACGCATGCAAAACGGCGAAAACAAATAAATAAAACCTCTGAATCACATCAAAGCGAGCTGTCTGCATTGAAAAAGCACACGCACCAGACGTTCTAATCAGCGTCCTCTGACACAGCATGATGTCCCCGACTCGAGTTTTATTCCTTGGCTTTTTGCTCACCAGTGCAGGTACTTTTGGATGGATTGGTCAGATGTGACTTTCACGTCAGGAGTTGGGAAGATAAGTTAGACGACTCGGGTTTGGCATTTGGTAACACAGCTTTATTAGTGAATGTTGGCGGTCAGTCAGTGCTTTGGCTAACCTTCCTCAAGACCAACTGTGACATCTTTAGACAACACTGATGAGTTTGTCGCAGCTAGTTTGGTGAAAAGTTTGCGGTCTGAGGGTCAAGCTCAGCGAGTAGGATGTAGTCATTGAAATCCAATCAAAAGAGCTGTTAAAAATGCCAGTTTTCCAATTCCTTGAGAGTGGATATAGTTCTCTGTTTGGTAGAAGCTAAGAGTAAGGAAGTGGTTTGGTGGGAGCTTATGACAGACATCATATCTCTTGTTCGCAACCTACTTTAGTTTATCACCTGAATGGAAGCACCCAAGATCGACATTAAGATAGAGGGCAGTCAAATTCTCGGTAAAATAGTAATTATTTAATAATGAAATAATTGTCAGTGATGCATGTCGTAAAAAAGCGAGAAATATGGGTAGCAGAAGCAAAACTTATATTCGAGACCAGTTACCAGGGGTCCTGAGTGGAACTCATCATCGCTCGGTGGTCCGAGCACAGAAGTGACCGAATTCGAGATGACTGAAGATTCAGAAAAAGTTCAAAAAATTGGCCAGTGAGATTAAGGAACGAGGATAGTCCAAATAAAGGCCTGACTACTGAAATAGTTGTCGATAGCAAAACACGAAAAAAGGGAATAACACGGACGGAGTGTGCGCATCACTTTTGGCAACCAATATCACATCTTATAGCCACCCATGGATAGGTACTTGGTGAGAAAGCAAATTACAGCAAAGTACTGATCACTAACAGAATTGTCCGACCGTGGTCATACCGTGTAGTGCAGGTTGAAAGAATGATCCACAAATAATGTGGAGAGAGGAGTGACACGCTGCTTGTAGGTAGGTCTTGGCGCTCGGCCATGGAGGTTGGAGTGACTTACCAAATCGACTTCGGGAACAAAGTGATAGTTCATGAAGCAGAAATGGAACTAGTTCGGTGGTCACTATATGCCATTGTCGGACAACTTTGAACTTATTTGGTGTTTTTGTAAATCACCCTGAGAGCGTCTTCCTCTTTCATGAAGTGTTCCTTCTTGACAAAATGAGCATCAACGGAACTATGTATGGTCTCCTAGTTTCTACTGTGACCATTAGGCTTTAAGGTCCTCAATTTTCTTCCGAAAATTGGTTTGTTGAGTAACTTAGGTTATCCCGTTTGGGGGCTGATGCCTGCTTACAAACAGGGTATCACTCCTCACCTGACTAGGTGATATGATTGGGAATGGGATAAGTGAACCCCCCCCCCCCCCCATTACTTCACACTGATGCTGCCATTTTCTTACAGAAGAAACTGAAATTTGAGAAAATGAGTGTTTTTAGTTCGTTTGAAGGCCCCGAGAGAGGTAACCCACATAGTATTCATTTCTTACCTACGTGGTGATATATGAATAATTCTTGACCTGATATTAGAGAAAGCAAAGAAAATCCAACAATGAAAAAAGGTAAGACAGCATAGACATTAAATGCGCTTACGATCAACTTTCGACTTTGCCGTTTCAACGACCAAATGTTCTCTTTTTGATTTAAAATTCTGTTCTGTTAACAGTGGCTGAAAATTCACGTTCATAATGATATTTGGTATATATCCGCATTCTTCATTCCACGCATAAGCATGCTTTCGAAATAAACCGAATTATCATACTTTGACTGTAAAAGGAACCATTATCATGAACAATATGAAAAATGTGGATTGAGGCGTGTTTGATGCAAAGCGCTGGTCGTGTTGACGAGCCTGATAATGTCAAACAGGTTGATATTTTACCGAGATAGGCTGTCATAAGGTTCAAACCCCGATTAGTCAGAGTTGCTACGTATTGCATGGTCGCTGGCTGATTGGCTCACACGGTGCGAGACCACTGCCATTTATGGATTGGAATGAGTGTAAATATGCCATATAAACATGCCGAGGGAATAAAAGCACTCAGAGACGTCTTACAAGAGTATTAGTAACACTGACGCAATTTGGATAAGGTAAGGGAAAATCACTCATAATGAATTCTCCCAAAGGTTCGTGGAATCTATTGAACTCAACAAAAACATGCCGAAAATCTCTGAAATCTTATAAGCTTACCTGAAAATATCAGCAGAAAAAAGATTTATGTGAATACAACTAAAGTTCTCTTCTTCGAATATGACACTGGTTCTGATTGATCCAACTTCTGAGAGTCTTTAGCCTTGGCGGGCTTACAGTCGAACCGCCCCTCAGGGCTATATTGCGTTTATGATTGTCAGCATCAGCGTTAAGTAATCAGTATCAGTAGTGGTATCATGATTCACCATATAGCACGAGCACCCTTAGCGGAAAGTCAAAAAAGCTTTGCATAACGTTTCCACTTCACATATTAGGTGTCAGCAAACAGCAGGATTTTCGTGATATAACTGAAGTCTGTGAGAGTCAACCCGGACAATCAGCCGTATGTTAGTGGGACCTGAACGCTAATCTATGCACAGTCATTTTGGCATTTGAAGATCAGTGAATAGGCACGGCAGAAAACTTCGTACCAACCACAATAAAAGTCTTTTGCAATAATTTCATAGTAGTTATTTCGCGGTCACCGTTAAAAACCGATATTATACGACAAAAAACACTCAGTGCCTTTGCTGGAGAGTAACTTGTAAATCAAGGAGATCTCAAAGACAGTATCGTCAGTACAGTGGGGATAAAAATCCTGCTACTCTACATTTTCGATGTAAAATCCCAGCATTGAGTACATCCATGAAGATCAATGGGTGCATCATATGCCGATTTTCCCCTGGACGGTAAATTTTACCTTGAGGAGTTCACTTACTTGCGAAGTTGCAGATTAGTCTACCCCGTCAAAAGTAACAAGGAATGGGTTGTCAGCTTAGCTTCTCGCCACAAATATCTCACTTGCTATTGCATTTGATTAGTTCAAAATAAATTCACTGATCCACAGAATCAGGTAACAACTTACTTTTTGATTTATGAATATCTGAAGGAACTAAACAGAATGGTACAAAACAGACAGGAACCTGGCACCGTAATTCTTTCTTCAGGGTACCGTTATCTGGTTTCTACAGTGACAACGTGTACAGTGGTACTCAAAATGATCCACCAACTGGGCTAATACGATGTCAAATCGATTGATGAGTGATGTGATAGTTATCACAAACGAAGATTATAGTACGAATTCAAATAGACAGATGTATATGAACATCTATACCACGGTGTAATTGGTGTTAGAAGAATGCAGTTTCGTTTTCCATTTGTCTCAACGCGTGTGTGACAAATCAATACTGATGTTGTGAAGTAAACATGCATAAGTGAGTAGCTCAAAATAACTATGGATAATTAAGCAACGACCATAAACGTTATTGCACCACATGATCTGAACGTAGTATGATGAAGCAAGGCGTACAAACCACGTGGCTGCATCCTTCGATCGGATGGAGACTGCTTTCAAGCTGATTGGATAGCTGTGATGCTTCTGAACAGTTCTGTTGAGATTAGTTATTTTTGCTCCCTTCCAGATGCATAGTCCCTTGCACATGAGAGGCAGCGTTCGATCGGGCCAATGAAGTTCCCGTAACCAAATACCTATCCACATTTCGGTTGCAAACAGGAGTGCACGGTGTTGAAAATTATCTGAGCCTCTTAGGAAGTACTTTTCTATGCAGGGGCAGTACTGTATTGATCTGTTCCAGTACGGCCAACTGCGGGGTTTTTCTGATAAACAAGATGCAATTTAACAGGTACGGAATGGCGGGGACAGGATACTAATACAAATCTGACTGAATATTTATTTTATCAAAAAGCTGTTCTAGAAAACCCCTCTGAACCTACATACTTGTGTCATATGTGTTACTATTTAAATTTTAAGTTTCCTGCCAACAATAAATTGTTATCAGTAGTATTCGTAATTTGAATGCCAAAAACTGAGCCTCAAGTTCGTACTAAGGCCCTGGAAAATTCCGAAACGTCGTCTAGTTGATTATCAGGCATTACATACATATATTTGTATCATATATATGTATATATATATATATATATATATATATATATATATATATGGCTTAACAGTTGGAGTCAAAATTTAAATGCAGAATTGTTTTCTTGGTTATGCGATTCTCGTTCCTAAAGTTATGTTTTACAAAAAAACATTCTGTGTGCCCTATTATTGTTTACTTTAGCTCTATAATACTTTCAACTAAATGACCCAAAACGTAAGCGCAAAACAGCTTTATGGAAGAAAAATTTCATTTCTGATCAACCGCAGTACATATTTCACCAAAATACCTGGGCTGAACAGATTGGGAGCTATTTCACGGGTTTCTATTCAACGAACATATAAGCTTACTTAAAATGTTTGCCGGACGGTTTGTGGCTACGCTGTGTCCAAAAATATGCCCCAGATCCATCCATCCACCGAACCACACTTGAAAGGGACCCTCATTGCTCAGCATCGAGCTATCGGGCTTCAGGATTCTTTCTTTTTTCGTATCCACGGCCATATCAACAGATTTGAATAGCTGTCTTGCATTTGGTGCAAAGCATAACTGAATAATCATTCAAACACATTCAGAGAAACTATGATAAACGCTTTCACGGAACACAAAGAGATTGGCTCGATTGTTTCCCGGCGGGATTGTTAATGCCAACTTCATCAGTGTCGCAGCACTTTCAATCCCTCTCATCATCTTCACGTACTGTACGGTTGATGAATAAGGCTGGCATTAGTCTTGTTTGTCTCGAAACTTATGGAGAAATCACGATTGCAAGTTTTCTGATGGTGTATACCTGAGATTCTTGATAATCTCTTATTGATCGATTTCAGTAGGAATTCACCAAACAGACACACTGCATGACGAATCATATCACAAACAATTCAAGACTACTATTGCCAAAAGTGATCGGAAACCAGGCTGTGTGGTTCAATAGTGACAGCTTCATTTCACAGAGATCAATGCCCGCGGATTTAATGGTGTGACTCCCGGTTAGATGACTTTCAACGGATGATAAAATGGTAATACCCGTCCCAATCGTTAACTCCGCTAATCTCGGTCCAGATAAACCAACTTGACGTGAGGAAAAAGTCGGAAAAAGGGAGAACTTCAGCATCACTTTACTTCTTGACTTGATTAAAAATAAATGCATTGTCAAGTAGGGCCCGAATAACGATATGAACCAATACGAGGGAGACACAGTTTTAGAAATTGAAACGACCTAAAGATAAGTAAACTAGATTGACAAAACCAAACCATAGAAGTAAGTTCAATAAAATCACAGCGTTTTTGGGAACCAATTTATTTTCATAGAATCAGTTCCACTGATGATTACTGGAAACATTGCGATGGCCGAATTCCGATTCGCAACAAGGCTACGAAGAACCTCCCAGATGCCCCTATCGTGGCTGACGAGAACAGTTTGACCGCTGATAGGTCATATGTGATGTCTCAGATCTTGATTTTATGGATACGAGGAGTTTTCGTAAACACATGAGGAGAATGAAAAGTGAGTACAAATTGAACCCATATGGAAAACCATCGAAATACGATGAAAAGTTGCTTTCATTTTCTTTTATTTTCCTTGTGACTTTCTCACTAATTTGTAATACTTAAGCCCTTATATATATATATATATATATATATATATATATATATATATATTCACACGTGCCCGACTTCAGGTTTTATCCCAAATAAAACTTGGTACAGTCAGCGATGGATGAGTGTGTTGCCAAACAGTCTCTCCGCACTGTGGATCGGCGGTATTTTAATCCTAAATTTGCCTGAAATAAGTAAGTAGAACAAGATCTCCTTGGTGTGCACTTATAAACATCTTCACGGATAGGAAGCAGAACTTTCTCCTTATTCGAGAAACGTTATTCTCCTTTCGAGGCCAATTATTGCAATCTTTAAACAAAAACTAGGAAGTTTCAATTTCGGTTGTCAAACACACCTTGAAAATATTCGGATAGTTTCACGAATTTATATTTTAAACTTTGTGCCGATCTCATTGCCCGATTACTGCCTTCTTCGGCTACCACACACTGTAAAATATCCTTGAGGAATAGGGAACCGGCCAAATAACAGCCAGTGACGGCTTGAAAGCCAACCAACCGCTGGTGTATGACTGGAACTCCTGTTTTTCTCTTTATTGTTTCATTGTTTTATTTACTTCCTTTTCTTTATATAAATATATATATATATACATATACATTGATGATAATGTAGTATCAATAACATACATTTCAGGAAGAAGGTTGTAGCCCGTTAGTCACCGGATTGGAGCGACCAGCATTGGTGAGAGGATTCGAACCCCCCGGGACATAAGCGTCAGAAGCCCAAAATGACAGTCTGACCTCCACCCGTCAAATGCTAGGATCCTACAAAGTCAAATGACTCAATCACTTGACTCAAAATATCAACTCAAATGCTCACAACGAAATGCTGAATGCACAAGATTCACCCGTAATTCACTCCAATCCATTTCACTTGTCCTTCAGCAGTACTAGAACAGAAATTGCCACTTGCAAAAGAAACGAGCCGAAATGGAACAAAAGTTAGGAGAAACAGAGGGAAATTTGCGAAAACCGGGACGGATGACAGTTGCCAACCTCCTCCTCCTAAAAAAAAGACAGAAAATACATCTTAAAGTTCTCTTTGGTCTTAAAGCGATTGCCAAAATTCACATTCGCGTCTGAGAAAAGCAGCCGAATATGGACTTGGTAGGCAATTGTCACGGAGGAAAGTTAAGAGCGTCCGAATGAGTACGTCAGTAGTGGCTTTCCATAACAAATCACATTTCACCTCAAGGTATCACATTCTCCATGAACCAACTGAAGTTTTCCAAACTAGTGTTTGGCTAACCACTGTTCGAATTACTTTTACCACTCTTCTAGGCTGTATGAAAACTACAGCACCGAAGTGCTCTGCGTGTTGAACGTCGGGGAGCCTCGTAATATCAGCTCCTGTTTCTCAGGTGCACTGCACTTCAGAATTGATCTTGCTCTTGTAATCAGCTGGTAGATCAGTCCAGCTATTCACAAAAACATTCTGTCCAATTCAGTCTGACTGCATGCCAAACATGGAAGTGGCTTTTGTAGTTATGGCCAGTGGCCACTGTTGTCGATCTTAGAAATATCTGGATTTTGTTCTTTGGTTTTATGTCCTGGTTTATGTACGACACACCGAAACTAAGACATGAATGGCTTCCATGGTTCGTTTCAATACCCCTTGAAACTTGTAATTTCTATATCATCATTTAAATTGGTAAAAGGTGGCATTGATTCGAGTGCCAAAAGCGATTGACTCCGATAGGATTCGAATTCACGTATGAGCGCCACTCACGCCTGAGCACAGCTTATTGATTCACCTTCGTCCACCTGTTTAACACACAGGCTTGCCTTGGTTGTGTAATACGGTATTTGAAGAAAATGATTTTTTCTGCGCATTAAGAATGACTCAATAAATAATGGAACAGCCTGTATAAGAAAGAATTATGATATCCAGTCAGGCAGCTCGAACGTGAAACTAAATGATCAACGCGACAGGCTTGCGGTACAAATATTTGTGGTTCTGAAATCTCAAGCAGCTCACTTATAGTTCATTAGTTTTTATCACAAATATTATGGGAAGGCTATTTCAGAGAGAGTGGAGAGTCTAGATAATTTGAAATGTAACGGAAGCTACTGTAGCCGCGTCAGTCAATCAGGAGGCAAGTCAAAGAAGTGACCTTAATATTTAAAAATCGGACTTTTAAGTAAAAATCTTACCAGGAAACAAAAAGATCGAACGTAAAGAGCAACTGGTCATAAGTAGAGGCCAGAGTTAGACAAACGCAACGGTGGTAATGAATTACCCTGAAGACATATGTGGACTCAAGTTCTACTGGAGTTGTAGCTGAAAAAGAATCCGGTTCTGCAACTTTATTTTAAGCTGCTATCGTGTCCATTTATAACGCAGTTCCCTTCTGGTTGTTTATTTATCAAATAATTTTTCACAAACATGTTAAAGTGTATACTTCTAGAAGAGCGTGAGAGCATCCGAACCGTTTACCACCTTCAATTATAATGCAGACCAACCCGACTTCCATTGGGTAGAATAAATATGAATGCGACAGATTGGGATAAAAGACATGAAATAATTTTTGTTGGAATGCAATACGTTGGAAGCCGAACAAATCAGAATATAAAATTAGAATATGGCATGTGTGATCAACGAGGTGTGTGTAACGACTTCCTCGCTGAAAAAGTAATCATCTAGGTTATACAATCTTTGCTCTCGTCTAATCACGTTATCAGTGTTCATTTCCAGAGTCCCCTCCGAATTGCTTTTGTCTTTCTTCTTGACCTAACGTGTCCAAGGATTCAGCATGTGGGAACAGATGGGATGAACTGCAACCCTCCGGCGGGATTTCGGCCTTAACCGTTATCACGTCAACACATAAAGTCAAATGGTTTTTTCAATCAGAGGCCGTTTTATTTAAGAGTATATGTTTACCGAAAAATAGCACTGATACTACGGTTATTCACAACGTAAAATGAGATGAGAATAAAGCTGGGGAGTTGCTTTCTAATTTGCAGAAATCAGGGGGGAACATGGGAAAAATTCCTCATTCTGCATCTGTAGATCGAACGAAACCAAGGAGACTACTCATGATAATACGATTGATGAAAAAAAGCAGAGATGAGCATGTCACAAGTAAGTTTGCAGCAATTAGCGATTGAATGTCCACGTTGGTGTTTGGTAGGCGAAAACAACAAACAGCATTATCCGCTGATCAATAAGACAGGGGAGTTATGTCACCTGGTTCCGGCTGCAATGAGAATCTAGGTCACATGGCAGTGAGGACACACGCTTATACCCGGGGACAAGAGTATGTTGGATACGAGCACGAATCCCAGTCGGGTTACTCACCGCCCGTCGTCAATGAGGGACAATGTTTTAGACCTGAAAAAGATTTTTTTTCGACTCAAAAGTGCAACTGTCCTCAAAGTGGTTAATCAAACAGTTTTAATCACGAAGACCGAAATGTTTCTCAGCCTACCTGTTTGGAAGAATAACATTTTGACACAGTCGAATTATAAGACCGTTAATTAGGCATTTTGTAAGGTTGGATGCTATGGCCAGTCAGCCATAAACGAGAAACAGCAAGGCCGTGACCAATGGGGCTCAGTAACAAGACAGTGAATGTCCAAACACTGCCCGTTGTGGCTAACATATAGTTTGACGGGTGAGTGTCAGAGAAGGCCAGTGGCCGTTCAACTGGACAGTTTGCAAGATTTTGCTTCATATATTTAACCAAGTGATCTGTTGTTCAATGTGGATATCTCACTGGAAAAATTTAAAAAATGACTAATAATGTCGCAAACAGGGACAAATTGGAATCCGATGTCACATAGTGAAGACCCATTTAATTTAGAAATTGATTTTTGTCGTTCAAATCTAGGTTTTTCTGTGTTCTTGTCTTTATGACTGAAAAAGTAGATTTCAAGAATGATCCCATGAGGAACAGAAAGGATACAGTTTGTGCAGCGTTACTTGCGTCATTTCAGTTCCACATCGCGTCACTAAATGCTACACATAGATGAAAATTATCTGCTGGATCTCGCCCAGCCGTGTGCTGTTCATCCCACTGGGTTGTGACCGATGCGGCTAGTTCAGCAAATAAAACCCGAACAGTTGCCGTGTCTCCTAGGGATAGGTGTTGCGCTCCACTTGGTTTTTATTTATTTTGGCACTCGGCTTCCCGTGAAGCAATGGCTCAGCTGGAAGGGAAAAAGTTCGTGAAACAGACCGTCGCTGGTTCGATTCTGGCTCGCAGCTTGGCCCTTTGGATGCAAAAAATGAAAGTGGGTGCTTTTGTGTTTGGCTTGGACATTCAATTGCTCAGAGGGACATTCATGCACGCATACAAAATCTAAATCTCATACACCCGTGGACATACTTATACAATCGTTCACACGCATACTTAATTGACAGAGGTCGTGTTTCCTCCTGGAGAGATGTGGCTAATCAGAAGCCATCACGTTCTGAACGACCTTGCGCCGCCTAATCCGATTTCAAACTTTGCTCCCTCTTTCGCTTGCGCACAAAGCAGACCCATGCACTTGTCCTCGTGTCTGGGTTCTCACTTGCTTGCTTGTAGTTGAGCTTACCGTACTTTGTGACGAAATACACGTTCACCAGTGCAAGCACGCTTTCCTTCTGCTTACCGAATACGGGACACAACAGAAGCTATTTTATCGATTAGAATAAAGGACGGAACTAGGTTAAATTTAGCACAAAAACGTGCAGAAAATGGGAAAGTCACCGAGCAACCCAATATCTTCGGTCTTCGCTTCATGGCCTAACTGAGAGTCCTACCATAGGCAAACCCTGCAGACAGTATAAGTATTGGCGACTAAGGTATACAGTAGACATTTGGTTGACGTGTCGAAATGGAAATTTCTCGACTCTATTCGGTCAGAGTCCTGAATTAAATGACCGATTCTACTTTCAGCCAAAGCAACTAATATAATGCACAAAACTGCACCAGAAAATTGTATGTGGCAAGGTGGAGATTTCCAGGGCGGTAAAATGTGCGCTATCGATTGACAACTGCTTTGTATGTCTGAACGTTTGTAAAATTGGTTTACCGAAGCAAAGAAGAGATAACGGTTTCTTGCTGTACGATTTCCGGAAAAAGCAGTCCATTTAATTTAATTTATTTTCTCTAGCTTTCCTTACTATATGAAAGAAAAAAACGTATTCACCCAGTAATCTAATTTTCCGAGAGGAAGTTTTGTTTTCTGCATTGCTGTTTTGCAAGCAATAACGAGAAGTAGCTGTTCCGGAACGAAGTGTTTCAAACGAGACCGCAGTTTCAGTTTCTAGTGCAATGGTCGTGAACATCGAACAATGGAAATTATCCTCAGCTAAATCAATAAGCGTAACTACTGACTGTTCATTTATTCGAAGCTCGGCAGAAAATTTGTGATACACGGCCAATTTGATTTCTCTTGGCCTATGACGACGCCTGATACCCTGGGACCTGATGTGTTTCTGCGTTTCCATGCCCAGCACCATGTTGGTTTTTATCGTCAGGAATTCGATGTGCCATTGAAACCATGAGGTATGTTCCTTCTACCGCTCTGACGAGTTACCATGGAACGATGAAAACAAACGATGTTGATTCAGTGTCCGTCACGCGTGATACGATTAGGTACAGATTCGTGGGTACGTACGCGAAGGAGCCTCAAATAATCAGAATCACCGTGGACAGTACAGCAAGAACTCACTGTGATTGGTCAACTTCGAATCTGTCAATTATTTTCTTTCATTTATTATATATATGCAAACCAGTTCTGCAATACAGTTAACGTGCTATTCCACAGCCTTGGAATTCTTGCCACTTTGATTTGTGTAGCTCCGGATTAGAGTGACTTCAATACGTCCTGTCCGTTGGGCTATTGCGAATATTACTCAAACTTAATATACCGTCTTCCAGCGAATTGGTTGACGGAGTGAAAGTTCCAGTCAGCAACTGTAATGCACTGATATTTATACATCTTGGAAACCATCCCGGCGGAGACTTAGCTCTAGTTGTGCTTTCAGAGCCACAGTGTAAATAAATTAACAGTAGATGGCGGTACTTGATACTGCGGATATTGATTTATTCGAACAGTGATCACATGCACACCATGTGTTGTAATTAACCCATATAATCAGCGTGATGCATTCCTAATTATTACCAATGATACTCTTTTTATTCACTTCGTTTGTTATGCTAAACGGGTGCAAAATTTCTGGGATATTACGATGGACATTGGGAGGCTTAAAAATTGGGTAGTTTCTGATAGTGGTAACACTTGAATTCTGAGTTCCGCATGGCAAATGTTTGACGAAAGTCGTTTTAATCAATGTACTCCTATTCCACCTAATCACCACTTGTTCATTCCCTCTCCAAGTGATGACAAGTTCACAGAGTTTCCTTCCGCAAAGAATCTGACCCCGTCCACCGACTGCCCGTAAAGGAATAGCTCAGCCGGTAGAGTAACCATGGTGATGGTAGGATCATCGATTCGATTCCGGCATGCGGCGATTCGTGGAAAATATCAGCGTTAGTTCCACTGTGAATCCTTAAATGTTATTTCAGTTTGACCATAACTGTATGATTTACATGATATCACCGTTTGACACTCCGTACTAAAAAGCCTTTTTTAATATTTTCAATATCCAAGAGCGTAGGAAGAATTGAAATCACTCTGATCCGGAGCTACACAAATCAAAGTGGCAAGAATTCCAAGGCTGTGGAATAGCACGTTAACTGTATTGCAGAACTGGTTTGCATATATATAATAAATGAAAGAAAATAATTGACAGATTCGAAGTTGACCAATCACAGTGAGTTCTTGCTGTACTGTCCACGGTGATTCTGATTATTTGAGGCTCCTTCGCGTACGTACCCACGAATCTGTACCTAATCGTATCACGCGTGACGGACACTGAATCACGGTAACTTTCCTGCTTCCGAACCATCTTGTTTTATTATTTTAAAAAAAGTTTATATTGGAATGATAGTTGATCGCAGTTCCAAGCAAGTTGAAAAACGCACTGGTTAAAAACGTTTTTACTAACCGGGTCTTCAGACTGACTCCTTCAGTTACACATTCGACTGACTAATTTTGTTCTGTTTAGTGGAAACAACTCTTAGCCGCTGATTGGTTGATTCCGGTCGGATCATTGATAATGACCATTGGCGGAGGATTCCGTTCCGTATCGTCACGAACGGATTGGGTCATCGGAGTGCTCCGATGAATCAAGCTCTGCCGTTGATCTTCGATGGACAAATGACGAGCTTTGTGCTAACGGAATTAGGCCATCCAGCCAAGCGTCCACCAATATCTTCATATTCCTCAAGTAACAAACTGCAGCAATCTCTGACAAATCTGGGAGCTACCTGTGTTCAATTTTCAAGGACCATATTCAATCCGGTAGTCTAGTATTATTTTCAATTTTTACGTGCTTGAAAGTAAACGTGGAAAATACTCCAGCGAACTTCGATTATCTACCTGAGTTGTAATAAACTGAAAAACTGGATACTCACTTATCTTTGCCTTCCTGATTCCGTTTCCTGTGCTTTCACAGCTGACCAGAAATACGAAACAAAGTTGCTATTTTTTAAATCCACATGGAAACTTTGTCACATTTTAAGGGAAAACGAACTAGAATAAGTTACCAGATGGACAATTCCATACTTTTAAGAGGCCCGTCCAGTCACGTAAATACGAATAGCTTTATTGCCTGACCGATGTTGGTCATGGGTTGAGATGGTTCTCCTATCCCCTCGAAGGTTGGGGTTTTGAACTCCCAAACTCCGGTGTTGATTTTGATAGAACGTAATCCACTATCATCCGGATCGTCACTACACCTAACCTACTGGGACCTCATGTGGTTCTCCAGCCCATTTCTCCGAACCATAGCCGACACTAATTCCTAATATTGCAGTGACCTTACGTGACTATGGATTACACCGTTTGCCCAGCACTCATGCGCAAGCACGTAATAAATAAACAATGTGGAGAGCCATCTACTCCAGAACTGACACCCTAACACCTAATTTATATTGAAATTCTGGATGAGATGATATCTGCTGCCGCCCCCTTTGTATTCCGTCGAACAGTCTTACATTTTAATCTTAATGTTAGAAAACGTCAACTGCTTGATTATAAACGTCAGGCTCGGGAAGATATGGCATTCAGTTATCACTGTCGTGTACTGAAAACAGGAATACACGGACAGTAATACACGAAGGCGAAGTGAAGATTATAATCAAATGGAGTCTTTGATTGGGCAAAAACTTGAAATGCCGAACTGTTTCGGGAAGGTTGTTCGTGTCAAGCGTGCTTCGGACATCAAGTCTATTATCCGATAACCGTTTAACCGATAACATTCTATTGTAATGTACTTCCCTCTGGGAATAATCTTCCCATCAAGGACATTGTGACACTATGCACAGATTTACTCGTCAGATCAGCACAATCGATAACCTGACCGGTTAAGAGTGCAGTCAAAGATAGCATGACAGGAAATAGCACAGTCACCTTGTTAAAAGACTTCTGTACTATCCAACAGTCGGGTTGACAGAGCCACAAATTTGGGATTTAAGTTTGGAGGACTGGAAAGTAGTGGAATTATACAAAAAAATGATATATATGATCGTAGGAAAAGTTTTGAGCTGAAAAACAAAAACAAAACTTAGGATCAAACAGGTGTTTAGGAAAAAATCAAACTTTTGCATGAAGGCAAATAAGAATAAGTAAGCTTTCATCAGTAAATAGTTGGCCAACATTATTCCTGAAGAGCAGAAATCTTGACAAAATCCTATTCTTCGCAGCAACTCATAAAACGTCCCGAAAATTTCGTACTTGACCATATGTTTTAAGACATTTCTCCTGCGACTTTCATGAACTCACCACAATTAAGGAGAGAAGGTTTCCAGTCAGGTTGATAAAGGAAAAGTTGAAACTTAGCTAGTACAAAGCATGCAGTCTGCCGGAGTGAGTTTATTCCATACACGGGTAAGAACTCTACCAGGGCTGAATACTTGCCACGCTTGAAGGGGTGACCGTTGTCAGTGCTTCGTAAGCCTTTTATGGTCCTTCATCCTACTGGAAGTTACATGCACTCAGAAAGTTGTCTTTTTTTCTCCAAAGACCATTAGTTGATTTGGAGTCATTGTTAATTGAAATTCAATTATTAGTTAGTGGTATGTATTTCTAGAAAACATGAAGTCTTCGCGACATCATTTTGGAGTGAGAGTGTCTAGTTCAAGCGGCCATTGTGATGTGAAGATAAGTTGCGAGAAAATTACCAAGTGTTCTTCAGAACAGGCAATCATTTCACATTATTTTGAAATAAATTTTTTGAATAGCTATCTCAGCGAAAAATTATATCTACTCATAATTGATTGGGATTGATTTAATTGTACCATACCAGTCAAATCATGGACACATATCGGGGTAAACTTTAACAAAATCCCTTTCAAAGTAATATATTTTACCACTCTGTTTTGATATGGTGTAATTAACTTTGCGAAAACAGAGCAGCTTTCGTTCCAAAATTTTTCTTTCATACGTGCGCATGAGGGCATTGTAAGTACCAGACCTCTTAGTCGCAACTGGCCATTTTGTGGCCCTGAAAAGGCAGCCACCAAGATCTTGAGAAATGAACAAGTGTGAAACCAAAAAAGAGATCACAATAGGCCAGATACGGTGACACCGGACTGCTATCAACCACTAGCGCAACAGGTGATGGGACTGTTCAAATCCCATTTCTCAAAGATAATAAAGGCTTATATCCCTGGACCCCCAGTGCAAGCAGTCCGTAGAAGATGCTCAAAATATTCCGGAAAAACAAAGTGTGGAAGTCAAATTCCGTCCGTTGTCCCACAGTTTTGATTATTATCATTCTAACTATGATTTTGGATTGTTCATGAAGTTGGGGTGAAAACTGGCGCGGCAAAAATAATTGAAAATGACCAAAAGTTACTGTGAGCACAACTCAATAAGGAGTTGAATTAGCAAGACTTAACTTGATGGAAATGCATTAGGCGGTGTCTTGAAAATATCGAAACAAATGAATTCACGAGGCAATTTTATATCATTCATTCATTCTTCCTGCTAGTCAGTCAGTCACTCATTTCACCAATCAGTGAGTCCACGAACTCAGTCAAACAGTCGGTCACACAGTAATTTGGTTAGTCAGTCAATGAGTCACTCAGTCAGTTAATCCTTTTGCTACTTAGTCAATTGGCCAGTGATGTATTTCGTGTGAACACGTCAGCTCTCTTCTCCCCACAGAATGCCTGAATTACGTAGCTCGCTTCAGCAAGAGTAAAGATACATCTACGAACCGAAATAAATAATTCAAGGTCCATGGGAATCTGTCACTAGTCTCCTTTACAGTAAACACACTGTCCGGTCCACGTATCTAGTTCGTCTGCATGATTTCCTTGGGCTAATCAAAAATTCTTTCTCCGAATCAGTTGGACAACATTTTAACATAAAGAAACAGAGATGGTTGGAAGCTTGCTGAAATTTGGTGTTCATCTTGTCCTCAGTTGTCACATGACAAATCAAATGCTGACCTAGGTCAAAGTGCCTTGGTCCAGTCACTTGAAGCTCATATCGAATTCCCACTGGTATTGATTTTTGTACAGAATAAACCTAGACATAGAAACAGATAGTTGAAAAACAGCCAACATTGAATCTTCCCGAGGGATGAAACATAGTTAGCCATTTGTATTAATGAAAACAACAACAACAATAACAATTTACCTTTATATAATATGATTCATCATGCAGCTCGAACGCTCAACTCACCATTGAAAACCATGGAAGCACTGTACAGCTGTTTCATGCTTGTTGGGAATGATGAGCATTGCACATGGACCGAGCCCCAAACACAAGGGGACTCGAACAACGGTTGGGGTGAACGATTGTCAATCGAAGACCTTAAAAAAACAAGGCTATCCGCAATGGCTCTCAACGGTTTGTTCAACATCTACACTACATGATATAGCACCCTTCCGTCACTGGCTTTTGAACGGTAACAACCCGCTTCCCACACAGCGATCGACTCCTATGATGGATGACTTCTCTGTAGGGGCCTAAGTACAACGAAGGCATTCCGTTATGAACAACCTACAGAGCTTGGTTACTATTTGCAAGTGAGTAGTAGCTGTAGTAGTAGTAGCTGTACAGTGCTTCCATGGTTTTCAATGGTGAGTTGAGCGTTCAAGCTGCATGATGAATCATATTATATACAAATCTAATCTCCTACTACTCACTTGCAAATTTACCTTTACTTTAGCACTGATAGCACACTGAACCAGACAGACAATTTTCGTCCATATTTTTTGCAAATAAACAAAACCATCTGAATGATAGCGTACGTGTACCGTACATGGACGGTGATCACTGAAAATCAGCTATAATTAATCGCATCTGTGTAACTGTATTAGCCAGAAGATGAGATTAGCGAAAATTTCTTTTTTTCTAAATAATGCGATAAATATATTTGGTAAGTACAATTCACTTCTTATCTTTGTTTTGTGTTCCGATTACCATCGTTCATGAGTTTTTGGGAGTCCACGTATGATTGTTTCTTTGTTTGTTCGATGTGATATTGTTGAGAAAATGTTGACGAGGATGGCATTAGTCTTGACCAATTTAATCTGTCGGAGAAGACGAGTTATCGTATGCTAAGGTTTGTCACGTCACTAGTTCAATATAATGAACTAGATTTCAAGGCATACGAGTGTGAGATTTCTATCATTGTCCCCTTACCCGACAAACAGTTTTGCGTGTGTGGAAATTCATGAGTTTAACAGTTTATCGAATTGTTGAAAAACTTTATTTAAAAACAACACCTAAGTAATTTATGGGTTCAAAATTGGGTATTTTTTCCTGTGCTCTATCGATCATATCTACTGGTCGTTAGAGTCTTGTTCAAAACGACTGCCCCCACGAGGTCATTTCTGACTGCACAAATTCGGTAACTAATCAAACAGGAGTGAATGCGGACCAATTTTATTGATTTTAAAGCTGACTGTACCTTTTTTAAAGTTTTGTTGGAAAACCGAACTCGAACATAGAACACGAAAACGAAGAAAGATGTTACAAATGGCAAAAAATTTCGGGGAAATACTCTTAGATGGGTTCCAACTCAAATGTGTTTCAGTAACAAAGAGTGAAAGAAAATCTGGTTAGTTAGTACGTTTTGTAAGTAACTCAGCTTTTGTCTTCTCTCCATTGGCCAAAACCCGAGCCGGATAGGGTATTGGAAAGTTCTTGTACAGCTTTTTTCTCGACAAAAGGGGACAGAATTCAGAACAGGTGAATGAATTAGAGAGACAAAAGGATAAGTTTGTGTGTTTCTAGATGAGTATGGACCTGGGGTATCTTCGGGCAGAGTTAAAACAAGAAACAATATACTCACCAGTGGTTTCATTCAGAAGAGTATCTGTGTGGGATTGATACTACTTTGCTTGGCTGACTGTCATTTGGACTCTAGCTTACACGCACAAACCTCAGGTCATCCGGTCAATCCTGCACTCAAAAGCATCATACTTGAGTTTCGCTCTTGTGAGAGTTTATCAGTGTGTGCATCCTCCGTCACACCAAGGGTATGAACCTGGGCTTTGATACTTCGAAGGCGTGTGTGTCACCACAGCACCACCCCGCTCCCATGTGGGCTGATCCGAATCACGAAGTTACCTTTGTTCATATGTAGGCGCAGTGGTAACACGCACAAACCTTCGAGCTGTCAAAGCCCAGGTTCACACTCTGGGTTCGGTGGAGGATACGCACCATTGGTGAGCTCTAACAAGAGTGAAACTCAAGTCTGGTGCTTTCGAATGCAGGACTAGTCGGATGACCTGAGGTTTGTGCGTGAAGCGTAGAGTCTAAAGGACAGTCAGTCAAGCAAAAGAATATCAGTGGGGATAGATAAAGCGAGACTTATAATTATCACGGCCAAGCAGCAGAACTTTAAAGTCCTGTTTCAGAAAGCCAGGAAGAACGGTAGGGAATAGTAAGGCTCATGATACTAAATCAGTCCCAGTCGATCCCATTTTCCATACTTCGTTTTAGGAATGCAACAGATAAATCGGGAAGGAAACTTATCCCAAGAATTACATTTGCCCAACAAACTGTCCGCAAAAGTTCAAGTAGGATTGGAAACTGGAAAATTTGATTTCACATTTGATTTTCTGTATACTGAGCGCAAGTCGAATGACTTCGTAGATGAACCAGAAAACATGACTTATGCATTGTGTTTATTCCGATTTTGGTATTGTTTAAAAACATCACGCCCACTTCGCGGTGTTGAACTCGGCAAGAGCAGAAGCAATTGCTGCAGGTGAGAACAGCTGATGTCTGCAGTGAGTTCATGGCAAAGTTATGTTTCGAGCTAATCATCTAAAACAAATACTGAGCAGCTCGCATCTGCGTCTGAAGAATACAGGCTTGGATACCCAATTCAAAGACAAACTGTAGCTGATGGGATTGGTCTCCTTCAGCAATTCCCAAATCCACAGGTTAAATAAGATCATGCATTGAATTCCTGATTTATTTGGGTTTGCCAGAGGCTGAATTCTTCGGAAACACCAGATTTCTCGAAACATAACTGGGCTGACTGAGAACAGTGAAGGAACTACACAATTTGGAGGAAGACAAGTCTCTCTGGTTCAAACACCACTGGCAGGAGGGCGCTTTTCTTTATATCACGTACACAAAAAACGTTAAGAGCAACCCCAGAAAGACTAACTGTTAGGGATACTAAATTCGTTCATTTATCCATTTATTCATACCGGATTCCAGTCCCAGATGAGATTTGATGGATGTGTAATGCGGATGATTACCCACAGGTGGCATGAAAAAACTGCACATGGTTTCTATGGTTTTCAATGATGAGTTGAACGTCGAAACTGCTCGTTATATCATTATATATCCATTAGTTATTGAAAAATCCACAGAATCATCAAATAGGTCCATTCTCCAGGCTGCCTGTGCTACGTACATTGAACTTCTACCAAATACTAGATGGAGATCGGACGAGATTTAGGTGACCACTAGTTATTGTCACACTTCTGATTATCCACTGTTTAATATAATAAACGTGCGCAAATCCGTAAGCTTGACGAGTTGATCCATATTGTCGACAGGCGTGTCATGAGGTAGGATGCAAAGTTTTGGCCAAGAATAGATAATTGTACATGTATTAAAACTACCCCGCTTCGACGTACTTTAAACCACCGTTGTGAAATCGATGGAATGAGTTGCAGTGTGTGGGTTAGTAAACCAATCACGAATGAAATGAAGCAAACAACACCAAACGACCAATTCATTTTATCATTCACCCAGGATAAACCGTCAGCCGTTGCGTGTTTCCTTACGTAATTTGTACTTCGCAGCAAGCAAAACAATCACTTTTGGATTGGTCTATCTCAACAGGTCCAAGGATCCCACCCTGTCATTGTAATTCTATACCTTTTTGAAAACGACCATGCATGTAGCAGGTAGGAAAGGTCTTTTTATTGACTCCAGCTGTGTTTCCGTATTCTTATTTGCCATGGTGGTTGTATTGGTTATTATTATTATTATTATTATTATTATTATTATCATTATTATTATTATTGTTAATGTGGGGTTGGTAGCAGATACTGACAAAGAAGCCACGGTTCGGTGATCAGACAACACACCCGCGCTTGTCCAAATTAAAGGACGAGAGTGGAACCATCGAGGCCGAGTAATCCACATGTCAGGGACCAATTGTTATCTAAATAATCTGATCTGAATCAGCCAGTTGTGTTACAACAAGATCAGCCAGCCAAGACAGGCGACAGTCAGTGACAACCGAGCCAATAAGCTCGTAAATAGGGAATGTTTACGGTAACCGCATATCTTATTTAAATGATATATTTTCTATCAAATAAAGCAGATCGTTCGAAGGCAGGATAGTCTTCTTCCCAGAGCTACCAGGACAGATCAGAAAAATTCTGATGGTGATGTTATTATTATTATTATTATTATTATTATTATTATTATTAATGTTATTGTTATTATTATTATTGGTAATCGGGGTGACAATTTTGGTGGCTCGGGAGGAAATTAAATTGATGAAGCTGAGGAAGAAGACAGGTAAGTAGTTAGTAAACTGGCATGTTTATTGCAGACTTTCAAACACGCTAAAAACTTACAAAGTTATTTTATCATTTGGATAATAGCATTGGGGAATCTCGTATTTACTTTCAAAAGGATAGTCAAATAGTGTGCAACAGTAACTCAGTCTAAACACCACCTGGAGGAGGCTGAATGATTCATGGTTTAAGTATCACTACTTCATTACTGACAGTACTGTTTGATTGTTCGTGAAATCTTCGGACCAGTCACGGAATCCGTATTAATGAAAACGTTCTTTTAATCAGCGGGAAATCTAAGTTGAGTGAAGCAAACTTATTAGGAAAGCCTCATCACAGTGACTTCCTCGAAGGCGGCCGCTTCGAGTATGAGACAGTCCGCCAGTTGTCAGAGAAAATTCCCGGTTCATTGCATACGGAACACATATTCATTTCATCCTAACCTCCATGTAATCACACTCCTTTCTATCTGAATTTCGAAGAAAATGACTGTCCATGAAAAAACTCATTTGTTCGAAAACACTTGGACTCACTAGAGGCCTTCCAAGTGGCCTTTTGGGGTAATACGAAACTTTATTGTCAGTGTTTTCATTGACCAGTTTTTTTTCGTCAGCTGATCAGCGGCAACAGTGTGACGAGCGAGCCTCACCGAAATCGATACCTAGGCCCTACTTAACGGTATCACGCGCAAAGGTATTTCTGACGGAGGCTTGATGCCATTGATCCACAAGCTGGGGCGAAAAACGTGTGAAACCGTGGATGGTCACATTACCAACAAACCAGAAGAGACGATCGCCAAATCCTTCGGACCGATTAGTTTGTGTTTATCAATTTGCCAAATTTGTCAAGCATCCAATACAAACATTTTGTTTGCTCGAAAGCTTTGATGTCTTTTGGAAGCGGTTTGAAACATCAGGTTGCCAGACTTGTAAGACACTTATCTTCGGAATATGGTTTGGTACTTTTTGTTTCTCAAATTTTTACATTGGTTCTAACACAAGTAAATTTTATGCAAATTACTTCCGCACAGTATAAACTGAAACGGGGAACAATAATAGTTAAATCCTTTGCGTCATTCAAGTTGCAATATACAAATTACACAATATAAATGTGTACCGAATCGTTGCGGAAAATTCGAGAGAAAAACCTTGTCAGTTCAGTATAATTCACTGAACATTGATAGATCCATCATTTTATTTTGGAAGATGTGACAATTATTTTTCTGTTCAGATATCGATAGAGAAAAAACAAGAAAAGTCTTGTAAAGTTAATTCCCCCTGGATAGAAGTTATCAGTGACAGGACAAACGAGCCTTGTGTTCCCGTGTTTTGATCTCGGTGCATCCTATCCTCACGGTCACCATTTTATCACACGCATCAATCCATACCTTTGCAAGGGTATTAGTCGACTCAGACCCAAACATCTTTTTTGTCTTTGGCTCCGTACTTTGGTCGCATACACTTTGAGAGGGCCTAAAGTGACTGCGCTGGCTAAATCGATTATTTCAAGTGGTCAGTTACATCAATTTGTCAAGAACAATCCTACTGACCAGCACTGGTTACCGCGGTCAACGTCCAAGAAGACCTTGTGGCCACGTTAATGAGTTACCTCAGCTCCGTTAGCACGCAATCAGTGACATAACTCTGCCAAAAACTATGTTCAGCTGTGAGATAGATGAGAGGAAAAGTATGATAAGAATGGACAAATAAAGGTGCTTTGGTCCTGTGTCCGAAAATGTCCCGTTCAACATCCCAGCAAGGGAACTTACTACATAGGCTTAGTGGATACTTCATAAAAAGATCAGTCTATGGTCAACCGGAAGTCCAAGTAATCAAATAAACCTTGGTTACATGTCCGACTGTTAGGTACAGATTTTCCAAAGCTTTATTTGTTGTTGTGTCACGCGATCTATCATTCTTATCATGCAAATCGTTCGCCTTCTCTTTACCATTCGTCACTCATGCCTCTAGGTACAGAAGATAAACGAATTCACAATGCCAAAGAAAGACAGACATCAGTTATTCTGATTAGAACGAAGAAAGTCATTGAGTGCAATGTCAGTTAAATGAGCAGCGACTTCGGCGAACCACATATTTACATGAGGTGAACAAACGTCTGATTTTCCCCAGGTAATCCCAGCAAATTCTTTATTCGTGCTGTATGCAACCCATGTGCATCCCAAGTTGGAATACGGGGGGCCATCAGTTTTCCCTTGTAAGTTGGCAGAGGTGGCAAAGTTGGAAAGAGTACAGAGAGGCGCAACCCGCCTTATCGGAGGGCTACGTGGGGTCAGCTACGAAGAGCGGCTGAAGATCACAGGGCTGTTTCCAGTGGCATATCGGAGAGTCCGGGGAGACCTGATCTTCACCAGGCTTGTCATCAGAGGCGACTTCGGCCCAGAACTACGTGCAGAGCTCCCTCTCCGCGGGCATGGCCGTACGAGGGGACACCCGCTAACTCTAAAGAAACTGCACTCGGTGGGCCTCCCTCTGGTGTACCGTCTATCTCGGAGGGTGACCAATCTATGGAACTCGCTGCCAGCCGAAGTGGTGGAAGAGCCCAACGACACATTGTTCAAGCGACTTCTGGACGTATTTCTAAAGAGGTGGTGGGAGACACACATGAGTCTACATCACTGAGCTGTGGTGAGGAGGCTTACACGGGAGAGATACCCTCTGCCTCTATTATGAAGAATGAAGAATGAAGAATGTTACCTTATTTCCTCTCTGTCATACACTAATCAATGGCACAGTGAATCATAAGAAGGTTTACGGACAACTCGAGGCAGCCAATTGCGGAAGGGATCTGCAAAGCAGACAGAATTCAAAACCAGAACCGAAGGGTTAACTATCCACCATGATGACCGTTTGACAACGGCCAACCACCAAGAGAAATGTGTTTTCCTACGTTAACTATGAATAATTGCTTTGGATATTTACAGATATATATTAAGTTTATATGCACAGTCCATGTATTTACATACTACTCAGCATCAATGTGGGTGCTTGCACACGCAGTCTCGTTGCTCAGTGGGTTAGCAGTGACCCAGACACGAATAAATAACAGAAATCAGAGCTATAATACATCTGGGTAATCATTCACACTCGAGACGACTCAAATTAAATCCTAGAGACATCCGCTGCTTGCAACTTTTTCTCCTCATCTATCCGTTTACGGACCTATGTACACCGTGTGACAATCAGTGTTAAACTGTGTCCCCTGTCATCAAAATCTGTTTGCACTGACTAGCTTTGGTAATCAAGTGAGTGAAACGTAAAAAAACGATTTTCAGTAGCAAATCGTCATCGATTACAATCAGGGTAGAGCTTTCATTGTTTTACTTAAGGTAACGTGTTTTAATACGCGCCACTTCATGAAGTGGTACTTGTGGATCATGTATCATTAATTTGTATACAATCTTTCATAAGTATACATTTGGTATATATTGATGCTTGTTGCACCATCCATGCACTGATCATCATTCTTTCTCTGCATTCCCGGACGCCCGCACGTTATACACCCTGTGGCCCTCACCATGTGACGGTTGACCTTGTTTCCTATTGGTTGTCACTCGCCTCTAGCCATCACAGTAACGTACGCTCAGAATACAGATTGATGCTTACGATACGGTTATTGTACTTGCCGCTTGCCTGTGCTTTCGGGTACGTATAAAATAGGATTGTTGCTGATCAAATGCCTTCCCCTATCTCATTCCCGTTTCTATTGTCTTTGATATCCTTCTGGTTTGTGGTTATTAAACGTCTTAGTGGCCAAAAATTGTGGGCTGGTGCACCTGTGGTTAGAATTTGATCCTCAGGCCAAATTCTTTAGAGTTACCTCCGAAGATTAAATATCACTTTACCTTGTTTCTTGTGGCGTTACAGCTGCTAATGGGATTTTTAATTCAAAAGCCGTTATTCGTTTTCCTATGGAAACAGTATGAACCGTGATGGGAAGTCACTAGACACATTGGTCCGGAATACAACATAAATCATCAGTGAACAAAAGTTGCATCTCTGTTTACATCGGCAAACATTGTGTGCTGTGTTTGAAAACAGTGTCTATCTTCATCTCTCGTCATCCCCTTTTGCTAATTATGAGTGAACACCCGAGGGATCGCCCATTTTCTTTCAGATCGATGCGACTTCGCAGTCAAGCCACTCGTGCCAAAACCAAATATGTTTCCTAAACCAAAATTCAAACACATTTATTTCGTGTACAGCTATTTTGTACTTTCATCATGAGTGATTTGCTTACATTGAAACTTTGGCTCTCCATTTGATCGTTCAAGAAACAGCCATTGTTGTAAGGCACGATGTTCGCTCCATTTGCACCTCCTGAGGCATATGCCACGGGGTGGCTCATCAACCAAAACTCATGGTGTTCATATCGTCATCTGTTTCGACGACCAAAGCAATCCAAAGAGGCCAGAAACGTCCGGGGTGAAAAAAGCATTCCAAAATAGACATGAGCCCGTTTACAGTTCTGGCACACCGCGTGATCTGTTTGGCTAACACTCACAAGGGACGTGGTCGGCCTGTCCCGTCTCGACAGGGTGTGTGCCCAATGAATCGACCAATGAGAGTACTTGGCACGAGATATCAGTCCATTTGGTCCGGGATTATGGTCTAACCTGACCTGGAAAACCTCCGGACACGTTTAACCATTCTGTTTTGTTATGTTCCAACGCGTGTGTGCGTATGTATTTTCCTTCTCGTTCGTTCATGAGCGCAGGACCGGGTGTGTGTGTGCGTGTACGTGCGTGCGTGTGTGCATGTAGCATCCCTGGGGAGCGAATAGCCAAGGCAGTTGCAGCTACAACAATCACAGGCGCAAAAAACAGCATTGCCGTCAGCAACATCACAGAACTGTGGTAATTAGACCTATCGAGCATTGTTAAGCCCCCAGCATAGCGTCATCAAACGCGAGCTCGGAGCTAGCCACGAGGATTATTTGTGGAAACAAATATCTACGCATCGGTTGTGTTTCTCTGTTCGACTGTACGAATAACAAAAGGGAATATTTGCTCATCTATTCCGTGCGAATTACCTTTCTCAGAAAGGAAGCTTTATTTCGGTTCTGAACACAGGATTGCAAAAGAAAGCGACAAAGTAAGTCGTGTAAAACAGATCCTTTAAAATACCGAAATGAAACAAAACGATTTTAAACGCAAAATACCATCACACCGGGCTGTGATAGATCGAAAGATATTCGAATAGAATGCTTTAAATTACATAGGTGAATTTCCTTCCTTAGACCACATGGAAGAGACGATGAAGATCATTGATTCTGTTTAGTCCTCACTGTGCTTGAAATATTAGCAAGCGACTTCAATTTATCTTGTACCTCCTGGTACAGCCGTGAAACAACGGTGGTTCTATTGTGGATTCCAATGATATAAAGTTCAAGTGGGGACATTTCACACCCGATGTTGCGGTGTTTCGATGAAGATATGTATATGCCTTTTGTCATTTGTACTAGGTCAGTGCAAACAGCAAGATCTTTCGCGAACCATTTCTCAGCAGTTTTTGCAAATCAGGGCCACCTGGTAACCAACCTTTCTTTCGTGGCAAGAAAGGGGCTCATCACTGAGGTTTTGAGACAACAAATTTATTGTTTTTTCAAAGGACATTATCAGTAGTATCGCAAATATTGGCATTCAACCGCTTAGTCTTCAACTCATCCTCCCAGATATATCCAACTACTCATACAGAAACCTTCCGTGTTCCATACTTCATCATATCGTCTGTGTGGCGTATTTTCGAAGTCAAGTCTGTCAGCAGGTAGGTAATTAGGTGAATCCCCTGGTTCTTACAATTACTAAAACATTTTTGGAAAGTTGAAAATTAACGGGTCCAAGCTCATATTGTGCCAGGTTAAATCCTACCATTATCTTCTGGCTCGTTTTGATAGACACTGATGAAAAAATGCTAGTTAATCAAAGCACTAAGTATTCACGATTAGACATCAATTTATAAAAACTGTTTCGTTGGCGTATCGAACTGAGCTTCGACTATTCAAATGGATTAGAGTGACACACTAGCTGGCCAACTGTACATAGCACAGAAAAGTTGTTCCAGACTATACTCTCTCAGCTTGGGAGTCACAAAGCTTGCTGAATTGATTTCCCAGAAACCATCGTTTTGGACGGAACAATTGTGAATCTTCTGCGATCTTCACATCAGTTCTGAATAATAAACAAAACTCCTTATCATTAGCGTATCATGTACACATTGGAGGTCACATGACCATTCAAGATTTTACAGCAATTATGGGAGTGGTACACCGCCGGATATCTCCTCAATTTGGTTTGCGTTTTTTCCCGATATAACAAGCCGATAAACGTGACAGAAGCTGTCACATTTCAGGGGTACACTCTAAGCGTTTTTTTGTTTTGAAATCTATTTGTTGCGAGCTGATTTGGAACGGGGAGAAAACATGCTGCATTATCTACCCTAGCTAACCCCGTTAAAATTAGAATACTTACAAATTCGTATCACGTGGATTGTAATCACGATTGTAGTACCAGATAGATAGATAGATAACCACATACTCTTGATTTCAGGCTACGTGCCTAACAGAACATGGTACAATCGGTAAGAAAGGGGTAGACAGAGTCCGACTTTATGATTTGTTTTCAAGGCAGTACAGCCAGACTGCCCGGGCTAAAGCAGGTGATTTTTGAGGGGTCCACAACCCGGGCCTTTAGCTATTCAAAGCTTATTCGGCAACAAAGTGGAACGAAGCGCGGTGCCCGTAACTCACTGAGGCCGGTGACCGATTACTCAGTTCATACGCCCTTTGACTGAGGCCAAAAATCCCCGTTGTCCAGTATACCCTCCCCCACAGATGGCAGTGAGCATAGTGTTGTACGTAAGTAATATTTTATTGTACCTGGGTGACAGGACAACATTCCCCCGGAAGAACAAGTTTGGTTTCGAGGTTGTTGCCGCTCATCAAGTATCCGTATCCGGTGCGCTCCTATCCAATCATCCCTAAACTTGAGCATTCCACATTAGATTCATCACCCTTATCTCATCTGAATGATGATGAGGTTTCATAGACAAAGAGCCCATTCTTAGAATCAAACGAGATTAAGTTAATGAATCTTATATGGAGTGCTCAAATGTAGAAATAATTGGGCAGGAGAGTATCCGGTACGCATATCTGATGGGCGGCAGCAGCCACGAAACCAGTCGGGTGCTTCCGGGGAAATTTTGTCATATCATCCCGATACAATGTCATACCGCTTACACCAAAAATGTAAACGTGAGACCATGTGCCATCTTTCCTAATGTTGTCATAGACTAACCGACGAACTAACTTCCGATAGTGCTGTATGCTTCGTACACCTGTGGGTGGTTTGAGATCAGGGTTTGCCCATCTCTCATAGACTGAATATTAGTCAACCGCGTGGAGAGCGCCGGGCACTCAAATGGGTGCGAGTAACAGAACGTAATATCCAGTGATGCGCAAACTACCATTCCAGAGATAGTAACTGGTCTGATCTTAGTCATTTAATAGCATTTGTAGGTCATTTTCGTTTAGGATGAACAGTACGCGGTTAAAGCAGAACAGCAAGATATCTCCACTATCCACGGTATTCTGACTCTTCACATCTTCAATAAACTCTACAAATCCAATAAATGTTTCACTAATCAATTTCAGAGCCACCCTTGCCATTGGAAATCGTGGAGGTTTAGTGCTAGATTCCGATCATCGTTAGAAACCTCTGTCAGCTAGAGTTCTTTGACTTTCAATCCTAGTTATAAAACCTTAGAATTATACAATCGTGCTCTCAACTGCCTGTTACACGTCCACATGAATAGATACTAAAATGTCCATCAGTGAACGATTGAATACCTGAAGAACTTGTCCCCACCCCTCCTCGTCGCTCAGCAACTGATTTTCATAACAGACGAATTATGTGAAGAGGCTTAGTTAAAACAGAGGTACTCAAATGATCTCCGGAGTTCAGGTGACATTTGAATTTGTTCTCATTAGAAAAACTACCACTTCTGTCAAGACAACTGATGGGCAGATCTGTAACTTTAGAGATTCAGTCGGGTTTCAAGAACCATACTTAGTCAGAAAACGTTTTCACTGTATACTTGGGATTGATCAGAAGATATCTGTACCGGATGAATACCAATACTGTTCAAGAAATGCTGTCCCTTTACGAAACTGAAATGAGCGAATGTGGGTAGCCAGACTCCGAATACATCCGCGATGTGCCTTCGGTTCTTGGCTTCCTCATTTGTCGTGTTCACTTCAGGAAGGGATTCAATAAAAATCAATAGAACCGCAGGATAAAGAGCAATTCACACTATCTACTTCAAATACAAATTAAATCTCGTGAATTATGCTGACAATAGCAATAGTACGTCACAAAACTGAACCATTGTGTACGGTCCGCTGATGCGCTATAATTGTCACATGAGAATAGGGTATGTTTTGAAATGTTACAGTTTTTAGAAGGTCTGTTTTATGGACATGCAGTCACGTGGACCGTAGATTCGATTCACGGGACAATTTGGGAACAAAAATCAGAAGTATTACGCGGTATCGTATATGCCCAAAGTGTGCACTGTACCGTCGCTTAGTGCTGAAAAACTCGGTGGGAAGATGTAGGTATTAAAAGCATTTTGAGATTAATTGCTACTGGTTATTTATCTTAATGAATGCTGAAAAATTGAGGTAATGTACTTGCCCATAAAGCACGGGGCAGTGGATACTGGTGATTAAGCACGCAACATCCCCTCACTGAAGTTGAGTTTTGAAGCTATCGTTCACGAGGTCATTTTGCTCATGATTTTAATTGATTTTTAATGTTCCATGTCAAGCTTATAAAGGAGTATGGAAGAAGTGACCTACATTATGGCCCCACTGTCAGGAAGAACCGGTGAACTTTCTCCAAAGACTCGAAGAATAGAACCCACCTACGACCCCAACAGGTTAAGCGTAGGAACGAGATAGGGGACAACGGACTGTGGTCCACTGCGGAACGTGGCCGGCAATGCCGCCACATACATAACTCAATCACGTAGTGAAAGATAGGCTGTCTTCGTTGAGAGTAAGAACTGAGATGGTAGTAGTCTTAGGGTTGTTCTTTTGTTATTAGTACCGATAAGTAGCAAGATTGATAGTATTACTAGTAACAGTAATACAGGCGGTAATAATGGTGGTAGTACTAGTGATAAAACCAGTGGCATCCTTAGGTAGTAAGAGTAGTAGCAATGATAGTTGTGGTTGTGTTGGTAGCAGTATTGGCAGTAGTAGCTGTGTCGGAGTTAGAAGCCGTAGTAATCTCAGTCATAATATTGTTGATATTAATATTGTTAAGAACAGCGGAAGCGATAGGTTAGTGAGAGTGCATACTACAAGCAGGATAAGTAAGTACTTGATTGCTCAAAACACAAGTACGGACGGTAATGGAGCAATAACGGACGAGACAAAGTCAATTTAACTGAAGGAAACGAGATGAAAGTAGGCTTACAAACCATGTGATCGCATTCTCCGATCGGATCACGGCTATCCTCGAGTGAACTGGACGGCTGAAATGCAAATAAACAGCTTTCACAATAACCTGGCGCGTCTCCTAGATCACGACTATAGCAATGCTGGTTTTTGCTGTGTTCGATGTGATGTTCTGTTGCAAGTCATGATATTCAGTAGTGCCTGTCTGATCTCTTGATCGTCGAAGCAAAACTTCTTGACCAAGGTCGAATTGAGAATGAATCGAAGTACAGATAAATGTTTATTGGTAGTATTTTCATTTATCAAAGAATGGAAGTATGAAGGCTACAAAATCGTGATAATTACTCAACTAAGGATAAGTCCAGTGATTGAAATTTAGTACCGTAAACTATATGTGAAGCTTAAAAACCTTCTTCTCTGATTCTGCACTAACTGGAACAAAAAACGAGGCTAATACGGACGATTCTTCCTACAATGGGTTGACATTTCTCCCTTCACATGTGCTATTTTGTTCTTTCACAGGACGAAAAACTAATGGCTTGGTTTATTCATAGGAAATAAACAGTAAAACGTACACGGGTGTTCACTTATTCGGTGAAACAAGTAGCAAAATCTATTCATACGTATACTTTTTTCCGCCCATTCGAAATGTCCGGGTTAATTTCTCATTTTGACAGTTATTGACGAATAAAGCGCTTTGTTTTGTTCACGGCAGGTTTGATCTACTTCTGTTCAGTATAGCTACTTCCGGGGACTGAAAGGCTGTAACCGCATGCCACACGAGAAGGCTTTCACATTGATTTAGATTTGGTTATCAGTGCACTGTTCACATATGATGGGAAAATGGCAAATATCGACATTCACATGGGAACAATGCAGATGCTAACTACCCATTGTCGCGGAATTTTTCTTCGTAATTTATTTGCTATTTTATAAGGGTATGAACTGGGTTACGTGGAAGCTGAATTTTGACCCCTCGGGGTGCATACAGTATCTATTTGAAACAAAATGTGTAAGCTCTAGTGTGCCTATATATCGCTTGTGCCTCTTCTAGTGGATGTGAAAAACAGGAAAAGCGGGAAACGCTATTTTAAGGACCACGCCAATTTTCGGGAAATACCTACGGATTACGACTTGCTTTTTCAAAACAATCAAGTCCACCCTACACGTACTCGGGCACCAAGCACCAGGGATTAGGCGGAGAATCCCACAACAAAACTGTTGCAATCGGATCTCAGCTGAACCTGATCTGTGGGATTTACTCGGTTAAATACGATTCAGCGCGAAACGGATGCTGATGAATCGTAGGCGACGCAACGCTCCGGTTCCAATCTTCCTAGTAGGTCCGGCTTTTGGTCGTCCAGACAGAATGATTAGGACAAATAAAATGCGCTCGGCATAAGTCGAAACTTTCACCCCTACCCCAGGGACATTGAAGTCCAATTGTTTCTTTTTGGGTGTTCCCAATTCGAAGATACGTTTATTTTATGTCCTGCTGTCAAGCCCTAAATCATCGACGCAAGGTGATCGTGCTGGAGCATTTGCATTAGGATAGATTATGCTGCGAGTTACCAAATTTGCAATCCTGACAGTCTGACTGTGTTCGGTGTCTTTACATTTTTGCGAATAATGCAACTTAAGCGTTGCTGTCCTTGAAGTGGATACTGTGCGACTACAGTTTGTTTGTCTGCTTGGCAACAGGTGCCTAAAAGCGGGAGCTTTGGACGGTGGTTTATGGGTTAGAACATGCTGCTAGATGTTCGGGGTTATATCCAGTTAAACTCGTTCTTGATACTGACAGTATTTCAGTATATTCGTAGGATGTATTATAGGTATTACAAGCCTGGGTTGAAGATACTGGAAAATCCACTTGCAGCTCTCGTGCGCCCGTACCCAATTGGCCGTACCAGAATAACTCGGCTTGCAGAGCACGTGTCCGATAAACAGAAGCTCGCCAGATCGATTCTAACATGCGGCATATGACCATTGGATTTAAAAACGTGTTGCTTAACAAATACTCTTTTCCCTAACATATGATGATCGGTTATTCCTAGAACAAGCAGCTACATAAATTATATCCATCGGGTGTTTGGAAATTATCGGCCCATTTTTATTGAACGACGGATTAAAATAAATAAAATTATCACCCTAATCTCATATGAATCGTGAGGAGTGTGTATAGACGGAAAGTCTATTCTTAGAATTACAAAGTGATCTTTCAAAATGTATAGTACTCAAATTAGGGATGATTGGGTAAGAGAGCATCGGATACGCATACTTTATGAGCAGAAACAACTAAGAAACCAGTCGTGTGCCTCCGAAAATAATTTGCCCTGTCATCCAAGTACGAAAACATACTACCTACATCAAAGTTATCACCTCCAGGAAATCACCCAAAGCTAGTTCAAGATTCAAAGTATTCAGTAAAAAGGAAAAACAACATTTATATCCTGCAGAAGTAGTCAAAAATTTATCATCGTGGGCTTTGGGCAAGATCGGCCCGGGTTTGATTCCCGCCACAGCCGGTGCCCCCCCCCCAACCCCCGGCTTGGCAGTGTTCCATTGGAGATGGTAGTCTTCCTGAAATGTTGTACTTTGTGGCATAATAAACAAAAGTAGTAAAAAGGACACTTCTTTTTCAAACCGGTTGCTCTTTTAAAGGCAGTCAATTTCCCTGAAAGTTAACCTTATCGTTGGATGGCTCACCCGATATCGAGAGTGTAGACTACCGCACACTGAAACATTTGATTAATTGCATTTCCTCTAATCTGTTGTTTGACAGCAAGTGATGTTTTGTGTGAGTCGAACCAATGTGGTCTCTTGAGTCCCAAAATGACTGATGACGTTTTAAATGCTGAGCGATTAGGGAGGCCTTATTTCTTGGATTTAAGTCGAATAACTGTGAAAATTACTGAACAGCATTTTTACTCATTACGCATTTGTCAAACTTTTATGGGTGATAAACTGTTTTGAAATCAGAAGTCGTTTTTATTATATTTTGTAGGTCTTACTTGTGACCTGGAGATGTTCTGTTCTCAACTAACCACTGAATGCGTTTCATGCTTTTGCACGTAACATGGAAAACTTACCTTTACGCTCCTATTCCATAGGAGACAGATTTTGTTTGTACCAAACGCCACTGATTTCAAAATCTCGCCTGAACACAAATTCCACAACTTACAAATTGCGTTACTAAGTGCTTTGATCCCCATTCATCGCTATTGAGAAGGTTGTCTGGTGGCCGGTTTTGGACAAAATATCTTTCTCTCCTTTGTTCTCGAAAACGATCGCTGCAGGCTTTGAAGCTCCCATGGCAGAACTTAAACTCTGGAACACTGCAGATATCCGCTAACCAGAATAACTACATCAGTTAGACCCACTATCGGTTCAAGAGTACAACTGGACGGTGTGCATGAACCTTGTTCTCTGAATCTCTCTCTCTCTTGGCTTAACTCACCTTACTACTTATTGCCCCGTTTTATGTGACAATAGCTGTATAGCATATGATATGTTTATATTATTTGGAATAATCAAAAAGGGTTTTCTCATCAGTTTGAGCTCATTTCGAGTGGTATCCATTTCTCCGATTGGGACTTTATCGCTCCAGCTTCACTTTGGATTGAAGGCAACTTTACTGTTATTAACACGGGCTGGTGTGATTCAACTTCCGTCTACAGTCCTACAACCATAGTTATCAGACGGTGAAATAAGCCTTTCATGGTTGAGTGTCTGTCGATCATTCACACACTGAAACGGAAGAACAATACTGATCTGGGAGTTCTTTGAGGTATCATTTGCGGTACTTTGACTTACTTGAGTGTGGTACTTGTGAGTTTGGTGTATCTGTGTCCCGAAATATTCCCAGGGTTGTTTTGCCAAAAAATATGCTTGGTTTGTTATTTTTTAACTAAAAGTGTAATAACATTAAATAATGGGTCATACAGCAACAACGCGGCACCCGCAACCGCTCGGGAATAGAATCATGACACCAAAAATTCATTTGACTCATCACTGGACATCGCTAGCCCTTAGGCATAAAGTAGCCAAACACTGCTCTGTTCAAGCGTCTGTTTTTGTTCCACGGTCCCGCAACTGTTCGGGCCTCTGACTGCGTTCCTTTCCGGCCGATATACTTATTGATCTGCTAGTCGATACTGAGAACTATAACACACGCACGCATGCATGCATATCACCTTGATCTGTACCATATCAAGAATGGTTTGTTCCAATCTATCAAACAGCTGGATTTAGTCATACTCGCTTGGTGATTGGTTGTCCGCCGAGCGACCCTGCTTGGCCGCACACGATGGCATGTACTGCTTACGCCCGCGCACACGTTTTACTCGTTCACGAGCTTGTTTGTGGGCTTGCGACTTACCCACCGACTGCGGTTGGGCTGCAATTGCGTGTTCACGAATAGATGAGGCACAACAATTAAGTGTTGCACCGCCACTGACCACGGACATATGAAGTACCGTAGTATTGATGGATAGAGATGAGACCGGTTGGAGACTTACAGGGATGAAATATAACGATAGACCGAATGATACGAATATGGGGGGGATTGCAATCCAACGCAATATGATCTTAGTGAAATAAGCATTTGGGATTAACTATTTATCCTTGAATCTCGAACGAACAATACAACCTGCGGAAACTGAACATCTTGAGAGCTCATCTCTCGCTCTCTCTTGTACTTAGCAATTCGAGTCGATCAGTCTAAAAAACGGCCATAGCTAATGCCTAAGTATCACTGTAAGTATGGAAAATACGTAAATTTCATCAGTATTCAGATCAGAGACATATGAAACTTGTGGTCTTTCAATCCTTTCTCGGGCATATTACTTTATCAACTGAATTACATTAGGCAAGATCCAACTCATCGTGTTCAATATCCTGTTAAACGCGATGGTAAAATGTTACTATTCCGTGTTGAATATTGTTGGAAATCGGGTAAATCATGCCCCTAGACAGACCACAAATTCCATGTTTCGAGAACGGGTGAGTATAACCTCCGTGCGGAGAATATTTACTACCAAGTTTCAGTGCAACAGAACTTTAGTCGCCGGAATCAAAATCGACTAAATTGGTACAGTACTTTTTATTTAGGACTTCTACTTACCAATTCACCAGAAGAGAAGAAGGAGCATCACCAAGTTGACCTTGGATTCAGCTCAAAGACACTGACCAGACAAGAATAAATTAATCACGTGATAATATAATATTTCTTACTCATTCCTTATCCATGTACCTGCAAGAGGTTCCAAAAACGCTGCCCGTTAGGAGAAACAAGTGTCCTATCCGTCGTATTAGTTGTCATAGTTACGAATTTGCTTCATCCTATGCACTAAACATATTTGATTTATCCGTCGCTATAAAACAGTGGTCACGTGTTCACTCAACCAGAATGATGGGAACAAATATGAACCGTTCAGGAAACCAGTTATTGAGCAGTTATTAGTGTAATAAAAGGAAAATACTTTACCTAATCTTTTCAATAAAAATTATTTTTCCGACCGCAGTCAGAAATGTCTGTCCACACCCATACTTTTCCAATGGAATATATTCAACCGACGCTTTTGTAATATAGTACAAAAAGTCAAAGGCATTCTATTTTGTATCAAAGTGCTTCCCGGGGACTAGTTGCTTAGTAACCCATATTGCTTCCCAGTTTATCCGTGCGTAATTCTACCTGCTTATTGGACAGATCAGAAATGCATTTCCAGTGTGCCCATTTTTGTGACAGACCGATATCTGTTCGGATAACTGAACGCGTATCTGGATTTTCATATAGTACACATGATTAATACTGAACAAAAAACAATAAAGCCACATTTTAAATCTGCTATCCACCTGTCGGTATCCGCCAGGGGTTCATAACGTGGTGTAATGAGATAGTCGATAAGACGCAAAAATAACTTTCTATTTTAGAAATGATTATTTTAGAATTATTCTGCTTTTTGTCTAGGACTGTGTTTTCCCGGTACAAATTCGCATTAGTATACAGTTTTTATCACTGCATTCTTGACATAGAAAAGTAACAAACCTACAATAAAACGGTTTGATAGGGAAAGATTGATGGTACGGATTACCGCTACGGCGACAAAGTGAGACACAACATACCATTCAGCATTGCTGTGACCCATAAAAAGAGAACATTATAAGCAAAGTCTATGGGAATTACCTCGTTTATGTTTTTTTAATCTATTCGGAGATCATGACTTACCTTACCACATGAAACTACAGACTTATTCCTGTTGGCCTTGAAAACGGCGTTGCTGTCACATAATTAATAATATCGTGAAAAATAAAACAATCACCGTAGCCCGGCTAATTTTCACAAAATCCTAAAATCGGAAACACGAGGTATTGTATTTTCGATATTTGGATGATAGGACAAAATTTCCCCGGAAGCACACGACCGGTTTCGCAGTTATTGCCGCTCATCAGGTATGCGTACCCGGTACTCTTCCGCCCAATCATCCTTGAACTTGAACACTCCACAGTTGGTTTACAGCTGTAATCTCATATGAATCGAATGGAGCGTGCATGGACGGGGAATACATTTTTAGAATCACACTTTGGAAGAATCACCGTGTGATTTTAAAAATGGACTACTCGTCCATGCACGCTGTATTCAATTCAAATGAGATTACTGCCGAGGTATTGTGTTCCAACGAAATAGCCAATAGTAGGCCCAGATGACTAATCGTTGTTGAATTTTCTTAAATAGTGCAAGTAGAACAAATTATGTCAAATTTTAGAACGATCTCGTAGGTAACGCTACCTTCGAAGGGTTTGCCATCTGTTTTTTTGACGAACTGTTGCTTTTTCACGCAACAAAACGTGGACAGGCCAGATAACAATTCCTCCAATTTTGTTCTTCTGGTAGGACAGCGGAAACTAGTTCGCACCCTTTCAGCCCGCATGCCTATGACTTGCTCGAGTGATACGATGAATGAAGAGTTAGACAAGTTGATTTAATGAATAACAGATACTTGAAATGTTTCATTCAGTGAGACATATCGAAGATACCAGCGGGACTGGCACCGATAATCGTTAGGAATAAAGAACTATACATTTATTTCCTTTTCAAGGGAAATCACATAAGTGAGTAAGTAGTAAAGTGCACAGAAAAGACAAATCGACCGCACTTTTTTCGTTGCCACAATAAATGCCCACCTCACTAGCCGATCGGGGATCTCATTGAACCTTTGGGACAAGTTATCTGTTCTAACCTACTCCGAGCGAACTTGTTCGTTTGTTTGCTCATCTTCGGCAAATTATGTAAGTAGTACGACACGGGGAAATGTTGCGTGGGTTCAAAGAGCACAAATTGGCTTGGCTGATGACGGGAGACAGTTCAGCCATTACGAGTGCCGTTTTCAAGCATTTTGCAGAAATCGGACATCAAGTAAACCATGACACATTCGAAATGTTCCATGGAGTGCCTAAACACGCACCAAAGGTCGCGTGAAATCACTCTTCAGCAACGGTAAATGCTGTAATCATCAGACTATCCAATCCATCAGTTTGTTCGCAAAAGCGTTCCGTTAATGTACAGTAGTTGCAATGACCACGATCCGAAACTGACCTTCAGACACCGTGTGGCCCAAACGATAACCCCTTGGTTGTACGCCGAGATAGATAATCTTCCAAACCGAAGCCCATTTTTTGCGGGCGTTTTCCCATTCGCAGAACAGCAACAATCGCCCTACCACCCTTTTTCTGACTGTGAAACACCCATGTGCATAACTACCCAACCACATTTGGGCACAGATATTGTTCCTAAGTTATGCTGTTTTGTCCCTTTATTATAACTGCATTATTCATGAGGATAATGCTACGAAAATTTGGTCTGTCTGCTATTCTCGTTTCTCCTATATTACTGAACTGGGTTATTCAATGAAATATGAGTTACAAATTAGGATTTTCGCGTTGAGTTCCACTTGTTTCTACTAATTTTGCAGCTACCCGAATTGTTATAAAATGTTCTCCCGCGCACTAAGAACGGTCGAATCCCTACTTAAAGTGCTTGTTTTCACAGAAATAATCTGTTTTCATCAGTGGTGACATATGCCTCTTGAACCCTGAACACAAAGCAAGTCTTTGTCTAGAAATGTAGCTCCCCTCACTGAGTTCTATCTGTTCAATTCAGTGCGATGCGTTTCTAACCCATAAATGTAACAGAGAGGAAGATCCTGCCTGTTTTAAACTGCCCTACTAGCTCTTGAGAGAAAATTATTCTGCCCTCGAATCATTGTGTTTATTAGTGCAAAACACACTGAATATATAGGACTCTGGTCTATGTACCCGGTCTTCGCACTCCACGTTTTGGTCCGACTGGTGTGGGCAACCGAGCCTTGAACCTTAACACAGGTGACAGGATTCATCACTCATTCTGTCGATTCGCACACCAATCGGCTGTCTTGTCACTCAAAATTCCGTTGTCTCAAACAATGAGCTCATTGCCACATCAGTGCTGACTGCCAACTTGACTTGCTGTCTAGGAACGAATAGTTAACACGTACCCTTACAAGGCCGAAAACAAATTTGTTTTCCATTGATGTTCTCCCCATAGAAGTCTTTCTTCCACTGAACCGTCCTCTGTTACATAAACTCAAAATCATATCGGGTGTACAGATCATAATACTCAGCAGTGTTTGTGCTTGATATCCTGGCGGTGCTCCCAGTCCCGGATACCACAAAATGTTTTTTTCCCGAAACACGCATTCTGGAAATTGTGGTACGCATTTGTCCAGACGGTCATCTCAGTGATGTACAGTTCAAAGGAGTGATTAGTAGGGCACCTTAATGACAAAAAAAACAAGGATTTACGCTGTAGATATCTGGGTTATAAGAAGAGTGGACACCAATTGCTATTAGATACTTCTAGTCTAGCAACACAGTAAAATAACCACTTTTTATGTTTGTATTTGTCGAACTTCGTCTTTCTAGTTGAGATTACGTAAATTTTTAGGCTACAAATACATCAATAAATATTTGCCATACGACTATTTATAAAACAGCCATAATAAGGCATCTTATGGACATCTATGGGTTCAGCTAAAGATAGACAGAGTGGCAAATAACTAGGTGACGAGTGTCAAACGTGATCTCATAGTGTATTGTTGAATATGATAACCCGATGAACACAAGCCATGTTTATTTCCTAAATTCGCGAGGAATTCATCAATACATTGACCCACTTCGGTCAAGCGGTCATCAAGCTGGACTTTAAGCCTCGAAGTCCCATGCACCATTCCTGCGACCGGTCGTCTCTTCCCCGTTCGGCAGGCCGTGATTGGTCGAGGCCCCGTTCCAAAAATACCGTAAATTGATGTACGATACATATGCAGACCACGTGACTGGGTAAAGTGTCTGTGCCATATGTTTACCTATATTTTCGTGCGACTTCCTTCTAAAGTGTTATTTTCACGTGTTTGATAGTTTTATCTGGCTCTAAAGCACAATACTGATATTATTTTGCATGGTATCCTGAAACCGTATGCACTTGTGAAAGAAAGATTCCATCAAGAACGTTTCAACGATTTCCAGCCAGTAGTGTCCCATTTTCTGACGAATATGGAGCGCGGCATACGAGGTATGCAAGACAATAAATCAAATAAGGAGTTGTTTCTCAGTGCAAACAAATCATTGATGCTTACGTAGGTTTTAGATTCGCGCAAGGCAGACTTGGGCACCCTTCATTTTTCGTAAATCAGTTCGATCCGGAAAAAACCAGTACACAAAAGGCATGTGTTATCCTCAAACGTTTCATAAGCAAGAAAGCTAAGTATCCCTGAAAAGCTCCCTATTTGGTTTCCCAATTACCCACGCCAGTCTGAATCTGGCTTGACTTTTGTATGTTACTGCAGTCTCATTTGAATCGTAAAATGAATGCATGAGCTGTGAGTCCATTTCTATGACCTCAGGATTATTCTCCCAAAGTTATTTCGTCGTTGAGCTAACCTGCAGAATGGGGACACATGGTCCCGAGTTTGAATTTTCGCTATAAATAGTATGATGGACTTTAAGCTCATGAAAGATCCTTGCGATTCAAATGAGATTACAGCCGTGAACCTAAGGTGGAGTGTTCAAGTGTGGAAATATTGGGTAGCAGAGTACCAGATACGCATACCTAAATAGCAGCAACAACCGCGAAGCCGATCCCAAGCTTCCGGGGAAATCTGTCCTGTCATTCAGATACCACACCATACTACTTACTGTGAGTTCCATGTACGCCCACTAGATAATTATCTTTGCAAAGATGCAATGTGGTTTCAGTTGAGTTTACAGGGGTTTTGGATTTCCCGAATAAGTTTTTATACATTTCACATTATTTTGTGAGAATGACGTAGCTGTGAATAGAGTTCCTGTATTCCAGTACGAACAGAAATCTTTTTTCAACACCGTGAACAGCTTTTTTATAAGGGTAGAAATATTACACGAACATAAGTTTGAATCACATTTATCTCATGAATTGAAAATTCCACATATTTTAGAGAACTTCTTTCGTTATCATGTCAGGGTCGACATCGGTATTGAGTGTGTTGAATAATCGATGCGAGATGTGAAATGTTGTGTATGGATGTCTGACGTTCGGTCGCACAGCGTTATAAAAAAGCCCGTAGTCGTATGACAAATTGGGTACGGCAGATAATATTTTTTCTCAAGGTCGGTCCGCAGTAGGTCGTCGTTTCAGCAATGTGCTAACAGTTACCGAATTGAGAAACGAAAGGGAATTTCACGCGTACGTTTATCCAGTTGCACTTCATAGACGCAAAAACGCTCTCCATAAGCAATAGTATATTTTTATTCAATTTTATTATTTACTGGCGGGCTCTTGTATTTGTTGTTCAGCGGGAAAATCATACAAAAAATTGTGAAAAACTGCATCACATCATTTTTTCGTCCAGTTCAGTTTGAGAGTATTGTGCACAGCCCTTAAATTAGTCCTGAACGTTGAAATTTCTGTCATTGCATACAACAAGACTTGCAGCGATCATCTCAAGTTATCTACCAAATTTCACAAATATTTTACCTGTTTTCGGATGCACAGTTAAACAGTAATATTTCCTAAAATTATTGCCGCTTTCTTTTTCTCTAGAGCCCTGATGATGTGAGAATATTTTACTAGTTTATATATTAACTGGGAAACATGAACGCATCGGATGTGTTCGGTCATCCGACTGTGGGTTCCCGTGATGACGAGTCAATAACGGAGTTATTCACTTCTCCAAAGTGACACTTTTCCATTATTGTATGGGGATTCCAATGGGGTTTACAGTCCCCTCAGAAGTAGCTGGAGGTCACGGGATAAGAATGGGTTTTTTTTCCTTCCAGTATAAAATGACATAGCTATTTGGGTTCTTCCCTGGTCCGACCACCGGTTATCCAGCGAAATGTCGAGTCAGTTCACTTCGGTTGTCCTCAGAATGGAAATTCAGAGAATGACCTATATTTTTGTTAGAGTGGATTCACACAATGGGCCAAATTACTTATAAATCAGATTTCTATTGTTAACTAGAGAGAAAAACGAGACACTTTCCACACTGTACGACAAGTAGCAAAAGATGGTCAACTGCGAATTATAAAAGAGGAAAGGGATGGGGAACACTCCTGGTTTTCCTTATCGTAATTTTGGATAGGAATATTTACCGTTCTAGTTAGTCATAGGCTGAAGTTAGCAGTGAATCTTAGTGTTATTTGAATCGCTGGCGGCGCGCATGGAATAGGAATCCCTTTTTAAAATCACAAGGTAATTCTTCAGAACTTGCTTCGTCAGATAGTCGAGGACAACCTTCAGAACGGGGATACTTGGTACCGACTTTTGGTTTTTGATGTGAGTAGTATGGCACAGCACCTGGATGACAGAACAAAATTTCCCCAAAAGCACACATTTGGTTTTTCGATTGTTCTCACTCACCAAATATGCATTCCGGAGAAACCGGTGGTGTGTGCTTCCGGGGGAATTTTGTCCTGTCATCCAGACGTAACACCACACTACTAATCAGACAATTTGACCCTTAAAGTCCCAAGAATTGTAAGCCCCATATGGAAAATCAAAACCGCCCCTTTGTACTCGTCATCCCTTCGCTTAATCTCAAATGAGTAATGTAAAGTGTTTGGACATATGTTAGTAGATAAAAAATGTAACCTGATTCATTTCCGCGGTGGAGTAAATGTTATAGCTTACATATCCACGTCCAATGCAACCGTCGATAGTAAATGGCTCTTAAACCAGGGTGCAAGGCTCAAGAACTATTTTATTCCCAGAATATCCTCACAGATTCACGAAAAAACCTTTCACCTTGGCCCAATGTTCCTCCGGTGTATCATCTTAGGTATGTCCAAATCTAGCGCTGGTTTACTGAAGGCAGATGGATTGTCAGAGATAGGAGTGACTGAGGAAATGCAAATCTAGTGGTCTCTTTGACGAAACAGAAGACGACCATAGGTGTGATAAAAAGATCTCACAGTTTGCATAAAACGTAGTTCACACTAGTGTCCCATAGACCATCAAGTTTCAGTTTGCCGTAAATGTAAATGAACAGCCACAAGTGGAAGTAGACCGTCACGTTCGTATAGCAACCACCAACGTTCTGGTTGTCGGGTTAGGCTCCGGTAATAAGCATCAGCAAACGAATGACGGCTATTAGAAATCCCCTCCGATTAATAGTAGATATGCATATTAGTTACGCTTTGTCGTGTTAGTCACCCATTCTGTGTTAACAACCAGTACACTATCCGTAAACATTGAAAAACCTTATCATTACGTGGAAAGGTCGGTCAGTCAGTTGTATAGTCTGCTCTGTATTGTTCACAAAAGTGCTCCAAAATCCCACTGGATATGGTGAAAAGAAACGCATAAAACACACGACTTTCTATCTGAAACTGCAAGATACAACAGACCACATTCAAAACACAGTTACGAAAAATCGACTGCGTATGGTACAACTACTCTTGCAGTTCCAAGCAAATCACTATTCAATATGCCCAAGCACATGCCATGGTATTGATTTTTAACCGCATTCCACTGCTATTTCCAAACTCCGAGTTCTGTAAAATTTTTGTGGTTTGTGGGTGATTTTCGTGAGTGCTATTACTTTTAACTATTTTCTTTTCTGTTTGTTTTTGACCCTCTGACGACTGTCGGACTTGAAAAGCTGCCATTTGCCTAGAATAGCTTCTTAGAATAATTTCCATTTTATTTCGAACTGAGTGGTATAGTGGGACAGTAGTTAGAGAGAAAGCTCAACTGGAATGCATGTTGTCTTCTGTGGAAAGAAAAATGAGTGATTGGTTAAAGTGCTACGGAACAACGTGGAACTATTTATTGCCTCTCTACTTTTGAAAAAAGGAAGTGAAAATCTCAGCTAAACTCTGACTCTGTACATCCAAATGTTCATGTTGCGCTACTCGGACGTTTGGTATTGACAGTAAATTTGGTCCACGTTTTTAAGCTTCGCGTTTAGTATGAATTGTTTTTACAAAATCCAATTCTTGTCACGAGTTTATTTCCGATTTAAGGAGAACAGACTCGTTAAATGTTCAGTTCATTTAGAAGAGAACCAACTTTTAGGTGTTGAATATTTCAATGGGCATAGGATTTTCATATTGGAGTACGCATAAAAAAGGAACCACTTAGTTACCTAGAAACCTTCTGAGTGTGAGTAGTAACAGATTAGATTTATTCATTTTAAGATTATAAAGAAAAGAAACAATATACATATCGCGAGATGCAAGCATTTCATCCAGTCTTGTCGATCGCGTATGCGGAACATATCAGTTTATATACGGTACATGGGATACACCGTGCAAAAATGAGAAGAAAAAAATGGTTATCACAAAGAATACAGAAATTCGTTTAGTGTTCATGGATAATGCCAGGGGAGGCAGCTTTTTTGCATTGGTTGCTTCTGTGCACAAAAAGGGTTTTTTTTGTCTTGAGCAGCATAGCTTCGCTGAAAGCCAGCAGTTTTGCATTTCGGTTGGATAATCATAATTTGGATGACCAAATAAGGTCAGCTCGATGACCTGTTGGAAGTGGATGCAAGCAGTGGGGAAGCTTAAATCATTGGGAACCATGGTAGTACTGTATAGCCATTTCATCCCAATTAGGAATCATCTGCAGTGTTCATCCACCAGGCCCAACTGATGAGTCCGAACATGGTTGAAACAGCTAAACAGTGCTTCCAAGATTTTCAGTGATTTGGGCATTCACACCGCATGACGAATTATATCATGAAGGAAACCTACTTGTCCCTTTCGTTGGCTGGCTGTGGAACTCTCACCGAAGAGATACGTTTCGTAAACGTTTACGACAATACCCAGCATTTCTGTTACAATGGTGTACTCTTTCGGAAAATAATCACTGTTATTTTTTCCATTAATGATAATAGGTAAGCATTACTGAAGTATAAATAGTACACGATTCAAAAGCGATTCAAGCAGTAATTCTTCCCGTAAGTTTGTAAGTGTGAAACAAAATTTTCAGGAAAATCGGGGCAGCTCTCTGTCAATATAAGAATAAAACATTTCTATCTTCTACTCAAGTTTACCGTATAAAAGATTGGTCAAATTCTATTTGCGTCCTTGGTTCCGTGGAAACAATGTAGGAAAAAATGCAAATTTAATTTCTGTCAGTATGCCCACTTTTTGTTTATGACACCAGGTAGTCACATTAGCTCGGAGTGCAAAAAGATCTAGAAAAACAATATTTATTTTTAGTCTGTTGTGACGGATAAATATATACTTGAAGACAATTCAATTTTTTATCTGGTGAGATTTTGTTCATATAAATTCTAGACTACTAGAGTTATCGATTCTGTCTGGATTATTCCCGTTCTTCAACCAATGCTATAATTTCTAACTGACAATAATAATAAGGTAAGATGGATCTTCTAGTAGTGGCAATTGTAGCAAGAATGATTCAGCGGAGTGGGACAAATAAAACCCAAATCATTATTTTCACCATTTCTAAAGAACTCATTGTCTGCGAATAAAGTCAGTTGTTTCAATCCACATTCCGTCAGTACAAATCCGTGAATATCCCGAAATGAGTAGAATTTTCCAATAGGAAATGAACATTGTGGCAACGAATAGAATGCTTCCGAAGCTCCTGCGGCAATGCATCACTGAAGAAACTAAATGATTTGCGGTTATTGCACAATAACATAATTGCGCATTTTTACACACGCTTGACTATTCTATTAGACTACGATCCACGCAACGATGGATTCGTTTATCCCACTGATTCGCATCGGAGACGCACACATTGGCGTGCACTGTCGTCAGATCGACTGAGTCGGAGAAAAAAAATCTGGGTAGGAGGGTCAGACCTCAGTTCTGTTGACCTAATGTGCTATGTGCGTCTAATTTTGAACGTGGAAAACTTCAGATCATGCATTTGTGGTTGCCTGTTCTGCGAGAGAGATTATTATGCCATTAGAGCATTTAATTACCACCTGAGATGTAAGAGGTTCGAATCTAGCTACCACCGGCCACTTTGATGGTAGACAGTAGACAGTAATCCACTGTCTTCCAGCTCATTACCACATCTGATCCACTGGGACCTTACACGGTTTTCTATTCTAATTTTCGTCGTCTGGTTGCTCCTTATCGTTCAATGGGCCTCCGAAGCCGTATGATATATATTTCCGTTAAAAATCACGAGAGGTACCTAATGCGTAGATTGTCTGCCCGTTCGAAAGTCACTAAATTAATCAAAAGTAACAATAACTCTCATTTATACACCAGCGGTGTAGTCCACTTGAAGATAGTCAATATACAGACAGAGGATGTGATTGAAATGCCTTCGTCTATCTCACTGTGTTTGGTTTTTCTGACTTATACGCTTTTGTTATCAATTCACCACTGTTCATAACCGATTTTTGCGCAATCAACTGCTCACTTATTCTATGATTAGGATGTACTCTCTGCCTCTTTTACGGCACTCCGGCGTGAGCTACTATTTAGAATGTCTTTATTTAGGGCTATTGCAAACAGTGATCACAGTAAGTTCGAAATAACCTTAGAGCATTTTCCGAATTCGTCTCTCCAAACTGTACTCGAATTTTTCCGCGTTTTTACTGCAAATCAGTTTTTCCGTAAAACTTAGCACTTAACAATGTACGGGAACAACCCCATTTTTGAAATTAATAAAACCTAGAATATGTCTTTTGCCAGTCAAAAGACGGAGTACGATTTCGAAAGTCCTGTCTTTATTTCAATTTTCATTGATCCCACGAGAACAATGATATTTGTTATTAGTGGTGAAGTTATTTTTTATTGTATTTTATTCACTTGATTGGATTGACCGTGTTTTGGTAGTCTGTGACCACTATTGGTACTTGCCACCTTGTCCAACTTAGCCACTAATTCTTACTGGACAGGTTTGGTTGTGTATATAGCATAAGTTTTGCAAGCTTAACGTTTATTCTAGTCTTTGTATTATATTAGGGTCTTTGTTGTTCTCACGAATATTTCAAGAACTTTCGTCAGCTCACGATCCGAATCGGCTGAAAATGCATTGACTACCAATGAGCAAATGGCTTTTGCAGAAAACCTCGGAGAATAAAATACGTAGCCATGATGTGATTGAAAACCCATAAAATGGGGCTTCATGGTCATTAAGTTCGACGAACCCCTGCAGTCTTCTAGATCAGTCAAAGGCTTCATGGCGAGGTATAACAGTTTTACGCAAGAGTTACCTGCCACAGTATTGGCCAGTACAAGCGCGATTCTGCCATATAGTAATCCATTTTTCTCTAGCGCAACATACTCCACAGTTTTTCTCCGTAAAACTTAAATTGCCCGACAAAATTTGGGTTGGCAGATTCGTGCGGAAGAACAACCGTTTTTCGGCGGGACCTCGCCCAAAGAACACAATAATGTGTGTTTTGTTGGGAGCATGATGGAGCCAAATTATGGTGACCGACTTCAACTTGTCGAAAACAAAGCAGTTCATACTTTGGGTCAACTTATCATTCATGTTCCATTTTGTCAGTTGGACAGAAACACAATCTACCCGGTTTGCAAAAGTGATTGAGGGCTGTACTGTTTCCATCCTCGCTCCACTTTAGTTGCAAAGTAAACACTTTCAGTAACAGCTCAAACACGTAAATTTTATTGGAAATGGAAAATCCACCTGCATTTTTCCAAGCAAACGGTCAAACTTGCAAACCGGAGTCTATTCCACGACCCTCTGTTCACTGGACGGATCCTCTACCAGCTGAGCTGTCTCCTTTCGGCTCCTTGCGTTCTTCACAATGGACTTGTCGCACCGCCAAAACGCAGTTGCTGGGGCATCCTGCCGGCAAAAGGAAAGTTACCGGTTCGATTCCGGCTCGTGGCTTTGGAATTTCGAATGAGAGATATTGACAAATGGATTTACCATAATCCATGAGATTCATACTCCTTGAGCCAACACTGCATCCTGTGAATTCAGACACTATTCATTTTTCCTCTTATATTTTGCATGAGGAGTAGTAGCATTTAGTTTTCTACACAGCCTCATGCACAATCACGGCTTTGGTGTCTAGTTGTTGGGGATACTAAGCACGTCAGTCTTGTGCCTAAACACATTTATCGGTGTCTTGAAACTGACACCGGTTGCGTGGCTCTTTCGTGAAATAACTCGATCACAAAGAGTTTCCTATCTTAAGGATAGAATCATTATTGAAATTCGTAGGAGCACTGTACATCCGCTCCTTTTGGCTCGTTAAGAGTCATAGGCAAAGCACATCCCGTGAGCCTGCAATGCGAATCAAAACCGGAGAGAACGATTGTGAGTCGAATCCCTAACCAGCAGACCATCCGGGTAGGCTATAACCGGCTTATTGAACTTATCCACCAAGTTATATAGCCCCCCTTGCCAATGTTAGCAGAGCGTTTTTCCTACGTCGAACGATTCCTATGACGGACGGGTTTCCGCTAGGGGCCTGAGGCTAGCCACTTACAGAGTTTGATCACTGTATGAGTGTTAGGAGTAGGAGATCAAATGCTTTACGTTGTATGATTCATCATGCATTGTGTACGTAGACCCCTACGGAGAAGCGGTTCATCATAGTAGCCGCTCGCTTTGCGGGAAATAATCTGCTAACATTCATAGTCAGCTTCACTATAGCGCTCAGTCATGTAGCTTATAAGGTCAGTAAACTACTGAAAGCCGGCCCAGATAGTTCGAAGGTCAGATTTTCTACTAGCCGTCGTTCACCGCGGGTTCGAACCCCTACTGGGAACTAGTGGATGCGTACTGCAACAAGGATGAGACAGCTGTGCATTGCTTTCGTCTTTTTCAGTGGCAAGTTCAGAGTTCACAATAAATGGTAAATCATCTCATGCAAACCATTCAATCTCCTGCTGATAACACCTATGTGGTTGTCCGCCTCAGATCTTCGGATCTTATTCCCGATCGTTTGTACGCCTAAGAAATTGTTGGGTATATACCGTTTTAACTGTAGTCATGCTCAAAAATTCGATAAAATGAGTCAAAAAATATCTTCCAGAAACAGAATCGTCCCCAGTGATTTCGTTGTACGACTTTTTTTCTCTTCACACAAATATGAGCCCTTTCAGCCCTATATTACATGAAATCTAACTCGTACAATTTAAGTCATCCTGACTAGTTTGAATGTCGATGTATGAAGATCGTAAAATATAGTCAGACTGTGTAATGGATAGGGATAAATCATCCGGATCTGCAACAAAGCCACCACAGTAAGGTACTCTTCCAGTGTCATTTAAAGCTCTTACCAGTTTTCCTGTTCGGTTCAATCTTCGACTTTACTTGATGCATTGATTCACTGATGAAGTAAGCGAACACGGTTTGGCCATCACTTTTGCGCTAGATAAAAAAGGGGCTGTGCTTGAACGGCTCAGGTTGACTATCTTGGCATAACTGTGTAAGTCACACGTTTATTGTGAAACAACTTTTTCCAGGTATGAATCTGAAAAGAGAACACAGCAGAGTTACGCTGCGCAATTTGCATCCGGATGGATTTCGCTGTATCTCATCAGGTGAATACTACAGATAAGCCAAAGATAAACAAAACAGTAGTAAAACAACATTACTGGTGATAGGTTCACAAACGTTATGTTTTTACCAAGGCAACGCCAGAGGAGTGAATAAATCCTTTTGCTTGCACAAACAAGGTTTCCATCTTTGGATCGCAATCGCTTCGACAAACTGCAGCAGACGTGAATTGGTAGCACAGAATATCAGAGAGAACGTCCCCCAGTCAAATAACCTTTATCCATTCATACCGAATCATATCTATACAAGTTTACGTGTGGGTGCTCGGCCACCCACCTGGACCGAACTGAACGGTAACTTCGACTGAGAAAGACCGAACAAGTCCCACGGTGGATGGACACCTGTCAACAAATGGGAAGCACGCGGCCAAAGGTCACCGGTTGGGCAGCCGCCAGCCTCTTCCGTGGCACGTCATTCGCTAGACACAGAGCACCGGATCGACTGTACAGTTTTGTTCTCTGTGACCTTCTCTGCCACCAGTTCACGTCTGCTGCAGTTTGCCGAAGCGATTGCGATCCAAAGATGGAAACTTAGTTTGTGCAAGCAGAATGAACTATTCGTTTCCCTGGCAATGCCTTGGTAGAAACATGACGTTTGTGAACCCATCACCGGTAGTGTTGTCTTATTATTGTAGTGTTTATTATTGGCTTGTCTCTAATATTCACTTGATGAGATACAGTGAAATCCATCCAGGTACAGTTCGTGCAACGTAACTCTTCTCTATCCTCTTTTCACATGCCTAATTACCGGTCTCACGAATAAAGTACAGAATTCAAGTTGTCATTCAGCTCAGCAAACGTGCCCTGAATCACAACCAAAAGTGGTAACACGTTTGCAAATAGTGTGATATAAATCAAAACAGTTGTTCACAAGAATCTCCTCATTGTAGATGCTCGTCAGTTCTAAAACGTATATTCTAAGAGAGTCAGCTTAGAAAGCGAAATGGAAACGTTTTCGCCAACTGTGGTCTCCTGAAAAATGTCATCTCACATACTTTATTTTGTCTTTATACCAAAATACCCCTTGAGTAAGATATATTATCATGTCATAAATACGCTACGTTCAAAAAGTTCCATTTATATTTCTTCCAAAAATTGGAACTCCTTGCGATGAAATTGATTTTCGGTTAATTCCGACTATTCGTTGGTTCCATTACGTAACTTATCATCAGCAACCGGTAATTACCGATGTGAGTAGAAAGGTGTCGTCATGAACATACCAAATATATTTTTTGTTCAGGCGAAACATCGAAATGAAATATTCTTGGCAACATTATTCCAGTTTCGTTCACTCATTTGGAACCCGCATCAAGATTCAGACGACAATTGTATGTAAATTTTAATATTTCGAACCAGTGACAGATTTTACAGCTGCTTACCTTGCATAAGGAGCGTTTAAATGTTCAGAAAAAATGGCTGCAGAAATAGCAAAATGAGCCAGTATTTCTGTAGGCCGGGCAGTCATCGACAAAAGCCGATTTTGTATGTCATGGTGTTAGTGGTTTGCTTGAAGGTTGACAGTCATATCTGGGGCAATAAAGATACATTACTGACAAGGCTTTCTTCATCAATAAGGTAATGTCGGAAAATGAAAGATGTCTTGATGAAGGTAACTGCGTTTAATTAAGGTCAATAAAGTCAATGAAAGAAAGCATCTAAACGTTGCCTTTGGCACTGCAGATCAGTCCTACCAGAAGATTACGAATAAAGTAGAAAAGTTGAGAAAAATTATTCTACCTTGATCCTCAAAGGTTAAATGTGTTACTGGTGAATTGCATGCAAAAACATCAGATACACAACTGCGTTTGCAAATGAGTGGTCTTCTTGGAGTCACCGAATTACCCTTTCAATGGAAATATTTTGGTATTTACAAAGGACAACGGTCTCTTCTGGTCAGTAAAAGTCGACCGCAGTTGCAGGCGACCTGTAGAAACTCAACGAAGTTGGTGTTTCCAGGTGATCTTTCGAACAGAATTATCGTTCACAAACATGACATTTTCTAATTCGGCAATCAGTTTTCGTAAACGGTTTTATGATTTATGGTGTAATGAAGTTTTCTTGCAGCATATCTGAAATTGACACGCAGTGTTTTAGAGAAATTTTATAGTAATATCGGTTGCGTCATTTCTCTATAGTGCATAAATTATGGCTTGAAAAATTCCTTAAATCACGTACTCGATCTTGAAACTGAACATTAAACGATAATTGAAACCAAATGGGTTGACCAGAAATAGAATGTTCCATTCTTTTCTTTGGTTAACTTACGTACAGTGGAATCTTCAGCTTGAACATTCAACACTTTGAAGCCTTTTCATCGATCTGCAAAATTCCAGCAGCTACATGATTATAGTGCGCACTGGAATGTACCATTAGGCAGCATTTCAAAATTGGGTTTCGAGAGAAAATGAATAGCGCAGAAGCAAAGAAAACACGAAGCCTAGGGAAAGAGTCCGTACGCATCCATATTGGTGAACGGCAGAGGTGGGATTGTCGAATCAACAAAAACCGCTAATCGAAGTTTGGATTGGTCTTCAACAGAGGAAAAAACGAGTCATACCATCATAAAATACTAAGCATGGCATGCAGACAGAATAGGTGCCGACCGAATGTTTGATAAATGATCAACTGATTGCAATTGACTGAGCGTAGGAGACTAGTTACCACAGAAGTAAAAACGCACGCCATGATAGGAGGCGGTTCAGTTCAAGACTAGAGAAGATTGTTTCCTATCGTCACAGGGCTCTTGATTGGAAGTTTCCAACTGGCCGTGACACCTGTTCTAAAATATGGTACTACTGTGGCACAAAAAAAGAGAATATATAAAAAAAACGGAAAGAAGGATAAACGATAAGTGATAAACAGTCAAAAATGTTCCACTTGTTTAGAAAACTACTTCGCAAGAAGCTTTTCACCGATCTGTAGACCTCTTGCACTGTTTGCCAGCTTATATAGATTATGAAAAAATGACACCAATCAGTAATTGACGGGAAGTGATGTACGGCACAAACGCTGAGTACTTACACAAATATTGGGAGAGTATTTTGATGAACGTCTACATTGGCAACCATATTTTACAGATGATAATAACTATAACAAAAGCTCGTTAGCGAAATGAGTTTATCCCTCCAGTGAGATTTGAATGCAGATCTTCAAAAGCCACATATTCTGGGGCTAAATGTCTGGCTGCATCCCACAGAGCTTGTGTGGCACAAGGCGCACCCAATACAAACACATAGAAATATAATGTTTACAAAATGAAGTCACTGGAATGAAGAGCCCGGATATTAGAGGGCGGGAAATCAACTTGTACTTTTCGTATCGGAAGGTTCAGCTCCACAAGCCGGAATCGAACCGGCATCCTTTCCCCTACCGGGCAGACGCTCCACCAGATTTCTCACTCCCGACTGGTCATGCCACGATACCGCAACTGGCATAGTATTTGCAAGGTAAGCGGAAAGCCGTCGGTTCGATTCTGCCTGGTGACCTTGGATTTTCGGTTACAAAAATTATAAGTGGATTTTTCAATTTCTAAGAAAACTGCCATTGTAATGCAGTTTTGCAAATTGCTGTCTGAGATGTTTCACTCAGATAAAGACCAATAATCTAACGATGTTACGTGGAATATTCGTAAGTATGTTAAAACATGCAAAATGCAAGCTCTAATGCCAGTTTCAATTTTTTGGTTATTCACTGAACAGGTAAAGATCATGATAAACGTAGCGTACGTCGAAATTAGACTGGTTTTTTTACAACTGCTAGAGGGTAAATTAAACTGTTCCACTGAGTTGAGGAAGGATGCTTATTTGCTCGCGCACAGTCTCGTTTTTCAATACCACGATTATACAGGGTGTTCATCCGTGTACTTTGTCGTTGCACGAAGACGTGTTGATCCGAATGGCTCGGGAAACCCAGCGATTCTAATGGGCTGGTGTTGAGACTCAACACTGCTCAACGGGATTCATATATCATTCTATCGATCCACACCATCGATTCTCTATCCCGTTGATCGCGAATCAACCACTACCCTTACAGAGAGTAGAACGGATGTTAGCAAAATATTATTGCACTCCGGTCAGCACTGTAAATAACAGACGGGACAGCTACGTGATTTACCACTATAATTCCGAACCAAGAAAATTAGTGCAACTAGGATTTCTACTGTGTAAAAACGAATTCATCGGCTGCTCACCGTTGATCCAAAATATTCTAGTCGATGTGGACGAAGCTCAGATGAAGAAATAAACTTACACCTTTCTCCGTAAGTAAATATAGCATACTAATTCTAAGAGATTAGAATTGCATGATGGAAGATTATAGGAACTTTTCGTTCAGCAAAGTTCTCTTCATACACATTGACATCAGTTTTCTCGATTTGTTACAGTTGGCAACGTCATTGCTTTGATTCGTAATATTTCCTGTCAATTACGTCAAGCGATGAACCTTTGGTGGTTGGTCCCGGTGCTCTACTCACAAATGTGTTTTCTTCGGGGTACTACTAAATTGATTTATTCAACTTGCTGGTACACACTTCGAGCCCCGACTGGTAACTGCTCAAACCCGGCACACGTGACAGCGTGTGCCACAGGTCAGCAGCCTATTTTCTAAGACCGGGTATATGTTAGTACACAAAGATGATTGTCATTGTTGAAATGAGCGTTGAAATCCCATGAAGAATTAGCTATCAGCATTGCTGTTTATCGGTTTTATTTTTGCAAAGCTCTTTGGGATGAATTCACTCATTTATGTTGGAATAGCCTCGGGGTCATTGTTAGCTTATCTCAGTAGTGCCCTGTACATTAACATATCTTCGATTAAAATAAGACTTCAGTGGAAAACCTTTCTCGAATAGTGGAATACTGCTGAGTCCTATCATCTGTTATTTCAAGAGAATTATCCCGGATTTCCCTTAATGTGTAAAGAAACTCAATCATCTATGAGAGGAGGTTCCCTATTCGTTTGTTTTTCATTTCTTTCTGTGCACTTCCCCTCGCATTTGGGAAACACGGTACAGGTTGTCAATATGGAACAAGCCGCTCAACTAGCCCAAGACAGGAGAATTACGCTCCAGTGTTCGTATTTCTAGTCAGTGTTCGACGTCCAATGTGCTACTGTCAGCGTAATCGGTTATTCGACATTTCAAAGGGGTTTAGCTTCTCAAAAAGCACTTTGGTAAGCGAAGTGCCTGAAATTGATTCCCAGTGATGATTTCCCTGGGGAAATATCCAAACTTCGACTTCCATTCCCTGTCTATCCACGAAAAAAGCGTATTCTTCCAAGTTAGTATTTTCTGTGGCATTCTTTAGGAACACATTTTTATTCTGCAGTTTATTCATTGCTATTAATTTTGAATGATACGCACCTCAAAATGGGTACTGTGATGATACCTCTGAGTTTATAAAACGAGACAACTAAAATCACCACGGATTATCTCCTCCCAACTACCGTGATCAGGAAAACCGATATTATTTCGTTCTTCTCACCCTGTAATAAAACATGATCTCACGTTCTTCTGTTGCCATATGTGAACAAAAACAACCCCTTTTTTCAGTGGGCTATTAGTATTGACCAAATATTCTAACTGAGTTTATCCTTTGAAGACCAGTGAACAACAATTACCGGCCCCTATTGACGGCGTAATGACGATTCTGAGGCCATTGCTTCTAAAATAGCTATGATTTCCTCGGAAAATTCCTCATCGTCAACACGTAACTATTATTCCCGTTCAGATATACGATACTGATTGGGCAGGGATATAAACTGACCTGCAAACGAAAAAGATTCGGCATCATTTCATTCGCTTTTGTTCAGCTTAGTCGGATCAGCTCACAGTACGGGAGTTGTAATTTGATTAACCCTGAGGGTAACAGATTGATCAGAGGAATTCAATTCTAAACTGCTTATATATATATATATATATATATATATATATATATATATATATATATATATATATATATATATATATATATATATATATATGATGGCAAACAGTGCAAGAGTTCGACAGATCGGTGAAAAAGAGTACCTGATTATTTAGCGTGATGGAAACACAATGATTTTATTCATAGAATATACCCGTCGATTCATGAAAAAGCTAGTAACACGAAAAAATTTCTTTTTGATATATCATTTCAGGCATTTACGTATACGGTGCAGGGTAAAGAAGATTATATGTGCAGCCAAAGATAGCAGAGAGTGAGTTGCACATTTAATCACTCTCTGCTATCCATAGCTGCACACATACTCTCCTTTACCGAGTACTATGTATGTAAATGTCTGAAATGATATATCGAAAAGAAACGATTTTATTGTTGAACTACTGTTCCTGTGGTTGGACAAATTCCTCTCCGAACACAGTTTTTGGCTCTACAAACCGTGTTCAGTGCTTGTGTGAGAATTTGAAGATAATTGAATACTTCACTAGGAGTGGAAGATTAAAGTTGAGTTATGCAATCTAATTCAGCAGGTTTGACATATATGGTTTAATTTCGAAATAAAATGAATCACGCATGATTGCTAGGTTCAATCTGGTACCGTTTGTGCTCACCTAGTTCAAATAGGAGTACGTACTCATTCCCATGGACAGATTCTAAGTATCCCGTAGTGGTTACTCATCCGACTTAAACTGAAATATTGATAATGGATTGTCTGTCAAAACCGTGCGTAAACTGATGGATGAATGGTAGTGACAGTTTGTGACAAATAACAATGGTACTTTTTAGGTTAGATAATATATAGAGTTTGGGAACTTGCCATTGTGTGTTCACGAATGAATTGTCCTTCTTCTTTTTTCCATTTCACCTACTTCCTTCTTATTACGTAATAATGGCACATTACTTCAGGAAGGGGATCGCGGCCAGTCCCAGGCTGCTAATATGGGTGACCGGCGGCTACGCGGAGATTCGAACCTGGGGCTGACCTACACTTGTAAAACACTTGTCAAACATTAACGGAATAAAATGACTGGATGCTTTACAGTCCCCCAGCTTCTTTTATTATAGCCATATTGGTATGTCAGTTATGCGAAAGAGCAGTAATCCCATGGGTGAAATGTGACATTGGATCTATTACACGGCCGATGACCGCGTACATAGGAATACTTGGAACTGAATGTAATTAGGATAACGGAAATGACCCTCGAAGCTCAACGGCCTTTGCCAACACGGAGACGAGCACAGCCAAGAACACAGCTTGGGCAGTCAAAAGTGTATTATTATATCAGGACGGGTACATTACATAGGTAATATATCCCATGGGTCTTCATGATTGTCCTGCCTCACCCTCACCTTCTAATTCTTCACACTGTTCTCTCTGATGTTCCTGTGGTTTATCAACGTTCACAGCATTTAATTGTCTCCGACCTGAAGAAAGACCGGAAAAGCTGGAATCATAAGTGTTATACAGAGTTTCGGCTTCAAAGGTTTCAGTGCCGGTACAAAACGTATATAAACAAGACAAAACGTTGAGAGGCTAATTTCTCCCATAAATCCTCACTAGTTGTCCAAATAATACCACGGAACACATGAAGAACAACACAGTTTGGCGCAGAAGCACTTTTTCTGTGATTCATAGTCATGGCACTGCATCGCATTCTATATGAACAGTATTAGTTGAACAAAACAAAACAAGCGAAAGGTAGGGGCGCGGGTCGGAAATGAAGACAGGAAAGACCATTTTTAGCAAGCTGACCCAGATTCATCTCTGAACTGTGACTGGATATCGTTGGTGTCATCAGTTTGGTCAACGGATCTATGCTTTGTCTGGGGGTGGGAGGTGAGCCAAAGACGTTTCAGAGCTTGTAGACAAAGAGGGCCAGAATCGCAATAGCCTTTCTAGTTGAGTCCTAAAACTGGCTAGTTGACGGTTCCGTTCAACTATCAGTGAGCAGGAAAGCAATGAGGATTGGACAGTAAATTCATTTTAAGCGTGTTTCGCAACTCAAAGTGAAGTGCAGCGTGGTTAGTAGCTTGACTACTGGAGCGCACAATGGACAACGAGCTTCGATTTCTGCGCAATTTGATCCTGTAAAACGATTATTCAGAACGTTTCCCCGACAGGACAATGCGACAAGTGGAAGATGTCCATGAGAAGTCAGTATATATTCACTTGACTTGCCGACGTTATACATCGCAGACTGTAATGCGTAGTTGATAGGAACTTTTATGCGGCAAAGTTCCATGTTCTATTCACATCAAACTCTTTTATGCATTTGCACCTAAAGAACAGGATATCAGGTTCTATAACCAAATGCTAAATAAACGCATTACCTGTTCCTGAGGAACTAAGTGCCCTGGCCGTACGACCAGGCGCCTATCAGGACGTGTCCGTAAGCACCATCCGGCTTGGCTGAACACCGGAGCAATCGAAATAATCTCTAGTGCTCTGCATTCACACATCTATTTGATTTTAACTACTCAGTGAATATGACCCAAAGCGTTCCGATCAATCTACAAAGTTCTAGGTGGGCAACCAAGACTTACTAGCCACAGTGGAAGTGATCTACATTCACCCCCATAATCCGCCGTTATGAGCTCCAAAACAGTTCGTAAAGGCACTGAGTCTTCCTTGGCCCACCCACTATCCCCCCCCCCAAAAAAACAAAACAAAGGATAGACCCGTTGATCAGATTAATCATACCAACATCTATCACCGAAGGTCCAGAGACGGGTCTGGGTCACGCGTGTGAAACTTGATCTTTATTTTTTGCTCATCGCCCCAGCTTTTTTCGTTCACTTAGTACTGTTCAGATAAAATGGGAAGTAATGTATGGACCAGGGAAATCGAGCTTGTTCGCCACTTTGTGTTGTTATTCACATTCTCATCAGTAACCAAATTATCATTACATTACCTAAAACTAAAAACTAAATTGCTAGAAAACGTGGCGTCGATGGATACAAGCATGTGTGTGTGTGCTTGCGTCTGTTTATATGTGGTCTGGTCGAACATACTTGAAGTTCCGGAGTTTTCGAACTCACAAAATAGGTCTAACGTGGTTGATCACGAAAGCCTCTGGTAATCTCAAGCGGTGTGAAGCACGGTGAGGTAGGAAGGTGAAGAACACCTTGATTGGAATGATCTTGTGCCGATGGTCTATCCAGTGATGAAAAACAGCCAAATTGGTAGTAATCATTAATGTTGCGTATTAAGTTTCAATAACTGTTCATTTATTGATAACAGCCCCATAAGGTAAGATCACCACCAGCAAGTTAATTGATACTATGAATGAAAAAAGAAACAGGTAAAGGTCATCCATCTTTGCAATGTACACCTATAAGGCCGGAGAGAGCGTTGCATTTCCCAAAATAATTGTATATCAAACTCGATATTGCTTCAAGTGAACATCTAAAAAACCGTCATATTACTTTCTCGTGTGTACAATACGCGGCAACTAACATCGATATAATTATGAAAGTCATTCATCAAGTATTATTATAACCCTCTCTAGCTCATTCACTTAGGAATACTCAGCACTGCATTCCCATCGGGTTCCCGCAGGCAATCAACGCTTTGTTCATGCTTGTGAACCACACAAGTCCTCTCTAGGCACTCCTGGATGTCTCTCAACGGCTCATTTCGCAGTAATACTGCATGGCATTGTGCCTTTTCGATAATAGCTTCTCAAACAGTAACAAGCTATCATTCGCCCCGTGATCAGCTTCTAGGATAATCGTGTTATCGGTACAAACAATGTTTTCAATAAATTGGGCGTTACACATTCCAGTAAGCTTTTGTTGCCGGTTATTTGCTCACGGCATACTGAAGTGGATAAAAACTCCTTTAGAATTTGTGCGGAAGAAACGTTTACATCTAGTGTAGTATCACAGTATGCTTAGAGATATCCCTTCCTATTGCTCGTTTACCGACCCACGTATCTGTCCGCCTTTAGTGTCTATCAATCACTTGTATGACTGGATCATAACTGGAACAATACTATTTGAATCGTGCGAGAAGAGTAACTATCGACAGTTCGGGTCACAAGGGCGTTACTGAGCAACAGAACTAAGAAAACCCCTGGATATCTTGCTATGAAAATCAAAATGTAATTTGTATTCCATGTTCTGATTTTCCAAGAAAGGATTCAGTTTAAAGACCAGTTGGTGTATGAGTAACCGCAAGTAGAAAAAAACAAAAATGTAGTCAGTACAGTATGACTATTTGTATGACGTTATTCTACAACGTTGTTTGTTTACGTTCTGGTACTTGGAATCGACAAAAAAAACTGATATAATTCATCATGATTATGTTGTTGTCACAAATAAAATCGATGCTTTTTCTGATCGGAAAAGCGGCAACACAGTATCATAATAAATTGGTGTTTATTCTAGAAAATAGGCAATAAATCCAGGAAGCTGTTCTTAGTCAAACGCTAACTAGAACCTCACATTTCCTGAAATTTTATCCATTAATCACATTTGGCACAAGTGGACTTGCGGACTGAAAGACAGTTTCTTTCTAATGCAATACAATCGTTCGGTCTCGAATTGTGACAAATATCTTTCGTCATTGATCATACCTGACTCGACAAAACAACATCAAAATGAAGCATTGAAATAAAAGTGAAAAAGCTTTCCATAGATACTCTTACCATTTGCTTTGGTCTCTCGCGTGACTTTTGGGGATTAGAAATCGTGTACAGAAGTCACGGGTGAATAAAATTGCCACTAGTTAGTTGAATCCCGGACTTGCAGGTAGTATCGACCAATTCATGACTGGATACAATGTGGATGTTAGGATGTATCTGTCTACGCGTGATTTCTCTCATTGATATCAATGGAATGCTTCACCTTTGTTTTCCGAAAAGGCTGAATTGATTTCACTGTCAAACAGTCCAAGCTTGTCTCATAAATTACAACGCATTAAAGCTGCTTAAATACCCCTTCGAAACATTCGGGAAACAATAGGAAATCCCAACCTAATTTCGATGTGATGATTTCTAATTCTTTCCAAAGGTTATGCCATTCAAAAATATTCTTAAATGCTGATTCTGAAATAGGATTCGGCCGTGAAAACAGCAGTAACTCACTTGTTCTTCATTTAATCTAGTTTTGATTAGTTTCAATGTTAGTCACACACCAAGGTGAAATCTTGATGATCATTCCCAAATGAAAGAGACCCCAGTGGAATAGGCACGGTCAGTTTTCATTCGTGGTGACATGAGAGAACCACTGCTTCACGATAGTATAAGGCACAAATAGGGTTGGTGTTTTTTGACCTTAGTGCACATTTTTTTCAAGGAAAGATTTGCTAACCAACAGTACACTATGGTTCAACTAACTTGTTACTTTCAAGGCGTATTCGAAAAAAATATTATTTCGGTAAGCTTCAGCTACGAAGTAATAATGCGACAATTGTTCATGGGCAGTGAAGAGTTGCGTTCCAACCAACCAGTTATAATCATAGTTTTGTCCTCTGTATGGCACGGAATCGTGTTGATGACAATCCATATTATACGACACCGAGGTGTCACATCGGTTTGAGTAAAACTGTACGTTCGGACTAGCGGGAAATTCATAAGCGAGGTGCTTTCGCACATGCCATGCCATCGTAGTCGTTGCGATATACTAAACGGTAAATCAGTGATTTTACGTGCTGAAAGTTAGTCCGTGTGATGAACAACTTAGCCTTGGCTCTATCGATTTCCCTCACTAGGGCAGTGGATTAATTTATGTACGCTATCGTAAATGAACAAACAATTGTGCTTTCGTGGACGAGTAACCGTGCCGTGTAAATACCCAGATCACCATTTTGGACTTTTTGACTTCATTACGATCTACAGTTCACACGAGTAATCACGTGACTATCAGGGGTCGGCTGACTCTCAGCACTAGCGCAATAGCCCCCTTAGGGATAGGACATTATCATAGGAGTCGGTCATTAGATAGGTGATAGATTGTTCCCGTTCAAAATACACCAGTGATGACGATCTGGATAGGATCGTTCAGGGTCATTGCGGAGAGCCCAGTGGTAATGTAGATGTGTGACTAGCGATCATGAATGCTACTGAGGACCCCCAACCAGAAACCGAACAACTATTGAGTGATTCAGAGGGCTAACACTGCGGAAGTATTTCCTTCCTTATAACCTCATCGGCAGTATACGTGTGACAACATAGGACTCTTTCTATGTAAAGTAAATGATGTGATAGTATTTAGTACCTATGTCGGAAGAGTGCTATGTCATGTGGTATATAAGTTCAACAAACTGTTCACAGCCAGCCCGGATGGCCTGACGGTGAGGTGTTTAACTCACATTCGTCCATAACGGGTTTGGGTCCACGTGAGGGCTCGGTGGATGTACACAGCTTTCATGACAAGATGGCTCAGACTGACCCATAAAAAATCGGGTGCATGAGGACGACCCCGGTAAGTGCTCACTACTTGACCGAACGTGGCCATACGGTAGATTTGGTGAAAGCGTTCTTGTTCCTGTGACGTCATCGCGACGAAAAGTGATTGCGGATATTAGAGATATTGTCAGTCGCTCACACCAAAACCGCTTTACACAAGAGTATGACCTGTGCCCTGAACTAACGTGGCTTTGGTTTATCACATTCAGTCAAACGAACACACACACAGAGAGGCAGACAACCGGCTTTAAGTCCCATAAAACTGTTCTAATTGATAATTTCGTCCCAGATTTGTTCGGCCTTTTACTTGATGTTATACGTGTTCTGCTGAAGCGAGTGTACGAAAGGAATTCCATTCGAAGATTCAGTCTTCTGAATTGCTCTCCCAAATTCAGTATCGGATCTAAAAGTGTCACTCATGAAACACTCCCACGGTTTGGGACGTTGAGTGAGATGTCTGCACTGAGTGTTGAATAATTTCACCAACAAATCGAATCCCCAACTGCTCGTTTTGGTGAAATATTTTTCGAATTCTTTTTTGACGGTATCGAATTCACGACTTCAAAATATTTCCGGTGACAATGTTTGAACAGTTGACTAACGGGTGTTTCATATCACATCAATTTGTTATCGGCTTCCGGTAATTCCCCGTTTTAAGTACAACATAATCGATCTTAACACGACGCGTGGGTGAAGCAATATGAAATCCAGGATATACTCACAAATTAATTCATAAAATGTCAACTTCGCTCGCTTTTGAGTGTGAAATTGCTGCTTTCGTGGGAATACTGGTAACAGATTGGAGATTACACTCCACAATTAACTGCTACAAATACTCAAAGATGGATTCGTACAGCTGATCCATACTGTCGATCCACTCTGCTTGTGAAATGCAAAAACGCAGTCTGTGCGACGAAATTAGTTGCGCAAGCAGAAGGCGGATAAAACTTACGAAGCCCTCATTTTTCGTCAGCCTTGTGTTCCTAAGCATCCGAGTATTTCGAAAGTCTTTTTTTCAAACAGTTTTGACTAAATAACTAGACACACTCTTCGAGCATGCTTATTGTCTGGTTAAAATGCTTGCGTTTGGGCAAGTGAGGGATGAAAGCGATTTCTTGGTTGTTGAAAGCACGAAGGCATACTTTATTCAGTGAACCTAATTTTTGTCCTGAATTATATCTCTGTAGTGTTCTCAATTATGTACGTAATAGCATGAGAATAAAATCAGCTATTTACGAAACGTTTAGAGCTTACCAGTGGCTTATAAGTTGACGCTTTACCGCTACCAGGGACCGTTCTTGTTGACTGCATGTTTGGACAATAGTTTTTTTGGAAAACATGAAACCGAAACAGACATTCCAACATCGGAGGTAGACAGCAATCACTTGTCATTCTAAGTCTCATCTAACCAGTTCGGTTTTTTATTGCAAATCTCAGAGTTATGACCGCAATAGGACGAGATTTTCTTATTACTAAAGTTTATCTATTTCACAGCATACACACCTGGATGTGGATTATTCCGTAAAAAAGTCAATGGGTTATAATTAAAAAAGTGAAGCAATGAGTGGTGAACAACAAAATTGTTTTCAAACACAGAGCATGGTAGCGGGCAAATCCAACTCGACAAATCTGCGTTCAGCCGTCCACTTTCAGTCCCACAGGGAGTTGACCGACGAGGCTAGTCCAGTTATTAAAGCCGGAACAGCTGCTATGCGTCACTGGAATAGTGACTTGCCCGGCGACGGACATTCACTTGCCTTTTTCACACCCAACTTTCCGTTTCTCGATAGCTCATCTAGTGGGTCGTCAGTCGGATTAGCAGAATGTCACCGGTTCGTTTCCGAGGTGCGATGCTGGACTTTTGGATATGAAAAACACAAGCGGAATTTGCACTAAGTTCCAGGCTCCTCTTGCCGATGATGCATTCTGCTGTTGAAACATTTCTTGTGTCACTGTACTCATACTTTGTAAAGTAACACAAACAACTTTATTTACCTTTGTAATCTGCCTTTTTCATGTCTTGCCCTTCGTCTTTTGTTTTTCCGCTAGTTTTCCGAATATGTTAAGCCAATACAATAATGAACCAAAAGGGGCTGACCTTGAACCTAAGATGAAAATGCCTACCTCATTCTCAACTTGGAGAATGCAAACAGCTAATCTCTTTAGACCCCAGCCCGTTTAACTTGGCAATGCACGTGGATGACCCGGTTAAGGGTCCTCCACAGAGAAAAGATGAGATCGATTTTTCATGACCTTATGTCTCAGCTCCGAAATCATTTTTCTGAGACTAAAAAAGGGTCTTCATGCACATCATTTCTGAAGGTTAGACGAAGGTACTTCCTATTTGCAGAGTTTTCATTTCAAAACGTCTTGCTCTTTTGTTTGGCAACTTGGTCCCATGAATTGATCATTATTGCATTCTTTAGGCTGACCATTTTTTTCAACTAAATATACTTCGTTTGTTCCATCCCGGAAATGTACAATAGACGAACGGTGCTCTCAGAATTGATCGTTGCTTGGCTTTATTGAATTTGATTATGCATCTTGTACCATAATTTCTTCACGAATGGAAGCATGAGCAAAACAATCTCTCTAGTGTGACTGATCACTGAAGCACATACATGATATCCTAGTGTCGATCAGTAAGTACGTATGGGCTTTGTTGCTCAGGCAACTCATTGTTCGGTTTCAGGTGCTTCACGTTTACAGAGTTGGGCAAGAAGGAGTATGATACCATTATTTCGTTTGGGATAATGAGAACAGGTGCACAAAACAAAGGATCTGTCGCTTGCTGTAACGTGTGTACGATTTGACAAGCTACAAAAGGGGAACGTTAACAATCTGTGGTTCGAGAACAATGAAACATAGTGAATCAGTTCTTTTGCGGTCTAGATTTTTTGCCATTAGCGGCTACCAAACATCTTCCGTACTTTCGAAATCATATAGAAAAGGCATCAACTTTTTGTGTTAGTGACAAAGCGTAACCCTCTTTTGCGAGCATTATTATTGATGATATAGGAGTCAAATGGGTGACCTAACACGAAAATGAGTTCAAAATTTTCTGAGAAATCAAAATGTATGGGCATTCCAACAGCTACCAAGAGTGCATTTGAATGATGGGTCACAACCCATAATTTCTAACTAACACGATCATAATATTTGCGATTCATTAACATGTTACTATTTTTTTGAAAATCTGCTCAGAAGTCATGTAACACCTTAAAATGAGGTCATGAATAGGACAAAGCTAGGTTTCACCCTTAGCTCACCTATCACTCTGATCACACCTCAACTGTTTATATAGCAACGAAAGGTTAGCTTTCATGAGGTCTTTCACAATGGTACCAGACAGAAAATACCGCTAAATCTCTTGCGATATAATTGTTGTCACAAACCATTTCCATGTTATTTTTCGATTTGACTTTTGCACTGTTTGATTGAACCAACGGCGACTGTGTTAGGCCCAGCGATTGGGAATCCATCGCAACAGGCGAATCACAATAAGTAGAAGTACTACTTTCTCCCAGGTTTGAACTCAGACTTTACACGATATACACACCAGATTTCGAAAGTATATTTCCCAATTTGTTTCGGTAATACAATTGGTTATTTCATCTAAACTTTTCGACCAAGAGTAGAGGATAGAATAGAAAGTATACTCAAATAATGTATAAATACTGAGTGGGTTCTGAAGCCTATTAATTTGTCCTCTTCATTATGTGCCTGTGCATGAGTACGGTAGAAGAGCTACACATTCCATAGCCACGAAGGTCCAGTGAATTTGTTGGAGACTACCGGCCACCAAACCCTGAAACTTCGAGTGAGGGACCAAATAAGGTCCCAATAGGTCAGGTACGGTAACGATCCGGACGACAGTGAGGACTACCGTCTACCACCTAAGTGACCGGTGGTGACGGGAATTCGAATCTTTGACCTCCGAGGTGATAATCAAACGCTCTATACCACTCGACCACCGCCAACCAGATTCTCTTCAGTTCCATTCAGTACTGATTTGGTGTTTTGTCGTGGACAGTTCAACTTCCCGTTGTGACATTTCTTCTCACGCACCGCCGTCGGCTGGTTCCATAGTGTTTTTACTTCAACTTTGGGTTGTTCATTTAAACAGCATCGATCAAATCTAGCAACGTGAACCTAATTGATATCGGAAAAATTCGTTTCATCTCGTTACTAACACGCATAACTTGGGTACGTTTTGCTATCAAATAAAAAGTCCTATCTTTGAACTAAGCATGTTATCGCGAATCACGGGGTCTGGAAAATTTGTAGTGATTCAAAATGATGAATGGCAACAAGACTGAACGGCCATCTAGCAACCGTAGATATTGCTTAAGAAAAGTCTCCCACTTGGGAATAATTTGTCTAATAACCTAACCTAGAACCGATGAATGCCTATCGATTATTGGTGTAAATGTACGTAGGGTAATTTTTGGCACCACCTGATTTTTAAAGGTATTTTTATGATGCTAGGTATCGAACATGTAAAATCGCCGTCATGGCCTGATCGATATAGGATGGAGCATAGCTGTAGTGGACTAACAATCGCTAAATAGAAATCAATCAGAAATCCAATTACAAGCTTTAAAGGGGGCATACGTTTCACGAAATTGATGATAAAGTTGTCGAACGAGACGTAGAGTTCTTATGCGTAAATGTATCTTGCATTTCAATGAAAATTCCAAATCACACACAAGTGAAACTGGCCATCTCCGTTGTTATCATATTCATTGTGGTCACAGATCCAACAAAAAAGGTCCATTCAGAAAATGATTTCAAGAAAACCTGTATATGTAAATCTAATTTTTTTTATTATTGGCACTCTTTCCGAAGAATAACTCCAATGGCAACCGCTCAAGTTGATTTTGAAGCTGTTTTGCTTCCGTGAAAAAGTTCACTGTCCATGATTTACTCACAGCCCTCACCTATTTTCCCAATGCATTTCAGAGAACATTCGTTCTCCGTTGGGATCGCTTTCCGCAAATCTGTGGGGAGAAATGTTTGCCCGAGAATCCTCTGATTGTCCATGGCTGAGATTTTGACCAACTCAAACAAAATCGAATTTGGCAATTATCAGGGGCGAAAAGATCTTGCATTCTGAAGCAAATATGGTAAGTAAATCGTTTGAGCCGGGAATCCTGCTGTCAGAACATTAGTCACGTCAAGCTTACGGTGCACGAAATGCAACTGAACCAAGCCGGTTTTTGAACCAAAGCACTCGGAGTGAGAAAATCCGGCAAACTGATTTGTCAACCCACTGGTATACCACTTATGGACACAGATATTGAGCATGAAACAGATAAATCAATTTATCCCGTAAAGTAACTGCCTTCGACTCTTGTGACCTATTTTTGAAGCTCAGCGGTGAGTTGCTGATCAGTGTTCGTGATTCGTGAACGAATTCCACTTCGGATTTCCGAGAAAATTTCAAGATGGACAATAGTTATTCGCCTTTTTTTTGAAGGATTTCGATCATCGCGTAGCTAAGACAGAAAGTGCAGTTCGAGGAAAAATGCCCAAACAGGATACGAAAGGATTCCTGCGTGTTGCTTCGAACGAACCTATGAGTACGTTGAAGTTGCCGGGATTCTTGGAACTGAATTTAAGCTTTTTGCGTGTAGAACAACTCTTTCAGTCTTCGCAAGATCTGCAGTACAGAAAGATAAATTCATCGCCTTGAATGACTGTTCGTTATTTTCAAAATCGAGAGAAAGACACCGTAAATCACGGCTCTTGAAATGCTGATAGAGCAATGGGATAAGTAGCTTTGAAAAAACGTTTAGTATGGACCATCCTGATAAAATCGTACACTACTGGCACAACTCCAGGAAAACAAACTGGACCTCGTTTGTCGGACTTGGTTGGTAATTCTGTGGTGATCTGAGTGCTGTTTTTGAACACGGAAAAACTCAGCTAGAACTTCTAGAAGGGAAACAAACTTCTGACTCCTACACCATAAAGGTGGAGGAATTTTTGCTCAAGATGGTTCTGGAAGACCAACTGAGTACAGTGATATCTCATCATGACAATGAGGTCTCACATACGGCCAAACCCACCAGGACCTGGTTATTGTACAGGAACTTCAAGTTTGCGTTTTTTGGACAGTCCACAGTCCAAACTTGAATGCGATTGAAATTTATGGAGCAGGTCACCGAGGCGAACCTGTGCAGATGGAAGGTTATTTGGAACTTCGCGCGATTTGGCGTCCACTAACCTGAATAGTTGGACAACACAGAACATGAAACCATCCGAAACACCATCGGTAGCATGAATGGGCACTATATCAGTCGTTATCAAGAAAGATCACTGTGTGTCGTAATCAGTTGATAGTTTCTGATATACCTCCACGGGTGGGTTTGATAATATGCAGCGTCACCTGAGGCACACTTTTCGGAATAAATCGATTTATCTGTTTCGTGCTAAAAATACACGTACCTAATTGGTATAAAAATAGGTTAAAACATCAGTAAGCCAACATTAGTCCTCCCCTCTGGTTTCATTCAAAAGCTATCGCAGAAAGAAATAGGTTTTGGAATGGCATTTCGTGTATAGTGCATAGTTGTGCCAGTATTCGGAAAAATTTTCTACAAATGTTTAGAATGGCAATATTACGTAAAAGAACGGATAAATCTCGTTTGAACTGGTATGTCTATGAATTCCCTTGCGTCACAGTCAACCGCTGGACTGACATCCCAACTGAAAAATTGGGGTTTCACAGGTGAACTATGCTGAAGCAGAAACGAAACAAGCTATCAAGTCAGACTAGCGCAATTTTGTCAATCACGACAGACCTATGAACAATAGACGAGCAAAACAAGTTCCGCGAACATTCAGCTTAAAACGTAGCGGCAACCTCCAGCGAGCTGTTTACATTGTATGTTTTTTTTCCGAAAGAACGAAGAAATAGGTGGCTTATGCTGGTCTGGATTTCCTGTCATTGTTCTTAGTTGGGTGCGTTCTAAAAATTGTGTCGTATCCATATCGAGTAAATAAATTGATCTATCAATCCAACGGTTCATTCATCCAAATAGAATGTACGCCTCGCATTTGGGCCATGATTGGGATTATTTACAATAAGCATCAGAGTGTGTTTAGTGTATCTGATCCCATTTGGTATACACATGGAACATTTTCATTATCCATTTGATAAAAACTGGTGCAAACAGAGAATGCACCCTGATCCAGCGCGGGAGGTCTGCCTAGCAGACGCATCAGTTTCAAAGAGAAACTGCCCCGGTGTGGTGAGAACAATTTTCAGCTGGCAGGTGAATCATGAAATTGGTTGGTTAGAACAGACTTTGAATCGATCAAATGCATCCATTTCCGAATTGATGTGAACACTTAGATTGCATGGAATCCATACAGCACACTGCGAACTATCAAAGCAAGCTGGAGAAAAATATTTTGTATTTATTTTATTTGAATGTATATGGTGTAATTTGAGAAGTTGGTCAATTGAATTTAATAATAAATGATTCGTCTTACAAATCCAGTGCGTAACTAACCGGCTCAAACCATTGAAGTAGCATTCTCTGTTCGAAAGAGAACACCTTTCCCTTCATGCTTCGAGTAAATACGAGTACAGCCCCATACAGTCGAACTGAAAGCGACGGTGTGTTTTAGAAGCTCCTGAGCAATTCGATCAGGAAGCATGCAAAACAAGTGAACAAATTTCTGCCATTTTTGCCCAAGTTTAGAAGTTACTATTCGACTGAATTCGAAGGTAAACGCCAGTTTGTCATGCGAATTGAAAAACAACACAGCTTCTTCTACAACTTGCCCTTTGGGAAGAATAACTAGGCGAAATATTTGAAAAACCGATTATTTCACCGTTGTCCCATGGCTTTAGGAGTGACTGACAACTGCAAGCACAAGTCTGTCACAGTACTAATCGACCGACAGAATTTTCATTCAAGTGCAATAATTAAGTAGTATGTTATTGCATCTGAAGGTTGCTCTTGAATAGTCAACGGAATAAATTTGGAGTAATTACCCTGTGATTCAGAAATATAGACTCTTAGTTCATCCACGTCTCTCACGACTCAAATGAGATTAAGATGCATTCATTGTGATGTAATATCATGAAAACTTACGAGTTGATCCATTGTGGCAGGTGTTCATCTAAATGCAAACGGTACGATCACGTGGAGAAAAGTTTTTACTCAGTGAACAAAACAGAATTGCCCAACTACACAACAGTAGCTGCTGACGATCTACAATTTGATAGCTGTCACCATTTTTGACGATCCCCGAGTTCATGAACGCAAATGTCAAAATTAGATTTTATCAGGAATTCAAAGAAGCAAACATCACGGTTGGCATTATTTTTTCAACTACGTACGGAAAAGATTCTCTAACAACGGTTGGCTGACCACTGCGATTTCCCAACAAGCTTCCAATGATCCACACTTGGGTTAAATGTCACTAACAGTTTGAGTAGTATGGTCTTGTGTCAGGATGACAAGACAGATTTCCCCTGAAGTACACGACCGGTTTCGCGCTTGATGTCGTACGCTTCCGAGGAAGTTTTGTCCAGTGATCCACATATAATACCACACTACTCATATCGTTAATCCATACTTGAGACCATGTGCCCTCGTTCTGAAGACTAGCCATGTTAACCGACGAAATAACTTTCGCGGACTCATCGTGTGAGTCAAAAATTGACTCCTCGTTCATCCACCCACCATACGATTCAAATGAGATTACGACTGTAATTTCAAAAATTCTTGTTAAATTCTGGTAACCCTGGGGTAATAGAATACGATGAGTTCACTGTTATAACCTTTCAACAAAACATTACTCCCCTTTTATCCGTGTTTACCCAGATAATATGCGTTCGTGTAGTTCTTGTTCGAGAAAGGCTTTGCGGTTCATTACCTTGATATCATTGGCTCGAATTCAACATTTGTACTTGATACCGCCTCCTGATTGATCGCATTGGACTTTGTAGCCTTATTTTCAATTACTGGGGATAATTTGTACATTTTGTCAAAAGTGATAAACGATTTTCAAGCCTCCAGAATTGAGGAGCAGAAAAATAACTGAAATTTATTCACAGTGATATTTTCAATATTCCCCTCTTCTGCTCGCCACCTGTTCATAAACTTGTCCATCCCATTCTCAAAACATTTGACATTACCGTCACAGATTCACACAGACTGGACCGAAGTGGAAGTCATCGAGCTACTCGTGGACAGCACTGCCGGACTGGGGTTTGGCATGTGTGGCGGTAAAAGCACCGGGATTATCGTCCGTCACATTCATCCGGGTGGAGCAGCCGAAACGGTGAGCGATTTTGATGAGTAGAACATTGTCTCATTCACACCATACATGTATTTTTTTCTTATATCGAATGTCGATAGAAGCATATACTTACAAAAAACCTGCTGCAACACCTTTCGGTATCTTCAGTCATTCAGGATGTAGTTCTGATTTGAGGAAAGAAAAATGAACGATAGTGGGAGATATGTATTAGGTGAAACCCAAGCGCAATAACGACCATGTCAAAACCCGAAGAAACGAAAGTTTTTGTTAGCAGCTTCAAAAGGTACACTTGAGCCGAATGATGATATAGTCCGTGTCCACAACCAGGTTTCATTGACCATAGCCAATCCGCTGCTAGAGTCAGATGCTGTGTTCCACATGTGATGACAAAGTTGAAAAACCATTGACAGGTGGGTGGCATGTCATAGTGGGTGAATCCAAAACAAACCACTTAGCACCACATCAGATACTCCATCGTTCACGAGTCAGACTAACAGTCATCCTTGTGGGCCTTTTGGGTAGACAATTCAGTGCCAAATTAGAGATGCATATTCAAGCGTCAACTGTTTGCCCAAAGTGACAATCGAACCAGACGCTGAGCCCAGAAAACACTTCATGTATATTTATATTCATAACAGATTGTTCCAAACATGATCCTCAAATTTTCATTCGTCTCACTAGTACACCAGCCGCATGATCACATCAATCGGCTAAAATACAGTTTTGAGTGAACACAGCATTCGCACTCTTCTGTGCATTTCTTCCATTTTAGAACACTGTTTCAGGGCTAATGATCGAAAGACCAAACAGAAGCTGTTCACGAAACAGACGCATTTCAGTGTCCACGTTCCTAATTAGAAAAGGTCTAATTGAGGTTGACAATTTGCCTTCCATAGTCCTCGATGACTAACGTCAGCAAGACAATTCTGTGTTTAAATGCACCCGTCGGAAACGATTATTTTACGGGCAAAACCGGAGTGGATTTTTCCGCGGAAAATGAATCAGCCTACTTCTTTGATTTTCAGTAATACATACTAATAACAAGCGGCTTTGTTTCATTCTGACAACCTACACATTGACTAGAGCATATTCTCCTTTTATTATCCATATAAATACATTATCATTTTTGAAGATATGGAGTCAGCCTGAAAGTGAGACTGGCTGATTATCGACATTGTTTAAACGAGGCACAATAGGTCTATGGTTAAAACCTCTTCGTCAGTCGAGATCAGTATTCTCAAAATTTGACTATGTTTGCTTATTTTCAATTCCTCCATATCCGGGTTCGATTCATTCATCCAGCTGGCATATAAAAGTTTAATTTTCCAAAATGTCCAACTTTGAAACACCTGCCAGTGTTAGTTGACGTTTTTCTTTCACCGCGGTGGCAAGCAAAAGTATTTGCAAGAAAGTGAACATCTCTCTTCAAAGAGTTGATTTCCACCAAGTTCACATTTGTCGTGATGTCCAACATTTGGTAAACAGCGACAAAATACCAATTATTTCGAAACATTATTGTCAGGCAAGTGGTAAAAGTATTGCAAAAAAGATTTCTGTTTTGAACGGTTATTTGTTCGGTTTTGCAAATTTGAGTCTATGGGTTCGTCCGTTCAGGGAAAGGTGAGAGCTTGGTTACTTTTGGATAAACGGGATTTTCTACAGTGAATGACAAATTGTCATTGAATTCCTCTTCAGACTGGAATGATTATTACTCCATGAAAGCACAGAATATCTTACTCTGTGGTCCATCCGTAACCTTATGACGACCATCAGTTTATGTCTACTCTGAAACACCAAGTTCTCCCCCCAGCAGGGCGAAATGAAATAACCATATTCAAGAGCAGCTCTCACTGTTTTATGCCTGGTTCTCAAATCGGTTTCACTGAACTCGCTGAATTTTGACAGTCACTTAAGTGTTGGAGATGCCCATCCGATTAGGGATGCATTTGTGCAGCTCTGAAGCTAATAAAAATAGTTAACGATGTTTTTGTAAAGTAACTTCAGTACGTACCTGGAGAAGGCTCACTTAAGAATGCCTCTGGAATACTTTTTTTAAGATATCTAGCAGTTATCGGGAAGGGAGGAATCCTTACGTGTTAATCCTGAGAAAGCATGACACCTAATGTTCGGTCCGATAGTCCCACAAATTCGGGAGGCTACCCTATTGTTAATTTGCCTTTTCATTACGATTATTTATCAAAGAACTTTGAATTCCTTCAAAAACAGTCTAACATTTGTAAACGTGGCTTTTGTGTTTTTTTCAAAAACATGATACTGAACTCATTGCCCGACTTTCTATCCTTACATTGGGATGACTTCGTCTAGGACGGGCGCCTTCGGCTGGGCGACCACATTGTCTGTGTCCAAGAATTCAACGTGCGCGGATTCGGCCCGGATCAAGTGGCCACAGTTCTTCGTCACACCATTTCAGCCAACTTGTTGTCTGCATCGCTTAATCCAGACCTACAGGAAGAGAAAGCTGGTCAGATTCAGCTTACGGAAGGTAAATCTGTGGAACCGGAACTCGACTGGCCCAGGAGAAGCATACACCAAGCGAACCACTCACCGCCGGCAGTGTCCACAACCCAAACATCGAAATCAATCCATTCCCCTTTGGCTAATACATCATTTCACCAATCAGATGACCATGAGCAATCGATGGCCGAGGTAATTGTACAAGCAGTACCAATCCGTTTCATAGTCGCACGGCCGGTTCAAGGAAGTCCTCAAGAGTTGAACAAGGAATATGAGATGCATCAGCGTTTGGCCAATGAAAATCAAGTTTTCGGTACAGTCAGGTGAGAAAAGAGCGACGCTGAATGATGAAATGACTAATTTTCTGATTTAGGACGCCCATTTTATTCAATTATATGAAAACGAATAGGGAAATGCTGAAGCATATATGATGAAAAATACAAGTAGTCGAGCACAATAGCAGGAAAGGTTGCTTCCAGAATATAATGTCTATTGCATAAACCGTGTTGAGCTGACACAAAATGATTTGAGTATTTTCAGTTACAAATAATCGGCCTTCATTGAAAATCATCCATAGGATGGAATCTACCTTATTCTTACCGTTATGCTTAAGTAAACTCGACAAAACAAGCGCAATTTAGCATCCCTCCTGTTCTATTTGATAATATTTCTGGAAGGTGTTCTCGGCCATTCAAAGGCTGCCAAACAGGGTAACGACTGCCGATGCTAAGGGTCTAACTCGGAAAGTCAAAATCTAAAGTTCATGGTGATGATCATTCATCCACCGGCAGAACAAACTAGCATTTCCGTAAGCTCAGCCATGCTGCATACAGCGAAAAAGCGGCATTGATGCGAACTGTAGACATTCATTTCAAGGCACATACAAGGGTAAGTGTGATTGTTTCATCATATAAGGGGTTTGATGTAGATTTGTTGTTATCATTGTTCGAAAACTTTGTCAGGGAAATATTCTGACACCAAGCAACCTATTCAAAATACTTATTTGCGCCATTTACCTTATATCTTTTGAATCTTCTTAGTCAACTGGCAGTATTCACTAACAATGACAAGTAATGTTTTTGAAGAAACTCATTCCATCGTTTCTCTTGCAAAATCATTGGTCGAAATCTGGAAGAACTCTGCCATTTATATCAGCAAAACTAGCACGTTACCATGGCTCTATGTGTAGTTTGGGTTTCAAATGACATGATCTTTTCCTCCAAAAATATGCCGTAGTCTGCGGGTCACACAAGGTACGTTGGAAATCCGTTATTCGTGCGTAATTAAGTTGGCTGATAAGTGAAATATCTATCGCAAGCACAGGCAACGCGGTCAATCGCGTGCGGCCAACCAAGGCCGCTTAGCGGACAACGAATCAACAAGTACGACTCAATGCAGAGATTTGATTGGCTAGATCTACTCCTATTAAGGGCGAGTTCAAGGTGTGTGTGTGTGTGTGTGTGTGTGTGTGGATGTTTGTGTGTCTGTTACAGTAATCAGTATCGACTAACATCACTAAGTATGTCGGCCGGGACGGAACGCAATCTGAGGCTGGACCATTGTTGGGGCCTACACAGCAGAATGTATCTTAGAGAAATCACAACATGACCGATGGGGTTTACAATCACGTTTTTTGTTATGTTGTGAGAGACTCCTTTAGGTATGGAAACTAAATTCTGTCAACAAAGAAGTGACTGAATAAAGTGTGAAAAGCGGAATACTTACTTACAGACGAATGCATCTAACAAAAAATGATTATCATTGACAGCTATGTTTCTTGAGTGAGGAAACTACCTTCTGTCTCATTGATTTTCGTTCTGTGAGGACCTGCCCGCAAATTTGGTATCTTTCATTGTAACTGTTGATATTATGACCAAATGAGCGGACTATGCTAATTCTTAACACCAAACAGAATGTATTTTTTCGTTTCCGACCGCTGACGCAGTTGTTTTTAGAACTGTAATTCTGTTTAAGATGACATTTAACACGGCTGGAGAAAAGGAGAATATATATTGCCCGTATGTCCTGATCATTTTGTGGTGCGATCAAAGAGGAAAAACTAGTCTGAGGTGCTAAAGCATAGAACAGTTGCTTCTGATGAGACCTTGTTGTGATTGATGTTCGTTTTCGATCGGAACAAATGACTTCAGTTCCTAATTCCAAAATAGGTCGCAGTCAGTTACAGATTTTTTATAACCTGAAGCTCACGGAGAAACTCGTCATACCGCTGGAAACCATGGAATCAATCTCAAGCGGCGTCATGCATGTTCTTAATTTTTAGTAATGCATATTCGTAAAAACCCGCCTGTTTCAAGTCCACATTATACGCACAGCCAGTGCCATCATGGTGTTCCGTGTCAGGTTGCACGTGGACTGTGCATGATAAAGCACTCCGTAAAAAAACCAGCTGTCTCAAATCTACAGACGGACGACTGGCCGAAATAGAATTGATCATTTGCCGTTGAACCTTTGAACTGAGATCCAAACTGTGAACTATTCACCTCTGCTCACGGTGATTCTCCTTTTGGCTACTGTTTCTTCAAGTGAGCCGTGGATAATGAATTCTGCGTTTCCAATGGTATCAAAAGCTATGGTTGTTGTTGTGCGCATTTTTGTTAAGTGACAATTCGGTAAATACTGAATAGCTAGCACAACGGATTATTTCACTTGATGTACCCATACACTAAGTCTATGTTTGTCGTTTGCAATGAATGAGGTTTTAGGCTATGATTATCCATTTCGATTCTGAAATTTCTGGCTCTGTCCAACTGTAGAATAACTTTTATGTGTTTTATTTAATTTCGACTGGGGGGAATTTCGTATGCCTGTATGATCTGGTTTCAATATTTCCTATGCAATTTTTAATAAAATCAGTCAGTCCACGGGTTCTTTTAAAATATGACCACGTAAAGCAATATCCCTGTGATTCTAAAAATTGACTTTTTACGATCCAGATAAGAATACAGTCAAAAAATCCTTTTATTTAAAGTGACATTCTGGTATGACTTTCAGTCTGGTTGAAATCGTATTCGGCTGACCTACGAGGCAGCGAATCGGATAGTGGAGAGAGACATAGAGAACGAGAGAATAACACAAAATTCCCGGAGGTTCTACAAAAATAGTTAAAAAATGACGTAGCCTTCCGCATCTGCGGTTTCCTGTCCGACCTCCCGCAGATCCATCAGCCTATCTTTCTTTTTTTGGAAAAGAATATATAATAATATATGTTAATGAAATAGACAACTGTCCGTCGATAAGTATTCTGTATCTATTTGAGTGGGGTACATTGTTCACCAAATAAACGTCTAATGTAGAATCGCGGAACCGGCACAGATGTTTTGGGAATTATCGTTATTATGTGGTCACGTGTACTCGCAAGTAGTCGTGTAGCTCTATGTCATGCTTAACGTCGACGAAAATATATGGATTCATATTCTTAGTTTTCACGTCAGTGTCATTTGTAGTGACTATACAATAAACAAAATATTCGTTAAGCGATCGTATTGCAGTGATTTCTACCACGTATTGATCATCTGAACAGAACGGGTGGTCATAGACGGATTAGTGCTTCTCGGATGAAATGGGTTCCGTCGGTTGAAGCCGCCTCGCCTTCACGTCGAAAGTCTCATTCAACCCATAACCTGGTATATATCGTACTTGATGAAAACAGAAACTCTGGGTTTACTACAGAACGATACAGTAACATACTACTTGGACCAGATAAGGCAAAGTTTTTGTTTTCTTAGCTAACGATGATGAATTAGCATGATAACATTTCGTACGCGCACAACATGACACTACCAACTTGATTAGACTAAGATGGGTCGTGTTTATTATCCTGCGTTATTTGTCTATAGCCACTGAGTGTCTCTTATCCACGAAGCATCCCATCACGGAGGTTGTACTAACCGTTCTCACCTCAAAAGTCATCCAGTGCGATATTTACTCTGTTAACTGATGAGTAACCAGTGCCACTAGTAAAGTCGATCGGCCAAACGTTCACTCGTAAAACACCATCTGGTACGATCGGTAACTGAACCTCTTGACATGTGATGGTGGTGGTTATGGTGGTAGTGATTGAAAAAGACAAGAATTAAACCCATAAATAAGTTTCTGTTTACTCACAACACTTACTCCCTGAGAACGTGAAATCAACTGTTGCTTTCAAGTTGTAAGGAATGTCCAGCTGAATATACTGAACAAACATCCGGACTACTCAAGACTAGAATAATGGAACACAAGAGAAAAGAGAAATAGAAGCCCTCCAACATGACAGCCTTAGTGAAACTGGTGCGGGATTCAGCGACTGTACTTCAAGCCATAACCAAGGGGCACAGTATAGACTACGAAAACACAAAAATTCCCCAACACGGACTGAAAACATGCACTGAGCGCCTGTATGCCGAAGCTCTGACAATTAGCACCCATGCTGCATGGGTCAACCGAAATGACAGGGCAGATATTACGGGAATTTGGACCGCACCGATATCACTAACACATCAGCAGCCCAAAGGTCACATCGAAACTTGACCTCGTCACCACGGCCTCGGATAATGGGACCCAGTGTGACTATAATCCAAATCGATCTAATCGACGAATGATCTAACACACACAAACACACACACACACACACACCTACATACACACACATAACTGAACCCTCAGAGACATTTGATTGTAAAACTGCCTTGAGAAGGGTTACCCACGGTAACCGAAGCGTCGGTTTATAGTTTTTCACTGACAACACGGTGTTACTGACATTATATCTTCTCAAGTAACCTACTGCATTCACAATCACGCACTTCGAGATTCGAACCACCGTTTGTAATCGGTTGAAGTACAGCACTGATACAATAATTGTCTAGCGCATCCATGGTTTCAATGGTGACCTCGATATTCTTACTCTATAATGAATAATTTCATAAACGAGTGAGATCTGGTAATGAAATATCGAACTTTATTGAATTTAACTGACGTATAACGATTGTTGAAAAAATATTGTTTGCGCAGTATATTAGTAGACTGAATTCCGGATGGCATCCATGAGCTGTGTTCTTGTAATTTGTATCAAATTAAGTGAGTTGGTGATATCTCTCTCTACTTTGAATTAGTAAGTGATATCTCCGGAGAAGCTATTTTGCATTCAGTGGACAATGTTGAGGACATTATCAAATTATTCCACCTTTCGTAACTATAAAATTTGCTTCCATAAGTGCTTTGTGCGTGATTACGAATACTTTTTGGTCAAGTTGAAAAGCGGAAGGCGAAAAAAGTTCCGTTCTTAGCAACCGTCTAATCTGTTAAACGTTCAGCCACGGCATCCTCATTACCTTGACAACTGGAGGATTTCCTCTAACTCATTTGATTTTGCGAGTCCAAAACTGACTTTATAGTAGCAACTAATCTCACTAGGCATTAGTGAACACATGAATATGTCCGATTATGTGACAAGGTTATTGTTACCACCAGATCAGTGTAGAACGTTTCCCTGTTTTTGCGTTCTCACAACATGAATGTTTATCTTTGCATTTGAACAAAAGATTGCAAATCAAAATTTGACACTAACCTCAATCAAAATGCTTGCCAAATTTGAGTTGCTTCGAAAACTTTTCTTAGTCTCTGATCTTTTTATCGTTCTACTTACTTCCTTTTGACTATGTAACAAAGGTAACAATAATTCACGAAGCGGGTCACGGCCAATTACATACTGACAGCTGTGGGGTGATCGGGGACGGAATAAGGATTTGTATCAGGGACAGAAAGGTTTGAAACCCACCATGCCGGGCGTTTCACTCACCCCGGTCAATATTTTTTGCAAAACCTCAGTCATCCCGATTTCAAAGTACTTGCATTTACTTGGTAGAGACTTCCGAATAGTCCATTCGTTCCACATGTTCCACTTAAATAACGAATAGGATAAATAAGCGCAACAATATGTGCCATTACATTCAAATTTGTGTGTTTCCTTCATATTCAACCCTATTTGCAACAGCGAGATGAGCATAAAGATTCGACAGGACAAAATTCTAGTAGAGAGAATTCAATTTCCTCAGTTATCATCGATTCCCGAACCAGCATTGAGGCAAATACAATGCGATTGTATTGACAAACCATTTCAATTATTATGTTAGGAATTTCTCATTTGATACGAAGTGGGTGAGGACCAAACAAATGTTTTGCTTTATTCACGATAATGTCACCTATGTGTCAGGGATATGATCGAGTGGTCTTTTTCAAGGACTCACCTGGGAAAACAAAAAATTGTGATTTATTGGTAGTTTTTGTGAATAGCATGTGGATAACCTTGAGAACGGCGACACGGCGGTTACCATCCGACAAATCACAATTTGTCTGTGTAGGATGTAACAGCCGCGAAACGGGTCATGTCCTGTCGCGATACTTTGTCCCCCCTTCCAGGCTACGCACTACTTACTGCCGAGTATTCAGTTATATCCACAGGTTCTGTATCGAAGCTGGTTCGTTTCTAAACTAGGTTTTTGAAATACAACAGTCAACTTGCCAGAGTAGTTGGTTTGGATAAATCATCGTTGTTTTGGATTTATTTGAAAGATCACTTGACGTCGGTGGGATGCTCTAAGAGGCAAACATAGCCACGCTAACAAGACCTTCTATCAGTCAAGAAGTTCGGTTTTGCCTTCATTTTCGTCATTCACTTGTTTATCCGTTGAGTTAATCAGGTATCACACCTAAGTGATGGGAACCACTTATAATTTATCGGTTCCTTTAATTAACTTGGGACGGCATTTTAATTTACAATGACCCAAATGTGATAAGAATCCATTTCGGGGTGATTCCAATGGTACAAGTCGCTTGTCCCTGCGGGATTCCAGCCCTCGCATGTTTCCCACCCTGGCTTTAGTTCCGTACAGGCAGTGCCGGCTGAGCTGCAAGACCACGTCAAAGAGCTTCGGACATTTTCATACGGAAACTATTTACTGAGACAGTAGAATGACAAATGTCAGTAGATTATTGTAATGCTCCTTTCTCTGAGCCTTTTTTTAATTGTACGTACAACTGCTACACGTGCAAAATCTAACAGGCCTTTTGTATTGCCTGTAAATACAGACCAACCACTCTCACGGTTATCGCATTGCATGAAAGTTTATTCAAATGTCATAACCGGCACTGATGATGCTATCATTGTGGTAAACTTTCAAAAGTGGGGGTCTGTAGAAATGGTATCCAACCGGCCAATCGTACATAATGAAATAACCTGAACCCGAACTACACTCACTGGAAGAACGAGAAGACCAGACAAGAACAGCAAGAATGTATTCTGTTACACTTGGTTGGTCCTCTCTCGTTTATATACAAAAATAGGCACGTATTCACTGGCAGGCAACGTCTTGACCAATCACAAGACGACTTCGCTGTATCTACACGATCTAACATTTACGGACCGGCTTTACTCGATTGGCTCGATACAGCAAATGAAGTTATAGCGCACTGGACCGCGTGTAGAGACAGTCGAATCACTACAAGGTCCCAGGTTGGAATCCTACCACTGTTCACCGCCCGACTCGGTCACCCCTAATCGTCTACAACCTCCTACCGAAAATGCCTCAGGACTTATGTATAATAACCGGGAAAGGAATTAAAGAATTAATAATAAGAAATTGTGAAACTTCCCGTATTTCGTTTTGTTCTATAGTTACACGTGCGTACAAATAGAATGGTGCATCTTTTAGTCACGCAAGCCTACCGAGCAGTTAGTCAGTTAGAAACAATGACCATCAGGAACTAAACGAGGCGAACACTGTGGTCTTAGTTAGGTAAATTTCAAGAACATTCTTTCCGGCATTAACAACATCCTGGGTTCATCATTTATCGCCATCCCCAGTTATTCTAAGGTGTTGTGTAGTGACCGAATTGATCGAGATGAAATCACAATACATGGGAACTGGTTATTCGATGATTTGGATTCACCTAAATGTACAACGTGCGGTATTTTAATCTTATGATGCACAAATCCCAAATGGACTTCAAGCACTGCTGCCAGTTGCTATAAATGTGTCATTATTTGTTAGATGATACCAAATCGTCAGATCGAAAGCGAGGACGGTGAAAATCACTAGCAAAGAGAACGCAATCAAAGATTACAATGAAGTTAACCGCACAAGCACAATGATGTTGAGTGCTTGAGATTGAATGTCGCGTCACTCAGTTTTATGAGGGTACGGTCTGACGCATCGTTCGAGAGGCAATCCAGTCACCCTAGCAGAGAGCACGTCAGCACGTGTTAATTTTTGGGCCAACTGATTCGACTGATCGACAGGACGACCGGTCGATTTGACTAGAAAAGTTCCCTGTCAAGTTGTGACTGGTCATATCGCCGATCAACCAATCGGAAGAGAGGTTACCCAATGCAAGCAAAAGCTGGGGGCGGTGTATTCTGAACTAAAAACCCGAGGTAATTCAAGGCCATCAAAGACTTTTCCCTTACAACTAGTTGGACGGACCCAAGAAGTATGCACTGAGGTTTGGTGAAATTTCATTCTATCTGGATTCATTGTGTTGCGTATAAATATGACATGAAATCACCGCATATAAATTTATTGGGGCATTTTGATCTTACCGGTATTGTTTTTTAAAATAACTCCACAAAACAGCTTTAAATAATTTGCCAACGAGAAAAGTTATTCACTCGAGGAATTGGGAAACAGTGATACAAATCAAAACCACTTTTTATGAAAAAGCATCCCGAGCTACTAGTTGTGGTAGCACTGCGTTACGCTTCATTTTAAAATTGCTTTGAGTTTCCCAACACAAGGAATAATCTTACAGTGCACGATATCAATTCAACCCTGGCAATCGGTAAGAGCAACACGCACTTCATTTATCCTGAATATCATGAATCATGGGTTCTGGATGTCTATTTTGGCAAGCTTAGTCGGATAGCTCGGGGGCCAAAGTATTGGTATCCCCATCTGATTTAATCCCTTTTGAAATCTAAATAAAGATGAGTAGCTCTGGAAATCAATAATAAACTGTCAACTAGGCATTTGCACTTACTAGAAGTTGATTTGACGTCGAGCTAAAGAGGCCACACCGTCTAATTTCGGAAAAAAAATGACCATAATAACAAAATGTAGGATGGTAAAAAGGAAACATCCAAGTAATTCTGTCCTTGATCAAATCTAAAAAATTTTACTAATCCCATTTCCCTTTCCTTTTCAGATAAAGGAATTAATCCAACGCCAGAAAAATAGCTTTTATTAGAAGGATTTTTAAAGCTCCCCGGAAAGCATGAATCCTTACGCGCCTTCTTTTTTCTTTGAAGAGAAAGATAAATCTGAAGTTTAGCCTTGTTAACTGACGAAATAACTTTCGAAGAATCACACTGTGATTCTAAAAACGGACTCTCCATCCGTACACGCTCCTAACGACACAAATGAGATTAATATGATAAACCTACTGCGGGTTGCTCAAGTACAGGGATTATTAGGCAAGAGAGTACCGGATACGCATGTCTGACGAGCGGTAAAAACCACAAGTCCGGTCTTGAGCTTCTTGGGCAATTTTGTCCGGTTATCCATATACCATGCCACATTACTTACTCCAGAGAATTAACGTATTTTCATCTTTGGGACTAAAGTCAAAATGTAAGCCTGTTGTACGCGGAGGTCGTATAAAATTCACCATTATCGACCGGTGGTGGTAGGTGTTTTAGAGCTTTTGTCAACCACCTAGGAGTTCCGAAATTCAAACCCCCGCCATCACCGAGCAGTTTGATGGTAGATGGAAATCCCTCGTCGTCCGGCTCGTTACCACACCTGGCCTACTGAGACCTTGTGGCTTTCCACTCTAAGTTTCAGAGTCAGGTAGCTGGCCGTCTATAATAATACAGAGGGTCTTTGTGTCTACGGAGTGTACCACCCGCCAGAGCACTCGGGCGCAATCAAGTAGGGAAAAATAACTCCTCAAATATAAAACTACGGAACATAAGTGAGTAAAGTGAACAAAATTCCCACTGAGCAAAACATTTGTAATAACTACCGGAGTAATTAGATTATACCGAATAAGTGACCATTTCCCGCCTTCTCAGCAGCACTGAAACAAACCGTCTGGACTATTACTCAGCCATGCGTGTGTCTCATTTTTGGGTAACTGGAGTGAGCATATTTTTCTCTCTCTCTTACGGACTTCGGTCATTGGTCTTCCTTAAGCGTTAGTCGAACTGGTGTAAGCTAAAGATTGGCTCTGAACCTGGTTGACAAAATGAAGATCTAGAGCAGTCTAAGCTATACAAACAAAAAAACCGCCTCCTGGAGCGATTCATCGAAATTCACACTTTGGTGTCATGTCGCGGAAGCAATTCTTTTCTTTGAAAAACTAAGAACATGGTGCTAGTCCTATTAGTTCATGTGAAGATCTACTTATTATGAATCAGATCAAACCGGTAGTAATGTAATCCATTTCTGACTGCATCAATCACTTTACTGTTCTCCTTTTTACCAGAACTTGAATATTTCACAAATGCCGACAGTTTAGTACAATTTTTAATAAAATGTATGATGCTCATGATATTCAAATGGTCTGTCGATTTGCTTGAGGTTTTGTAATCAAAGTTGTGATGACGTGATCATCAAAAACCATTCGTTTCACATCAGTTTTCTTCTCGACAGAACAATATCAGAAATTGATGAACAGAGTAAGAAAGATCGTGCCATTCCATTGTTTTAATGTTTAGAGCACTAAATCTGGAACAGTTAAACTTCATCGCTAAATTCTTTTTTTCATTGTGGTCAGTTTTTTCATCGAAGGGTTGAGTAATCAACATTAAAACGTACTAGTTAAAGACAGTTGTGCACAAGTTTTTATCTTCCGTACAACGTCACACTTCCAGCAGGGACACGACCACATCTCTGAGACCAAATGTGAGTCAGCATACTGAGATCATAAAACATTTCCCAAACAACCATGAAACCATTTCTGTGGGAAAAAGACAACTCCTACGAGCTGTTCAGAACTAAATGAAGAATCAGATTTTGCTATATCATCTTCAGCGACGGTTCTCATAAACGATGACCGTGGGCCCTTACGAAATTAGACCACACAAACTTCCTTTTTAGTTTGGTCGCTGTCCCGCACACAAAGGCTTTTGGATAGAAAATGTCGGCATGATCGTAGAAGCAGTACGTCAAACTGATAGTCCGCAATCAAACGATTCTCAACATATGACCAAAGTTTTCTCCAGAATAACACAATAAGAATAGGTGTGAGGCATTTTCCGTTGTTCGCAATAATTTTTTACGACAATATGAAAAGTTTGCCATTAACTTTGAGGACAGCATTCAACAAGGCAGTCAGTCAACTGATACTACATCTTCCAGTTGCCCAGGGACATTCCAACTAGCAACCATCCCAGCATATTTATTCCTCGAAAACGGCTCTTAATACGTGTGAAAGTTGGGCCTAGGCCCAGGCAAGACTAGATGTAGATGTGTTACGGAACTTTCAGACCCCAAACACCGGATATGACACGAAATTCAAGTCTTCCCAACCAAACACCTCTGTGCAGTAATATCCGAAATATTGCATTTTACTAGGTCAGCGTGAACACCTAATTGTATGACTTTGTATAAATTAAGCGACAAGTTATGTTTGCGGTACATCTTGTTGAACGCCTTATCCGTTCACGATCGGTGCAACGACTATCACTCTTTCTCTGCATTTCCTGAAGTCCGCCCGCACATTGTACACCCTGTGACCTTGACGCTCATTGATTCTTACGTCCCATTTAGATCGTGCCAAGTTTGACCTAGCTTTCTATTGGTTGTCACTCACAGGTACTCATCTTAGTCACCAGCTCTCAGAATACAGATTGGTGATAACGATGAGGTCGTCCTGCTTTCTGCATGCTGGTGCATCCGATTACGTGTACAATATACGTCTAACGCTTTACACGCTTCTTGCCCTAGATCCCACCATACACTACTGCCACCAGTCACTGTGTCCCTATTCTTTTCGCCCTTTACTCGACGGCCTGGAAGGTAGCAACCGAAACCAGAGCACAGCCGTGCGAGGTTATTGGTTTAATAAACTGAAACTGAATTGGAACTAGTCACGCAAATTGCACTTTAATCTCGCCACTTTCTTTCCGTTAAAAATTGCGGAGTGATTAATGGTTCACTTATGGTCTATGGCTGAATTATTCGCAGCAAATTTAAGGAAACTTTACCTTGTCTTTTATTATTCTCATTTTCTAAAATCTAATCTGTCATATTAGATGTAGCAGTCATTTCACATGGATAGAAATATCTAATCGAACAATTTCAGATGAGCAATATTTTTGTTTAAACTTGATAATGATGCTAAAAATTACTCAGTGGTTAAGAAATTGATTCAAAACGATTTGGATACGTGTGGTTGCAAAGTGTTTAGATTAGATACCGGTGTGATGCCATCGTGGAGTTTACAGCAAGTGAATCATGACGAAATGATTGCTACTCTTGCGAAGTAATTTTGATTGCAGCTCAAGTTTAGAATGTGTACATGGTCGTGTGACAACAGTGGTTTGTTTTTTCGTTTCATATTTAGATTCTGTTTGGTACCTTCCAAGCCCAACTGACCGCTGCAAATTATGCGTGAGCTGTACAACAGATTTTGTTCGAACTTGTTAAAAATCATCACTTGTGCACATCCGTCAATCCCCGCTAGGGTATTTGCTATCAAGCACACACATTCAACTTTGAACCTATCCCGGCCGACTCTCTAAGGTTTGTCTTGTATCAACACTATGTACTACAGCACCTTTTTGACATTAGATTGCTTTGGTAACAAGCCGTTGCACGCACAGTGGTCGACTTCTGTGTAATATTACTCTTCTTTAGGGGTTCTTCAAGAGATTACAGTACAAACAGCCAGCGGAGCTTGGTTAGATGATGAAACTGAGTAATAAATTTCAATCACAAATGAAATGATTCATCATGTAGTATCAGCGTAGAACAAACAGATCCCAGAAGTAGTCTGCTCAAACTGGTGATAATCTGTGTAAAAATTACAATTGTGTTCAACCCCCAGTGGGTGGGTGGGGGGGAGGGAGGGTCTTGGTGGATGTACACTGCAGTCGGCGATCTCTAACGAGTCATAAGAAACAACTGCACATGGTTTCCATATTCTTCAATGGTTATTTGAGATCTAATACTGCGCGATGAATAGTTTCATAATCGTTTTTAGACTCCTGTCACCCAAATGTACCTTTCATTCAGTAATGTACAAAATTTCACTCAAATCAATATTGCCTAGTCTATTTATTAGATAGTTGAATCTAAGTGATGCTAGTTCCCCGCGATAAATTATCGAACTCTTGTTGGTTCAGAAATCCCACAGGTAAAAGTGAAAATAGATATTTTCAAACATTTTACCCAGTAAATCTTGTTAAACGCAAATGAATTCAAATACCCAACTGGAATAATCACTATATTTATAGCAGCTTACAAATTCTGGAAAAACCGGTAGTTTTCTCTAATATTCACAAGGTACAACCAGCTTGCTCCAAAATGAGTCCCACACAGTTAGCAAAAACTGCTGTGGACCACGACCAAATGTAGGTCTCCATGAACATATTGAATAAGTAGTTCAGAACAAATACCACGCAGATTCTTCTAGACGGGAGGCGTGCATTAGTCAGTCTTCTGTACGTAATCCTTCATTTTTGTGACATAGGTCTTCCTTTTTGTCACGAAATCCATCAGTAACTCATGAGCTATCTTACACCAGAAACACAGTTCATTATGCATCAATTGGTGACACGTGGTTAGCTTGTTATTTACTGGTTTACCAGTAGTAACGAAGGTAAGGAATGTTCGATTAACGACGATGCGATGGTCAAATAGTTTTTATAATGGACTTTCAGCCCTACACTTTCAGGTTCGAGTCCTGCTTCGGCGGCCGGTCACTTTCCCCAATGAGCAGCCTCAAACTGACAGTGACTCCCCTTCTGAAAAATCGTAAAATTATCATATAATAAAGGAAATAAACATAAAAGGTAGGAATTTTAGCTGGATCTGAAAATAATCAAGTTTTATTACCTAATGAACTAAGCCGGAAAAAAATAAGAGTTAATAAAGGAGAAAAAACAAAAATATTTCCCCCTGAGGCTTACAATATGTGTTGTGAAAAGAAGATGAATATCATTTGAAGTCATTCTCGTTGCAGGTGATCCACTGCTGATCTCTGCATGGACTATCGTTTATACTGTCTCGTCCGCCCGTGTTGGAAGAATACAGTATTGTTTACCACTTCACAGCGAATTCATATTCTATCACAGAATAAGAAAAAAACAGAACTCATAAACCGACATGAACTTATGTGGCTCCCAAGATAATATATCAGAAGTTTTTAAGGCTAAAAATTAGGTTGATTTATCCAACAAGATCAAGGCTATATACTTCAATAGAATCGAGTTGGTTTTTCCGCGGTTAATTTACTTTGGAGTCCTGTAGTAAACAGAATTATGGACCGAACAGTATGCAGTGGATTAAAGATTAGCAAATCTACAGTGAACGTCAATTTTATCCGCACGACAACGCAGAAAGATGCCGCAGGGCTCCTGAATCTGCTCAGCCTGAAGAACTTCCGCTGTCTTTTGATTTTTTTTTGGAGAAAGAATGAAGTTACTAAAAAGCTACATCAGTATTTGGCCTGATGTGAACTCAGTACTGGGCTTCTAGTGAGGAAAGGAAAGCGTTACCTTTGCCAATGAAATGAAACCGCATCTCAGATCGTTGCGTGATCGAAAAAGATTATCCGCGACGAGAAGTTTTTCATGAAACTCAATTTACGAACAATAAAGTGGCGACATCCATTACGTCTAATAATAAGCTTTTAATGAAGTCTCGGTGTGGTTTCACCCTTTTGTACATACATGTCATTTTTATTCGTTTCTCGATTTGTGAGGCCATGGGAAATTTTCAGCTGCTCAAATCATCACCTATTTAAACTTGTGAGAAGGAAACCGTTGCACCTTCTGCACATGGGATCATGCGGATGGAACTGCAACGTTCCATGGAGTAAGATGCGCTTAGTGGTCAAGACACCATGGTGGTCCGTCCCATTCCCACAAGGCACGAAAATCCATAACGAAATATTCTACCCAATAGACTAGAAACTAGAGCAATGAAATGTTTTTGCGCATCCCTTGCAAGCGAAATTAAAGAACATTGAGAATCCCTAAATGTTAGCCAATCATAGATTGGTGATCAGAGTTAGTCTAACTAGAATCTTTTGGAACGGAAAGTGGCATATGGATGTCAGACCTATTCGGAAATACTACAATCTCACTTAAACCACGACAAGAACTGTTTGTCCTGCTTCACCCGTAAGAGAAGCTGGGATACGGTCGACACACATGCTCGCACATCCCTGCCGGTTTTAGTCTAACGACAAATGAAACCCGGAAGACTGGTCTACGAAATAGGAGAAATTCAACTGAGAAAGTTATTTGCTCAATAATTTGTGCAGCAACTTGCGGCATGCTAATCCAATTTCTGTACATACGGAGACGGACAGTGGGAAAGAAAAAACCCTTGACGACGATTACAGTGACAAATTCAAAGTTGGGCCCAATGTAGAGAACAATTCATCGGAGAATTTCCGTTTGAATAAATCAAAACGCGAAGTCAGTTGAGCATTGGTAGAAAAACACTATTGGAGTTCAGAGCCCGATAGTAGTTCATGCGTATTTGATTAGGGAATCCCGTGAAAATTATTATGCGAGACCACATTTAATACACTTGTTTGAGCAGATACCACGGTCTTGTTGCTGCTGAAGATTCATGAAAACAATGGGTCCGTATTTTGATTCTGCTGATATTAGTACTGCCGCTACATAAAACAATGAATGCTTAGTACCGCCTATGTAAAAGTAATGCACATTCAAAATGATTTAAAGCCAAACTTTACACAATGTTAACAGAACTTAACTCAATCCCTGGGATTTTGCCCGACTAGATTGGTCCGCTTGTTGGACGTCGATATATCACTCAGTCAGCCACTTCTAGACTCCTGTTGAACTTACCGAAGCTTGTTACGATTTGCTGTTATCCGGGCTTAAGACATTCCCGGTGTCGGTCTGGTGATTTAGAGCGTTCGATTGCCACCTCGGATATCAGAGGTTCGAATCCCCGCCGTCACCGATCACTTTGACGGTAGACAGTAATCCACTGTCGTCCAGTTCGTTACCGCACCCGAACATTTGGGGGCCTTATGTGGCTCTGCGCCACTCCAAGTTTCAGGCTCTGGTCACCAGTTTTCTATAACAATGCAGCAAGCCTTTGCGTCCACGGGGTGTGCTCCCTTCCTTTGGACTCAGGAACCAGCATGTGGTAAAAAAAATACAAATTTTTTCATAGTATTTCATACCGAATTGGTTGTCATGAGTACTTTAAAACCAATTCAACTACTTATTTAATCCCCTGAAATAGCTAAAATTAGAACCTGGAGTTCGCTGTGGAAAATTCGAACAGCGGTCAAACAATTGCCACAACCTGTACCCCATAGGTATTACTTGTCACAAGCATGCAAAACGGTAAAACGCACTGACCTTTCCAGAGAGAAGTAGCGACGAGTCACTATTGAAGGAGGTATGTGCAGGACACATAAGGTAGTCAGACGGAATTTCATTAAGCCTGGACCACCAAATACAACTATTCCTCCTTTTTCGTAAATGTTTTTTTAGATTTATTTGCATCGGTTGAACCACGGTACCGCTGCCCTTTCGACTAATATAAATTTCACTGCAATCTACCAGAGCACGTGATTGCTCCCTGTTTGAGCACGTGACTATCCGCGTTCTCGTCCGTTAGCCAGTCAAGCTGTGTTACGAAAACATAGTGGTAAAGTCTGTGAAGTGAAGACGTTTAAACCGTTCCATAGGTTGCGAAATATGCCGGTCTGTTTGAAAACGGTCGGTTTCAACGTGACCAGATGATGCCATGATTCTAATGTTCTATTAGAATTATGCCCCTTTTCCTTGCAGTTTCTCCTTGGGATTTTCGTAATAGCAATTTTTTAGTTTGGTGGCCTTCGTGTTTGGGTATTACAGTGAAACCTTAAAGCAATAAACAAGAGTTCAAACTGGAACAACTAGCAGGTCATCTCCGGCATAAATCACGCCTCTCAGACCCAACGGAATGACCTTGAAGGAGGGGAAGTCACTGATGGTTCTACCACTAATTCAAGTTCATCGAAATTTCATAAATCGTTGGTGTGGGTGCAGAACGAATTCGCATAATGTGATACGTACTTGTAGAACAGAATGAATTTGAAAATATTGTTCACGATGCTCCACCGTCTGCCTCTAAATGTCCTTAATAATTCACGAAATTCATTACCAATAAGTTAGAAAAGCATAATAAGAGGAAGCTCGAGTGAAGAACGGTAAAATAATTGGCAGACCGTTGCTCTAATCCCATTTCCTCGCTAAGTTTTTGGGCGATTATATTTCTCCAAATATATTCTCATGTGTTTATTCAGTTCGGGATTTTTTGTCACTGATGAATTTTACTCATAACTAATCCACTGAATCGCAGTTTGTAGGCCTGTTCTATCATTTCACTGGCCAATAGGTTGATGGGTTCACTGATGGATTATTTGTGGGTTTGCTTCACTAACAGATTCAGTAAGGTACCCCTCATTGATTCGATAAATTATTTGTTTATTTGTTCATTCATTCGTTGGGAAAGTTGTTGATGGAAAGTTGTTTCCAGTTATGTACTTTTATCTTTAGAAAGAAGATTGAGCCTCCACCCAGGTTGACAACATCCAACACAATTCCAGGTTCATAGAAATGTACGCACATACACATCTACGCAAAACCCAAGATAGAATAACAACTTAGTGTGAGATTCACGTCAGCGTAGGCACAACAATCTATCTTCAACTGTTCCAGTTAGTGAACTTGCTCAGAATTTGTTTTGCATTGTAATTTCCGGCACAAGTGAATTTCTATGCCAACTGATCAAGCGGCAACGCATAGGATAAGCTATCTACGAGATACCGCAAGTAAGTCAAGAAATGGCGGTAACCGAATTGTTCAGTGCTGTGTCACTGTGGCTAGGGAGAAAGCTTCTTTGCTGGCTAAAATCCTGGGGTTTTCTCAGCGTAAAACACAATGGTTATTTAAGATATTGATCACTGTACCCAGTCGTTGTACGAAACGTATTGGTCCGACTGATGCGGACGACCAAGTCATCTAATGAGATGGTGTTGAGGATAATAACCACCTGACAGGATTCATCTCTCATTCTGTCGAACCACTCCATCAATCAGCCAATCTGTCGTGTTTGGTTCCGTTGTCGCATGCCTTGGGCTCGATACTGACCACATGCGGAGTAGCTGACTACTAATGAGACTAGGGTGTTCTCCGAAGACCAGTCAGCCCCTACCTTCGCACAGAATCTAACCAATTCTGTCAAATACGTTAAGGACGGATTCCGTTAGTCGAAGCTGAAAGTAGACGCCTAAGGGCAACGTATAGTCTGTTACTGGTTAGCCCTGGAAACGCCCGCCTTTTGCAAACCAACAATCATGGAAACACTTCGAAAACAAACAAACGAATCAGTTCGAAAATTTTACTACACCTTGTTTACAATAGCCGAGGTGAATTTCCACAGTTTCTTTTATCTCCGGATTGGGTAAAATAACGTCTCCTTCGATCTTTTTCAAAAACCAGTACCTAGATTAACACTGTCGGTGCGATATCCTTTCATTATGCTGAGAACCATTTCCAGTGAATTCGAATCTTACCAATGTTCATAGCTTAAGTTGGTTTTTTCACAGGTTTCGGATGATCAAAGTTGTCACTCGGATCACAGATATTTCAGCATTCACTGAACACACATCATTAGTTTGCAGTAGAAGCCTTTTGTACTTGTTTGGGGTCTGAAAGCAGTTTTGCCCAATTAACGTGTCCTATAAATCTCAGACGAACTTGCAGCTTCAAGGTCAAAATATGTGGAAACTTGTGGAGTATGCAATGACGGGTAATATTTCGCCGAGGGATTGCATATGTTCAAGCTGTAAAACACAGGGCCGGCGGGGGTCAAATGGTCGTTACGGCGGATTTTGAAACCTTCAGTCCCGGGTTCGAATCTCCTCCCAGCAACAGGTCACTCCCCAGAGGACAGCCTTAAACTGGCGGGACCCCTCCCCCTGAAATACTATACAATCATATTATAATAAAAAGGAAGTGGATAAAAGAATAGAATCATTGTCTCATCGAGAACCCACACTTCATTAATCAAACACCAATACGTTAGCCAACAGCCTGCCCACTAAGAACACTGTCCTCATTGTTTTGTACTCCCTCATCACACACCGAGACCACGCATCGGGCAGGCCATTTTACAAGGTCTCTATCGGCTACTCACAATTGCTAAATTAACAAGGTCTCGCATTTCACTCTATTCTGGAGGCACGATAAGCCAGATGTTATGTTGGGACCCCGTGAGACAACTACCGAGTTTTCTACACATGGAACTTTCAGTGTTTTGCTATTTCAGATCGAATACCAGCAACAACCCCGAGAAAGATCACTGGTTCTTCCACTCTACATTGGATATTTCAAGCTTGATCTCCTTGTTTACGGTCTGAAATTCTTCTTCCAGAGTGATTACCGTGAGAATATATTGCAGCGAGTAGAATTTTTTTTCACCCTAGATGTACCCACTAGATATGATTTGTGTTTTTCTAGCCACAGACATGTACTTACTGGGACCAGTAGAGTTGAACTGGCCATTTACGATTCAAAGTGGTCACCGGTAAGTCAAAAGGGTGCTACCATCGGACCGTCGAAAAATGGAAAGATAGAAATTGAAAACTTCATGAATAAATTAGTCAATACCATCCTTTTGCTGATTGATTTGTGACCTGAATACAGGATCGCTTAAATCATGCTTCGAATAATCTGAAGCAATTTGGGTTAGGAAAGGAATGTCCGGAATGAAACTGATGCTGCTCATTGGTCACGGGATTTGCGCAACCTGAAAGAATTGTTCGCATAAGTTATTCATAGTAAGAGAAACAAATTCCGTTCAAAGATGCTTGAAAGAATTTTCAACCAGAACTTAACATAACAGAGGGTTGTGGTGAGCTATAAATGAGAAAACAAGGAAAACGTTTCTCCTTGGAAACCAAGCTGTGAACCATGGAAACATTTAGTCTAATGAGAAACAAATACTGCCCCCATCATGTTTTGGAAGGCGTATGCCTAATCTACAAAACAATTGCTGGATGACTTTTTTGAAGAAACTGTTCTTTTAAATAAATAATCCATATATATAGACATAAATATATAGAAAAAAAGTGTATTTAATCGAAAGCAGCTCTCAGTATTCCGTCGAATAACAAGTCAAAATTTGAAAAGCAAAGTCATTTAAAGATTATTAGCTCGAGCAATAATTTCCATGCGTTTCCAGGGCTGCAATGAGTTTTTGGCTATGTCGACAACATAATCCAACTCAAAATCCAAGGAAAAAGTTCCTCTCCATAGCAGATTGATTACCCGAATGGACCAACACGTTTCCCAACAAAGATATGATCAGCGTGTTTTTACGAATTCTATGAAAATCAGAGTTACTTTCATTAATGACCAACGTTGCATTCAGACCCGAGGAAAATTTTACAGACTTTGTCGAGCTTTGCTGGTCAAAAACCTTTTACTTGGAATGACTATTTATCTGTACACGCTTTCTTCGATTCGGTCAATAACTCCGGCGCATTGAAGTACGCAGGCGCGTGTTGCTGATGCAATGAGAAAATCGCCGGGCTATCTTCTGGGAATGTGAACTAACTGTGTATTGTATAATTTTCTAAATAGGTAATTTTTCTTCTGAATTCATCTAAAACTTGAATTATTAATTCCGTCTACCTTGTGGAAAAAACGAATCTCTTAATGTAATAAATCAAGCAGCTTTTGTAGACCAAAATCCTTAAGTTTGAAACTAAGTGAAATCTCAAACTGTGGCCGACATGCAGAAAGTTTATCACAAATTTTCGGGTCAGCAAAGTCTCCCTTTCAATATGCATACAAACAAGTAGTACACGTACCGCCACTTATTGAACCTCTTTGATGGTTCGAACTGTTTTATCGTGTGAACATTCAACAATTTGCTTAATATCACGAATCATCGAAATAATTTCACACAAACTCAGTGATACGTGTATGGTTACGAAATCCGAATAACTGAGGCAGGCAGAAGACAGAGGCCTAGAATTTAGGCTATATTTGACTTACAACTGAACGGAGCAATCTGAAAACAATAAAGCAGTACTTTGGTAGAACAACAGTAGTAAAACTAAGGTAGATAGAAAATAGTAAATGAACATGACACCCAGTATCATGCGAACAGCTGGATGCAACGTTTGTTACCAGTAACTGATTTCCTGCTTGCACGCTTTATCATCAACACAAATACAGAACACAGCAATGAATAAATTGTAATAATGTTAAAAATTTCGACCAATTTTCAAAAAAATAGGGGATAACTGTTGGTTATTTTGTAATGACATTCCTTTTTCCAGCTATGCAAATTGACTGTATAGTATCGATCACATCAGTAGTCACATGCATCACGTGACTTGGAATGCTTCGACTGGAGTGGATAGTACAATCTTCATCACCCAATTGATAAAAAGCAATGGCAAAAATTGATTCGGAAACTTCCGGTTCAGGTTGCGTTTTTGTGTTTGACATTACCTACATAGCGAGTCGCAAAACCTGAACTCGCAGTTAAACTTTTACCGGTTGTGGATTTCTATGGTGGTCCCGCATCGCATAAGACAATATGTGTGTCTGACTGCACAGGAGGTGGGAGGGGGTGGGGTTGGAGTATATGACCGAATTTGCGTGAATTTGTTTCTAGGTTGGACAACAAGGCACAAAACAAAGTCACACGCAAGTGTCGACGCGCCCATTCTCTTCGTTGGAATGTGTGGCCGGGTTGGCAAAATCAGAGGCAAGAGTTCTGTACATGGGAGGAGTTTTTTTGATGAAGAATTTGACCCATTCAAAGCCCGAATCAGCCAGTTTTGTGGGCATTTCGGCAAGCAGACTAAAGTCACTGTGTGCCTCAAACAAATCAGTCATGAAAAGCAGATGAAGCCTTTTGATTCAGGTCCTTTGGGTCACGTACACGGACACGGAAAAAGTACACTCGTTTTAACCACAACGATGGATAGATCACTCTTTTTTAAGTTACTCCAATGGAACATCTGCCATTCTTTTGCGGGGGAGTTGTATTATACCCTGTTCAAGATTTCTTTCAGACAATACCACTCACGATAATGTTTATGACATACGCAGACCGCATATTTCCGCTTCGATATTCCCTAACAAAACCATATCTGGTCAAAATGATTGAACACCATTATGATGCCGAATATAAAATTTCACAATATAGTGATTTATTGTCAGCTAATTAAATCAGAATATGCGAAAAAAAGAGGGTGACAAAAGTATAGGACCCCCTCACCTCGGCTTCTATATGCAACGGAATCTTGTATACCCTCAAGTATGACTAGCTTAGTTTGGCTGTTAGCTGGAATGTCTCCCCAAACTGTCACTGAACTCGTGTCGTTGTTTAGTCAACTAAAAATACATTCTACATTCTTGGTATTAGGCCAGTAATAATTCCAGATATCCTGTCCATTGAAATTTTTCGTTATGAAATTTTCCCACGTGTTTGTCCACTATATATTTGTTTCAGCCCAAGCCAAGCTCTTTTTTCTTTATTCAGTGATGTGAGAACAATGCATTTTCTCGTTTTTTGTATTCCATCCCCGGCACAGTCTTGAGCTTTCTCTCTGGCGTTTGTGCTAAAATAATGACTCCAATCAAGGGTTTTAAAGTCGACATGGAGCACGTGTTCTTGGAGGCCAGACGACTTGATCGGCGTTCGTCCGATTCCGGTAGCTTTTTAAAGACCCAATCGCTTTTCAGGTGCACATTGCTCCTCAAATCATGGACGGTGTCGTGTGACGTTTCTCGATCTCTTACATGACCTGGAGATCTCACGCAAACTGAGTGCCACATGGTAGAAAGCGGCTATTCCGCCTTCCTCAAAATCTGTTAGTTTATTTCCGTGTGGCATTACATAGACAAAACTTGATGTGCTTTCTGAATGGTGTCTACGTGGGAGCTAAAGCCAATGAAAATCACCTAGGCCACTAGAGTGCATCACGTGCTCCAGTGCAAATGATTCACATGATTTCATTTCTCATTGATTTGTCAGTCGCCAAATCCACAGACCAGGCTCGTTGGTTCGTTTGGTTCGTCTGTGGAATTGTCCATGGGACAACACACCGGCATAAGGGGTCTTTTGTTTCTGTTACTTCCGTTTTTTTACATTTTCTGCTCTAATTAGCAAGCAATGCATATTTTCGTTTTAAAATACGGTGCACCGTATAGTAATGTGCATTCAGTTGTTCTGAACAGTTATGGTTTCGTCATAGCATACAGAAAAAGAAATATGAGAGAAAATAAGGAAAGTGGGGTCCTTTACTTTCGTCCAAGTTAATTCCAGCAGCTTTTCACCGTCGTTTGTTCTTCCCCCATTGATCAACAACCCGTGATGAAAGGACTGCGATATTGATTATTGGTGACCGATGTTCTCCATTTCCAATCGTTGAAACGGGGGTGAACTGTGTTTGGTTTCGAGAATCGTGAGATACAAAGAAGACAATATGAACTTGGAAGTGTTGTTTAGGTTTGACTGACTCAAACTTTGTAATGAACTCAATTCCCTTCATTCGACACTAGTTGTGGCATACTTCGTATTGATTGGTTAGCCAACTCTAACTCACAGTTTGTGAATAACGGATTTTGTAATTAACTCCAACTGAATCAATTCTAGGATTGATTTTCACATTGATCAACAGTTTATAATTTTGTAAACCGGATCTCTTTTACGGATGATGGCACTTTAGTTCTGTCTGATTATTTTACGATCGGGTAGGCCGGATAGTAAAAGGGCATCGTGATGAAGGAAAAACCGTGGTTGTTTTGGGTAATTTTACGCTGGTTCAGCCGTACTATTCTACCCATTCGAGTGGAATAATCTGCTTTCACGGAAAATATTGTGCTACAAAATCAATTCATGCGTGAAAATCCCTCACAAGTGTTTTTCTAGTACGAGTCAGATGCGACGAACAAGACGTCCCTCGTTGTTCAGTTATTCCAGCTTCTAGGTACTGTGCTGTATTTGAGATATATTTAATTCTGTATCACTGATTTTTCACATTATCGTGTGATTTTGCGGTGAATAGGTATTTACATAATATTTATGGTTTCATTTTTTTGCCAAAAACATTTAAAGCGACATTCACAATATTGAAACTGGCAGTTCTTACATAACAAAAAAACATTAAATCGAAATAAAATGCAGTGTATATATTTCAATCGGCTGATGAATATCGTACTGTATACAATGAAAATGCCGTACGCTAATATCGTTAGTGCAATTTCGTACTCGGCACCCTGGTGATCGATGAAATAGCGGGTGATCAACTACAGCCCTGTGATACGTAACCGGCTCGCTGGTTGGTTCAGTGACCGTAGCATCGTTCTGTCTATGCCGTGGAAAGGACTTATGAAACCTTATATATATATATATATATATATATATATATATATATATATATATATATATATATATCAATATATATATATATATGTAGTAGAATTACTGTCATATCGCTACTTTGAGGGTTTTCACCTATCTTGGGGTCTGTGGAAAGTAGCTCTTGCTGTTGGTGAAGAGGCACAGTAGACCCACCGTTCCAACTGGCACACCATCTCAGTATCTATGAGTGAATAAACACCGTGATTTCACTAAGTGTAATTTGAGACAATCGGACTGAGCGCATTCCAGATCTCTTTGATCTACTGGTTTCTCGTATTACTGTCTTTTGAATTATGCCTCTAATGAAAAGATGACTGGCAGGTGACCTTTGTTTTGGTGACAAATTGTCAGAATAGCAATCCGATATCGAACACCAGCGTGTTATCTACTCTCTAAAAAGGTTTGCCTTGAAAGCCTTGAATGGGGCGGGGGTTTCAATAGTAGATTTTGATATTTTTACAGAGAGAAGTTCTTTAACCCTAGCTTCCGTGAGCAATTAACCTTCGAATGGAATCCTTGTGAATCATTCAACATGCCCTTAAGATTGTTGGGATTATGATCACAGAATATGCTCTGCACATTTCATTTTCAAAACTTGCAGAAGACAGACTTGCCAACTACCCCTTTGATCTGATAGACGATGACTATTCATTTATTACATTTTATATAGAGTAAAACTTGAAAATAGAAACGTGTGTTCTTTATTAACCACTCGGCGGTTGGGAAGATGCAGTTTGATTTTCAATACGTGTTAAGCCCTCCGCTTTTTCACTGTAAATCAGATCCTAACAATTTATACTTTGGTAATGTGCTGCCTGGATCAGTATATTGTGACGATATAAATACGAATCAATAACATTCAAAGTGGATAAGTTGAGTGCAATCGCTCCAAATATCGATGCCGTTTTTTACTCAAGTTACAGACTTCTCTAAATCCGAGATTCCTCATTTTAACGTGTGTTTTGCCTCGGGTAACTTAGTCAGCTTCGTCCTACCCCGTCGTTTGGTGAGGGATCACGTATCATCACGTACATACATAGGCTTTTTTGGTTCACTGCTGCGGTGTCGACTTTAAATCTGTCCCATGACTGGCTAAATCAGGTTTGTTGAACCGTTCAAAACATGGCTATTACGAGTCGAAAACACTTCATCTTCAAACCACTGGTACAACCGAAAACAACGTCTGTTATGGAAAGCAAAGGCATCGTCCCTTACAAAGAGTACTTAGTCGATAAATTTCCTGTGTATTTGGATGTACATAGACCGTTACTTTAAATTCCGTGTGACTACAGTCGTTCACTGAGGTAGATTTAGTCTGAAACTATGGTCACGTTCAACCAGGTGACAAAGTTTACAGTAAACGTAATGAGAAACACAGAAATCCAAGATAATCAAATCCCCTATTCTGCCCTTATCTGAACTAATTTGCACTCGCCCGTTCATCAGAAATACCTTTCTACCGATTGCTTCCTGTTGTGTGGTTTCAACCAGGATTTTAGCTATCCTCATCATCTTTCCAAACTCTATTCATATCTATCTACCTACAACAGCCTCGTTCCGACGGATCATCTGGATGATTACCTCGAGGGACTGGTTCATTCCTCTCTGCCAATCGTTAATTTGCAAACTTTACAACGGTTATCAGCTTCGAACCCGGAGGACAATATGCGAAACGCAACCAAAATCGATTCGGGCGCGCATCACGTAGCGGTACCAAACATCTCTGTCGACGATTCCAGCGAAGAACCTGTGTCTGGGGTTAGTTCCACTTGTCAGCCATCATCACCGCGAGTAACTCGTGCGGAAACTAATGAAACAAACCACGAGGTACGTCCAACGGTGTCAATTTAGCGAGCTTAAAACGCCTCAAAATATTGGGGTCCAAAGAAAACATTTTGTCATGCATTAATGCGGGTAACGTAGTCAAAAGTAGAAATTATCAGAAGCACTGCCTAATCGTACCGTTTCTTGTGTTTTCAGAACTATTGGTTCTAGTGTACATTGAACACAGAGGACACCAATCTTGAAATTCTTCAATAAACGTTATGAACCACATAAAATCAGTCTCTCGGTAGCGATTTTAGAGAACCTGATCATTGAATGATGATTTTTCCATCAAAGCCTCCCCGTTTTGTGTAAAAATCCCCCACGAAATTACAGTATGCTTTATCCTTTAGCAATGATTCATACGATCCAATTTTTTGTTCGCAAGGAGTAAAGGGCTTTTTTTACCAAAGAAAAATGTTTTCTTCATCTCTGTTCTGTTTTCAGTCGGAAAACTCTAATCATTCTAACGGTGTCCCATCAATTGGCATTTCCCGGTTGTCTACCACTCGATTCTCAGACCATGGATTTCGAGGTTAGTGGCCCAGTTCTAAGATTGGAGATTTTTCTGCAACCTCAATTCTGACTCAGTTCAACGTAGAAAATAAATTCATCCCACTGAGGGGTCGGGCAACTGTTCGATTTTCTTCCAGGGTACGGGTAAATGTGTGGTACCTAAAGTCTCCCAGAAATAGCAAAGGAACTTACGCAATAGAGATGGATTTTTAAGAACCCTGTTTGCCTATGAATGTTTAAAGCTGATAGGACCAATCCAGAACAACAAAATTCCAATGGTATATTAACGAAAACTACCCACCACCTCTGTGTAACTTGAAAAGAAAAGTCTGTGCAACTGCAGCATACACAACAAGGCTTATTTTGCAGAAGGATTATGAGCCCGAGGGACTAGTGTGTTATCAAATAGTTCAGAACACATTCCTTAAGTATTTCCACGAAGCTAGTAACAGACATCTTCTCATTAACGAAATCCTCCAATGAGAGGCCTGTCTGTAAGTCTTATGCATGAGGTACGTCATTTTTAACCACAATAAGAATCAGGCAGCGTTTACAGCAAGTAAATTTGAATTCTTTTTACACTTATATTTTATTCCGGTCAAACGTTAATTGAGGTTGCGGAGAACACAGTTTGGCGAACAAACTCGTTTTCAGTGATTCATAATCATGCCATTAAATTACGACAAGTCAAAGGGTTGAACCAATTAGATAAGAGGGAAGTGATAAAAATTAATTATGAAAGGGGGTGGGGGAAGAGAACAGCTGTAATCCGGGCTTAAATCAAAACCGGATGTCTATTGCTTTTCTCGTGTGCTTTCATTTTTCATCTGGTCTATGACCTGTTGTAGGGTGGAGGGAGGACCAGGGCAGCTTAAGAGCACATACAAATTATTTTTGAGCACATAAAGGGGAGTTGTGGAGGCGGAGGCTGACGGCCTCAACTGTGGCTAGTATGCGACACTTTGCCGGTCTTGATTGCCAACCCCGAACCTTATACAGCGCACGGAAGGCCTCAGCCACGTTTACTGGGCAAGGTGTGAAACGACAGCGCTAGTGAGTGACTTAACTGCTCCAGTGTTCAACCATGCAGGATGGTGCTCGCGGATGCGTTCAGACAAACGCCTAGTCGTGCGCCAGATATACGTTGTTCCACAGGAACAAGTGAATGAATAAACACAAAATGAGGCTGCAGAATCAGGCACTTTGTCTTTCGATCGCAAATGCACTACCGGCCGGGATTCGAACAGAACCCGGAGCTTAGCTGCGTAGAACGTTTTGCTGATTATCCCTGACAATCTTCTCTGCACAGTCTCTGTCAAAGTATCATCCTTGAATGGCAAAGAGATGTATATCGGTTTTCTTTCCACCCCAAACTTCCGTCCACCCTACAACAGGCCATAGACCAGATGGAAACTGAAAACACACGAGAAAAATAATATACATCCGGTTTTGATTTAAATCCGAACTGCAGTTGTTCTCTCCCCCCCCCACCCCCTTTCATAATTAATTTTTATCATTTCCCATTTATCTAATTGATTCAACCCTTTGACTTGTCGTGATATATTGTGATGTAATGGCATGTTTATGAATCACTTTAAACGATCTTGTTCGCCAAACTGTGTTCTCCAAATGTGTTCATTGGGAATTTTCCGACAATTGAGGTTTTATCAATGACTCTCTCTTTAAGCTCGATCAGTACAAAAAGCCAAATTCTAGTTGAAATGGAGCACAGAAAACCCATCTTCTCGGTCCGATTCACACCGAAGTGATCTCTAACAAAATCACGTCCAAAGACCTGATCCAGCAGCTCATTAGTTCAAATTCCTGAAACGGGACCTTTGATTTTGTCTGTTTTGGTTCCGATCCGGCAACCTTCAACCACGCACCGGATGCGATGAATTTAGCCGCTGTCTCAATGGTTTTCAGATACTTGGGTTGGTTGCAGCTCGGGTTCTTAGTTGCCATGACGTTCTGATCGTTGGGCTTGGGGTTTAGATCGCTAGCACTTCATCACCAGTCGAGGTGACATCGTCAGTACATGTGAGCTGGTAATGGAGACCTTTTGTATTTATAGGCTTGTCATTGGTTCTGACCTTGAGCCTCGTATACGACCTTGTGCCCAAAGCTCGACGTCTGTTTTTCGGCTTGGCCTCTACTAAATTGACCTTTGACCTTCGACTGTTGACGTCCCGTTTGGGAAACTCGACCTCTTTCGCTTTGTGTTGTTGCTTCCGTTTTTGATATATGAAGTCTTAGTGATTCAGTTCCGAAGATGCCTGAGTGTGAAAAATTCAGATTCAGTAAGGCGGACTGGATGATTAGGGTCCACTGAATTTCTCAGTTAGTTGCTATCTCCCAAGATGAAGGCCGGGGGGGGGGCGGGGGTTGTATCCACAGTAGTGAAGGAACAAGTGAAAACAATAGGATTAAGAAAACCACTACTAACGATGGAATCAAGTTCATGACGAAAGTGTGTGGACAGTAGAGTGCCCCTAGCCGCGATACCGAGCCATATGTTCCAAAACATTTAAACACAAAGTGGGTGGATTTCTTTAATCTCATCCAGGATGCCTCATCTTCCAACTTCAGTGTACAATGTGCGTCTAGAAATCCTCTCCAGGGACATGCAGAACACATGTCTCAACCATTTTAGCCTTGTGAGCATTTTGTTGTTCATCTTTTATCAAGGTGCTGTCAGGGTAGAGAAAACATTAGCGGATCTGCGCTCTGATGACACCACCTCGACTGGTGATGAAACGTTTGCGACCTAAACGCCAAGCAATCAGAAGCCACTGAATAATCCGACATGTTTTTTTCAAGCACCTCTGTACGGAACGGGCAACAGAAGGTCGTAAAAAGAGACACCAGCGAGACTAACTTTGTGGAACAGAAATTCAAAAATAGCAATGGAATGAAAAAAATGAATCAACTTTCATCTGGTTCCACTTCAACTTACAGATGATTCGAATAAAAATATTTTTTTCGAGTATGATATATGGCAAACACATATCTGTCACTTCGGTGCTTCTCATCACACCAGTAGTGTACACTTACGGGGTTTCATAAAATCAGTAAATGGACTGCAGAACATACAGGGATTTTTCATAGTAAGTGTCAGTCTCATATTGGTAGATTCGCACGGATGACTCACGTAATAGTTTCACCGAATTCGTGTTTTGGCTTCACCGCGTCGTTAAATTTCGATTGGGTGAGAAGCACAATGAACCATACGAGGTAACAAGGGAAAAACTGGTCTGAATCCCCTGACAAACTGGTCTATAAACTGCTCCATTAGAAAGCATCTGCTTCACAATTTTGTTCTACTTCTAGAGTTCTAATAATAATCTGTTTCCACGGTGATTTTTGTCCAAAATGTTCCCTACACAATTCGTCCATCTGCCTTTTGCTAGAATGATAAGCGGGCAGCCGAATCACCCTCAAAAGTTACATTTCCATATCTAACACTCTACCCGGAAGAGATATGGGAGCTTGGGAATTTTTCCGTGTATCCACTAAAATTTCTTGATGCATTGCGCGTAGAAGAACAAGAAAATCTGCTTCCCATAATTCACATTTTTCCTGAGATATCTACAGTCTGTCTACCCACTAGAAGGGTAGCGTTTATTTGTTCAAAAAATTGTTTAGTTGCTCTTTGGAACAGAATCGCGCAAATATATATATATATATATATATATATATATATATATATATAAAGTCAATCTACGAAACAAGACTGTCGTTTTCCATCCACAAATTGATGTACTCAAGTGGAACTGATGTCATTTCAGTTCATACATTTCAAAACGGGGTCTGTGCACCATATCTTGTTCAGTTTAAAGACTGCCGTGTAGTCTACCGGCTTAGTGCAATGCATTCTCGTAAACATAAAACTTCCATTTATGTTCCACATTCAAGCGGTTTGTTCCTAGGTCAAACCAAATTAGATCTGACCAGTCTGCTCACAAATCCAACCCACTTAAACTTAATCAACTCCATCTCATCTTAGCAACTCTGTTCTTAGGCACTGTGATGGATTTCAGCTAGACCGGATGCTGAGCATTTCGACTCTTTTGAAACATGCACGCCAAGTGTACGCGGTTGGACGGGCTACAGACATTCCGCAAAGGCAGCACGGAATTCACGGAACAAATCTAAAATCATTCCGGAACAACTAACTTTTTGTCAAATTAGTTTCCTAAACGGGGGTATCTGCCGGTGTCCTCGTAGTCGTAGTCCGCAATCTGGTCCTCCGTCCGACCGGACACCCCTTCATTCGACAGCTCTTATGGCGCCGACTTTTTGACGTCTCCGAGGGGGTGGCATCGAACAGCGCATCTAAAAATAGATGTAACAGAAGCAGACGAAATTTTTCCATAGAGTTTCCAGTTCATGGCACGACGCTGTGATTATTGTGGGAAAACGGCGTCGGCTCTTTTTTGTGTCACTGGGAGAACAGTCGAGAGAGTCGGGTTATATTTTGAGTTGAAATCAACTGTGAGTTGCGTCCGATTTCAACAGTTCCACATGCTACAGGGATAACCAATCAGAATCTTTCTCAAGAGTGGACATAAGCCTGCCCGGTGTTGATATTTGGTCACTTTTCAGTCCAAACGTTGCGGGACTGATCGATCTTGTTGAGTATCGATTGATCTCACTTACTTTCTCGTGAAAGCACAGGTAGTTCCGCTGAGTTACTCACGTGATTACGTATATGCCGACGACGGCGGGACTGTTTATGTCCATGCCATTAAATAGAGTAGAAATAATACGTGTTCCATTACTCGTGTCACTACCACTACCACCACTACTACTAACACTGATACTACTAATACTAATACTAATACTACTACTACTACTATGATACTAATTGTAAACACAACAACCTCAACTAGTTTTCAAATCTATTCAGAATTGGGAGGGCCGTTAGTTGCGCTTGGCTCCATTGATATTCCAGCTTTTGACCCATCCAAAATGATTGTAAGACTAGACACACTGGATCAGTCAATGGGAAGGTTGGTTATTACTAGTTCGATTGTTCTCACAAGCCCCGGTTTCCTAAAATCAAAAAGGGCGGCTAAGCCCGGTATCAAATTGAAAAAATTTCTTGCAAAAGTTAGTCAACAGTTTAGTGGTCATTTTAAAGAGACAGAGCAGATAACATAAATACAAAGTCTCAATAAAACTGTTCCCAAGCTTTCGAGTCATCAAAAACATTATGGTTCCAGGTCTTAAGACGGTTTGCTGATTGTCAACGGGTTACAATCGTGTGTCATTTAGTTTACCGAGAATCTGTCCTTGATCACCCAAGTTCCTGATCTAACTCGGACAGAAATTTCTAATTCTGGGCAGTTGATGAAAAGCTCCATTTTGATGCGAACTAGAGACGAGCAGTTTCCTATTCTCGCTTGTTCTCAAAATATTCTACGATCAATAAGAGCAGCATTGATGTGTTTGGCATTGATTTCATGTGCTCTGTTAATCACCAGGTTATGCTAAATTACTGGGGATATATTATAAATGGAATAATAAAGTCCATTTACAAGGCAGATGGCTAGGAAACGAAACATCAGTATAAACGACTTTTATCATGGGAACCTCAGAGTTGTGTAACTTCTGAATTGTTTCAATTACTTCGCGCCTAAATAACCCTGGATCCTGCCTGACTGAATAATCACCTAAGCACCGATCACGGCTGGTTCCCGCATGCATCCGAAGGATTTTAAAGCCATGGTGAATCAAATACGCCAGGGAAAAGATAATTCAAAATATTTCATCTTAAGTCGAGTTGACATCAGTTGGAACACAGATCTGCCACCACAGTTCAAGTGCAACCTTTTTCTCAAAGAATGTTCTTTGGTTTATACTAATTTGGTGCGATGATACTCTTGCCGAATGAATTATCGGTTAGCTGGTTTGAAAGACTGATCGATTAAATAATTGGTTGATTGATTCGTTGGTTTATTGAATTTTGTGCAGTTGCACGTAGCAACCGCCGGACAACCACCGATCGAACTAGCTTTCTCACTCTAACTATGTCGTCATGGTAATAAATTTCAGTCCCATTTTAACTGACCTTCTCCCAGTTGACGACAATTCTAACTTTTTCACAATTGCAGGTCGTACTGTCTTAGCCCACTGCGACATATTATCATATTACCATTCTGGAGTCAATTATTGCCCAGCAAAGCCATGGTTGACTAAATCTCACATTTACTCCACGTGCACTGCGCATTTTACAGTAGAATTTACCATTAAATGTCCCAACTGAATTCCAATGAGATTTTTCATATATTTACATTATTTACCGTATTGTACTGTTTCGGGCCCATTGCGCTTCTATCACTGGAGGAACAACAGTTGCTGAAAACACTCTCTAGGCTAATGAATGGTCAAAATTTTCATTCAATTTATCTTTTTGTCCAACATTTGCTGAAAAATAAATCATACTTCCCCCCTATACAGTTCGTAATTTTTGAGCCATTTTTTTTACTTATGACTGATAACATATTGTCCCCTCCTTTTTCTTTCATTATTTTACTTTCGTCACGAACAGGGAAAGTATTCGAACCAGTTATGTCTTCGACATATACCTAGTCATTGGGGTCAAACTTATTTTTCAATTTGTAAACGGCAAGCTGCTTTTATTCGACAACAATTCTCATCTTATAACTGGCGTTTTTGTCTGTTGTCACATCCTCGGGTCATTTCTTACGGTGTTGTCTCATTAAAGGCTTACTTCCTCACTGATTAATCAGAACGCTTTTACTTCAATTTCTTGATCTGAGGAGTATCGTTCTTTGGGGATGAGATCGGTTTCCGGTTGGGCTTAAATTTCTAGGCACTGAACCTCGGCCAACTTGTACTTCACTAGGAGTATATAGATATACTGAAAGCACTGACTGGTTGGAAAGTATCTGCTGTCGGTTAAGACAAATTAGGTAGATGCCAGCGCTAACCTCCGGGTATTGTATCATTGACACCTCGGTCACCGTTGAGAAAAAAGTCGATTGATTACTATCCAAACAAGAGTCTATATACACAGACAGTGACTGACATTTGTCCACCGATAATTCATTACTATTTTTTTCAAAATATTTCTGCTTTGTTGTAATTATTAGGGTAAAGCCCACTGGCACTTACCATAACACCGTCGACAGTAAGTAGTTTGTAGATTCAATGGACAAAATGTCTCGGAAGGAAACAGCTCCTTTTAAAACTCTGTCGTTCATCAGTTGTTTCCGGAAGGTAAGCCTTTAATCACGTGCCCCATTTGTGCCTCACGAGTGTGGGTTGAAGAGCTCATTAGAGAATAGCACTGTGACAAAACACTGTCGACTTAACGATTGACGGGTTGCCTGCCTGACTGAATGACTGTCTAACTAACTAACTAACTAACTTTCCGAATTGCCCGAAATTGCGCTGAAACCAAAAGTGAGCACTCAAAAATTAACGAAAAAAAGGTGGAATCGGGATGATCCCAGCGGCTTCAGAACCAATCAGAACCACCCAAGTTAGTCTTCATTGCGTTCGTTAACTGAACTTCTCCCCCCCCCCCCCCACACACACACAGCCTCTGGACAGGATTCGACAGACCAGCGCGATTCACACGCGAACGCGTTCGGTCGGCCGTTCTCGCCGCTGCTCGCAGATGAGGATGAATCACAATCTGGAAACGGGAAATGGGACGGACAGACAGAACGCGAATGTGAAAACTCGGGTGAAGTTGAAACACACACGGTCACTTTGCACCGTCCTAAGTACGGTGGCCTCGGACTGACAATTGTGGGCTACGTGTACAAATTACCCGATTGTAGTAAGTAAACTTTGGCGTTATTACTAACTGCGAGATATATGTGGCCACTTCATAACGGAAATTCTTACCAATGTAACCGAATAAGTAGCACTCTGAGATGTTTTTACATAACCGCTTCGAGTCTTCTAAAAGAGAAACAGTGAAAGGAGATAAACCGCATGGATCAATGGATTCACCACGTGATAGGGCGAGAATAAATGCTCACAGAACTGACATATTATTTATTTTGTACTCAAAGTGAGAAAGGTTGACAAACGGAAGGTGATGGTTTGTTCTGAAATGCTTTGATTCCGGGAAAGAATATTCTAGGGTCCGATTGAAAAACCGCAAGAAGATGATGGAAAGAAGAAAGTAAACGGATCGTGATTAAGACGATGAAAAACAGAAACCAATTACGGAAAGATTATCATTAGATCGGTAATCGGGTCAGTAGCTATATTTCAATTTTTATCCAGTAGAAAAACAGGAAGGCGGAAACCACACCCTTGACTTATAATCTGTAATCAATGGTTGGGCGTATTTGGCATCAGTTTATTGTAGCACATTGGGGATAATCTCAATAAGTAGTGACCGGTCGGCCCTGATGACGTATGCTTCCTTGAAGCCGCAAGACAAGGAGTAGATGCAGCGGGAGGTAGATCCAACCGAATGCCAATCTTTGATTAGGGCTATGGGGATGAGCCGTGTGAGTGAATGAAAGCGAAATTCAGCGACGTAGTACTTTGGGATAAATTGAAAAGTGTCTCTTGTGGGACTTCAGGGCCATTTCCCTCGAGATGAGTGTGGCCGTTGCATGAAGACAGGAGGGGCACGGTAGAAGTAAACACCAATAAAAAATACTCTATTACCGCCAACCTATTCACACCAACTGTGTGAGGTACTTTTTCTACCCTTCCTAGTAATTTATTTTCCATAAATGTCTCCCACTTACTTGCGAGTAGTGTGTGAGACTGACGATACTTTGTTTTTCTGACCTTCCTTTGGACTCTACTTTTCACGCAGAATCCTCAGGTCATCTGACCATTCTTGCGCTTGGAAGTACCAGACTCGAATTTCACTCCTGTTGGAGATCATCAGTAGTGCGTGTCCTCCGCCACACCCGGGACCTCGATGGCTTGTGTGTTCCCTCTGCACCACTCCATTCCAAGCTGTGCCGATCCGAATCACCAAGTTAAGTTTGTTCAGATGTCGTCCAGAAATGGGTGACATACATACCAAATGCGAAACCGGTTTGAATGTGAATACAACGACCCATCCTATGGAGAAGACCTGATTTAGTGGGAGGCATTCGCTCCGAGTTAATGAGTCAGATACCGTGTCTCCATTTGAAGCTGTCGGGCATTTCTGGTTGACAAAATAGACGGTATCTGAATCGAATCAGCCAGAACGGGGTCCGGATGGCGCACTGGTGGCACACACTCCTTCAAGATGTCAAGGTCTGGGTTCGAACCATGGGTGTGGCGGATAATATGCCTGGCTGGTGATCTCTAGTAAGAGCAGAACACAAGTCTGGTGGTTCCGAGCCTTGGGTTGGTCAGATGACCTGAGGTTTGTGCGTGGAAGTACGGTCCAAAGGGCAGTTAGCCAAACGGTCGTTTTCCACTGATCTGAGAATGGAACCACTGAAGACAAATGACCTCATTATATATATATATATGTATATATATATATATATATATATATATATATATATATATATATATATATATACTTCGATATCGTAGATTCCTAATGGATTGTAAATCAAGGTTATGGGCTTATAAATTCGAAAACTTCCAACATACAGTTCATACTACCTTTAGCAGACGTGCCTCAGCCAAATGCTTTGTCTTTTCAGAGTTACATATTCCTCAGTTGGATCGGCTGTGATTGACTGGTATATGCATCCTTAAATTTCGAATCTGAAGTGAAATGTACGAAAGATTCCACTTCTGTTCTGCTTCAGAGATATTCACCTTCCCGCGTAGCTGAAATCGTTAAAAGGTGATCAGTGTGAACCGTATATGACCATCCATTTGAATTTTCGTAATCACGATTGTCTGGTCTACAACCTCCCTTGGGGCATTCCCATCAGACTGCACTCACTGAAATAACATCCTCCATGGTGAATTTTAAAAAATGCTTAGAAAAGGTTATGATATGACCTTTCGTAATTCCAACCAACTGAATTTGGCCGCTGGTCCTGAACCACACCGTCACAAATATTATTTAGACTTTTAGACATATAGCCGATTCATCCAGCTGGGAAACACAGCTGACCCCATGTAAACCCATGCAAGGAAGACACCCACACTTTGGTGCCATGTGCTCCACCAAAATGAACAACGAAGCCAAGTCATGCTAAACGGCCGTGGGCATCTCGCGGACGGATCATATTGTCTACCCGCCTAACTCATATTCGCACATGGCATACGTCACAGCGAACTACCTCGCATTTCGACTGCTTAAGGAAGGATTTCTCAAAGGAATAACCATTGTCCACCAGTCGAATACACGGGCACGGTTGGTTGTTAAGTACGGTTTGGCAGAATAGGCGACTGTCGAAATGATTCCATTTTATTTAAAAACATAAAACTTAGTTTCGCCTGATACGTCTAGGCTAAACTGTTGGTTCCTGTGAAAAACACACTGATCTATCAGGCCGCTTCCTTTAGGGAGGGGAATAAGGATAGTGTTTTTTCTTTCGGAGCAGCACAAATCACAGCCTACGCCCTACGAATCCAACATTTAGAAAAACTACAATCGTCGACTTTGATGCATTCTTAGTCTAATTCTTTTCCGAGCACAATTTTCTTCACTGTCATCCTCTTCATCCTCCAGAACTTATCTAGGGTTTATTCGAGACAAGGTTAGTCCTTGTCACACACCCACGCACACACACACACACGCACACACACACACGCACACACACACACAATCTCTCCCTCTCGGTTCCACTTCCCTACCATCATCCCCTTATTCAAACCTAAAAGCTATACTGCTTAACATTATTGAAGTGAATAGAACTAATTAATAGCCCCAGCTTAATTTACAATAACTTACGTGAAAACGCACTGAACTGTTCTGAGCCGCCAGTTATCAATTCACTAATCACTATTGCGACATGACAGACTTAGCAAAACCTGATGACCGTGATTTTCCAGTTTTTCAACCAAGTCCATAATGACGGCTACTCATTGATTGCAAAACCCGTCAAGCGAGTTTCAGAGTCCGAATTTCTGTCCTAACTAAACAGCGACTATATTTCCACTATTCTGAAGAGTGTCATTGCCTGCCAATTTAATTCGAATGTGTCCCGGAATCTAGTGAGCTTTCTATAGATTTCTGGCAATAAATATTGATCGGCATAGTTCACTGTCAATAGCAAGCAAGCGCTTTGCAAAACAACGGTCATTTAAAAATGAACCGCATTCAGTTAGATTTTTTCAGTGTTCTTGAGACACGGAAGCCCGCGTGAGCAATCGCGAGAATGAATGCACAGTATACTGAAAACCCTATTTTATTATGATTAACTGCGGCAGGTAAAACTCTGTCATAACCCGTTAGGAACAAGATCAGTGGGCAAGGACTGACAGAAATAGGAGGCAGTCAATAGGTATCCAAGTCGGAGTGCTTATAGTGCTTCGCTGAATGGCGGTATATGATTGGAAGACAACAAGCGATCTATCAATCGTATTCAGACATGAACTGTCAGACATCAATGGAGAAAAGCGTGAAAAAGGGGTTTTCTGTTCACAAACCGTCATGGTTGAGTCAATAGGAAGTGGGTTTGCTTTAATCTTATGACCACGCAGTCATCAAAAGCGATATTTACGAAAATAAATATTACTTACGAGCTAACCAGTAACACATTCTACATCAGCTATTACTTTTCCCGTGCCATCTAACACAATGTAATCCGCTGTGCTGTCAAGTAGTTAAGCTAAAGTACTTCAATTGTGTTTTATGAAATGAAAATTTTGAATATTTATTACTGAATTGAAAATATAAGAAACCTTCGTCAGGTAAGGATAGAATAACAATTGAAGGGAATTTCGATAAATCTGGTCAGTCACTTGGGTTTATAAGCAGTCCCACCCCCTGAATGACTTTGCACATCCGGACAAGTCATTTTGTCCCTATAAAGGTATTTAGTCTCTAACAGAAAAGCGATGGAATATTGTTTTACTTGTTTTAATAAGGAAATTTATGTACTACGAAGGGTTATTCAAGGTAAAAGACTACGTTAATGTAACATCATTCTGTATTGATTACTTGTGGATGTATACATTATCTTCCCATTCTTACCGGATTTAAACAAAACTAGGAAACGTGTTCCTGTTCGCATCACAAATACGTTATATTCCCTTATTTAATTTGCTATACAAGTGTCGTATAATATTGCAGGACTGAAGCTGCTTTCATTGAAAGTACGTCAAACGGGTAGGTGAGTGGCGCTAAAGGATTTTGAATCCGGGACCTCTATCTTCATCGTGATAATTGTCAGTTGCCATAAGAAGAAACGGATACTTAGATACACTCAAATAACTCACCAACATATCTCGAAAGATTCATTGGGATCAAAGTCTGTAAGGAAGGTGGTAAGTTACAGTTCAGTCGGTATGACTGTGCCTGAATGAGTAGGCTCGAATGTGCCATGTAACGAGGTATGCTCTATTACGGGGAGGTGGGGGGGGGGTAAGTGGTAAAGTATTACTTCCGTCATGGTTCACAAACGCGTCTTGTGCAAAAGATAATATTTGGTCCTAAGGTATGAAGGGAATGCGCCCCTCGCCGTTGTGCGAACAAGTTGGTGACTAACCCCCTTGATTCCGAAAGCTTTTCCTATAGTCGTTGTTCAAAAAATAGAAGTTTGGACCTATAAATTTAAACCGAGTAGAAAATCTCAAAAGCCGGAAGGGATTCACGTGATGATATAAACCAGTACTTGCTATAAAGTATCTTACCAATGAGGGACCTACGGAGCGCATAACAGTGACCTATACCTAAGAATTTGAACTAGTGTTACGTATCGCTGACTGAAAGCACTATTCCATAACTCTTTTAGTCTACCACAAACCCTACTTTGGCTGCTCGCCTAGGCGAAAAATGATTTTCTCGTATCGACGTAATTGATCTTCATGGTCCCATCAAATCGGATGAAGGAGTGGATTGGCTAATTAAGTACCTGTGGTAACGGTGGATCGATGGCCTGAGTTACACTCATATGGAGCTATGTGGTCACCTTACGATAATCCAGAAGACTTTCGTATTGTAGGTCGTTTGTTCATACAGGTGCTTTGGGTGAAAGCTTGAATGACTAAGCTATGAAGGAACTCTGTATTTGCATCAAATATGTAAAATTCACTATATTCCAGCAATTATTCGGTTGGAGGGTTCAGTTACTTGTTTCGTCTGCCTTGATTCAGCTTATTGTGTGCTCTGTCAGTGTGAAGCCTTCACTTTCTTGTCGCTGCACGGTCCTTTTTTATAATCAACGAATCTACTTGTCAAGTAGTATGGTATGCTCCTTTGCAACCTGACTGGATTGGCTTCAGGAACGAGCACCTGTGTGCTAGCCAAATTGTTTGGACTACGCGTTCGTTGTACTGTGGCTACTGTAAGACATCGCATTCCAATTCGGTAATTCTTTGGTAATTAGCGAAGCAGAGTTATTCAGATTAACTACGGCCTACCTCTAATTTTTAGCAGTAAAAAGGATTGGGCGAGGATAGTACGGAAACAGCTGAACCATAAGATCCAGGACAACCAAAGCTGTCCATTTATCGATTTTCACAAGTCTCCGTGTACGAAGCCACACAGGGTACCATTGGTAAAGGACTCGTAATGTACACGATAAATTCCAATTTTTTGGGATCACCTCACTACGGAGTTCCGGGAACATCTGATCAGTCGCATTTGCGTCCCTCTACATATAATACTAGTGGTGTAGTATGCAACCAGAATAGATAAGATCCGAGAATGAAGAGTTTTACCACGTAAAGATATTATAAAAATGACAGAGTAAGAGCAATTATTAACACTGTATCACGGGAGCATTCACTGTTCCTGCTTATTACCCTCCGGTGTTGCCTTGTCCGGGTTTGAACTTAAAAGTTCGATTTGATCAGCTACAGCACAAAGGAAAAACAGCCTTATCAGGTTGGTTGTCCGCTCAAGCTCAACAAGCCGTTGCTTAACAATAATGCAGGGAACTGTGTACTAATTTTTCGTCCACAGTGCCACAGAAGGCCATAACGGAGTCCATTCTGAGAAGTTTTTAGGATGCATATTCTTTCACCTGACCACACTTGTGAAAGCTTTCAGTTTAGCTGGATAGAAGACCTCCACGGTCAAATTATTCATCATATCTTTTATTACTTGGTGATGTCTAACCAAGCTTCAGTGCAGCAGAAGAGACGTATCCAACTGTGGAAGAATGTACCAAACATTTTCCAAGAAACTTCGTTTGCAGAACCAAATGAATAAACACAAACGGGCTAGCCGTTGCTACCGCTCAAACGATCACGGTACACTTTCATTGTACCAGTAAACTTGAGTAACAACATAGTGCATAGTGAGAATCCTTTTCCGTTCGATCAGTACCACCGTTCGAGATCAAAACGTTGTTCTGCTCTAAACAGACAGTATGATTCAATGTTCTTCGTATTCTCTAATGCTATTAGCATACACATTTCGTTAGAATAGTTTGTTCAATGGAACTATTTTACTTCTAGGAATTCGAATTTCTGTTTCGGCCACTGATAACATAACAGTAGTTAGATTTTGGCGTCGACCTCGAACAAAAGATTGTTTTGTGGCACCATGTGTCACCCATAGCTGCGTGTTATATTACCGGATATCTAAAATCAAATTTCAAACAAATTTGAAGTCCCTTTTGAAAAACAAAGATTTTCAATACAAATCATAGAACAGAATCTGAAGATAAATGGATGCGTCCAATCATGTCTTTCCAGTACCCGGAAGATATCCTTAGGTGGAGAAAATGCCGTTTTGGGTATGTCATGGTGCAGAACCTTTCAGTATACGTTTGTGGCTTATCGTTAGAAACTAACCGGAGTGATTTAGAGTTAAATTGTTGGGTGCTTGCTTCCGGCTTTCCTGGTTCCAGCCATAGTAAGGTATATTTAATGTAAGCACACGACTTTTTATTTTTGAACAAATAAAAGCTAGAAATGATCAGTTAAGCGAAAACGTTGATGAATGACCGTAAAATAGCCTCAGTTCTAACTAGAAACCTGTATCGCTCAACAAATGTTTTTGACACAATGATGCAAACGATAGTGCACTTAAGTGCGGCAGAAAAATTGGACCTACCAAGGTCATCTGTTTCAGCCAGATAGATATTGTTAACCTCGGGGTATTTGAGATGACGCACCTTTATTGACAGTGTGCTCAGTTCCCGCTTATGACAAGCGAATTTGTACACACAAACTCAAGCATTCTGATTTTCAAAAAATTTACCTAAATCTTACATATTTCGATACGAAATAATTCCTCAGGCAATGTAAACACTCAATGCACAGAGGAATAGCCTTGGAAGCATCATGGTAAAATTTCATCACCCGAATTTTTCAGTTTCATCAAAATTACATATTTAAAATCGATCACCCGAGGGAATTCAAAAAGTTTAAGTCAAAATGGCAGACCCAACCTACGGCCAGGTGGGATATGGAGAATTTCTTTTCAGTTGAATATCATGTGGGTTTTTCTATAGAACCCTCCGAAGAACAACTTTTCTCCTCATGACACTGTTGAAACTAGATAATTATTGTGATTTAGAGGGGTGTGACAACCAGTAGATTTGTTTGCCTGAATGCAGCAATTTTTCATTAAGTGTGGGAGTTAGCCACTTGGAGAGAAAATATCAAGAAAATCATTAACCGTGGTTACGACAAATGATAATATTATGTTCCCACAGTTATGCTGTCTTCTGCATCACAACAGATACGGCGTTCGAGTAATTCTTACTTCGGTAGTATGTGGTCGGTAATCATGTCGCAGTGCCTTCGAAGGTTGACTTGATCACATCCTTAGTAAAATCAGGTCTCGGTGTGGCGAGTGTGTATACTACTTAGTAGGTAGTTGACTGCTGAAAACGGAACTATGGATAGTTGTGGATTACCAAAGCCCTCGTGCTCAACAGACTAACCGCAATTAGGTGAATAACAACAGGCAAACCACGTGACTACTCCTTCGTCAGATGATGAACAGGACAGTGACTTTGCAAATGAGCATGTTTGTGACATTTGGTTTGTTTCGTCGAAGTCCGAACAAGTCTTCAATAGCTAGTCTGTTAGCCATTCATGGAATATAACACCAAGATGTTTTTCGATAGTAAAACTGGACAACGAGAACACATAGTTTCGGGATGTTCTCCATTGAATACCGTCAGTCTAGTACACTAATTCTTTCTGATATATCAGAGGTTTTTTCATGCATCCCCGTGTGATGTTCAACTGCCGTTTCCTTTCTTTAAAGAAAGGTAAGTTAACGATCTTCTGTAGTTAATTTCTCTATTGTTTTGAAAAAAACTCCGTCATTATTGATTTATAATTTATCACGGGGAAATCACAAAGCAAGTATGATATTTATCCTTCTCACTACCAACCCGGGGTCTCTCCAACCAGTATCCAGAAGACATAAACTGATGTCGCAGTACTGACAGGACAATTAACCTTGGAAAAACCTGTTATATAAGTAAATAATGCACATGAATGACGTTCAGTTTTGTGCTCATCTTTTACCATTGAGAATCACATTTGTGACCACCGGCAAATATTTGGTTGCAAAACTGTCGTTGATTGTCTCATACTTAATTACTTCTATAGGGAATTTGACTTTTTCATGCTAATACACAAACTTTCTATGGGGCTAATGTTTAATGGAACCTATTAATTTAGCTTCAGTCCCCTTTGCATTGGGAAATGGAATTCCATCCTACCCCATTATTTATGGTTTCATGAAAATATCGACCGAGGAATTCATCCGCATAATTTTATACTTTCGTCGAAGGTATTATTGGCAAAAGGAGCCAAAGTCCTATATGATGGGAAATCTACATCTCGTTTCCACATCCACAAGTCCAGCACCCGGGGCCGGAAACAAACCAGTGATATTCCGTCTATCGGGCAAGTGTTCTACCAAAAGACCTATCTCGGTGCGGCCAGCTGGATGTGAATAACACTAGTGAATATCCAGTGATGCGCAAATCACTATTCCAGTGATATACAAAAGTTGTACTGGCTTTGGTCATTTGACTGACCTCTTTGGTCACTTCCCAATGGGACAAACACCACACGGCTGGATGCAATCCAGTGGGCTTTGAAATATATTCATAGGATGTATTATCCGCACGAGAAGCTTATATTTATGGAGGAGACTTCAACTTTCCTATGAACTGTGCCAGCTGTCAACAGTGAAATTGGGAATTTCCCGTCAACATGTAGCTGCGTCTGTCCAACTTAAATTTTCAATTGGAGTTTAGTGGAAATTAGACTTTACTGAACCCTATCCCGATTTTAGGTATGAGCCAGTTCGTCACAAATACCCGTGATTATTAGGCGCGCTCATTTTAAACACGAAATATCCTATATCTTACCTCACCCGAGGAACCAGTAGCGAAGCACTAGACTCCCACCTTTAGTCACGGCATGTTCTTTATTCAGAAAGCAACAAGTTTCAGTGTTCACGGATTTTCGGAACTCAGCTTTCCTCGGAAGAACCGAAACCACTGGGCTGCATTCTGTGTAACGAACCCCTAATCGAAAGTCCCGTTATTACACGGATTCCACCCTTCCGATAAAAGCAAGTTCATGATTTGCCTACATAATAGTAGTGGATTGAAAAATAATGTGGTAAATATAGACGTCCAAATCGGCGAAACAATTGTTTTTCAGTAATTCATTCTCAAGCCATTTACAGATTACATAGTAGACATTAGACAAAGGATCATGAACATAGACATGGAATAAACACCAATCATGGGCGGGGGTTTGTCAGTCAAGTTATCCTTATCATGTGATTGGTTTATCTAGCTGACGCCTTCTAGGTAACCGGACGGTAGATTCATGCGGTCTTGTTCAATCTTGGGCCAGGGGAGTTGGAGTGCCCGGACTAAACGCTTTTGGGCGCGCAGGTCTGGGGTCAACTTCCTTATTCCGATTGCCTCGGCTATCGCTAGAGTGCGCAACTGAACACCTTTGCATTTGTTTCGGGGGACACGATAAAGAACTTTGAAAACGGCGTCCGGATTCACCTGATGTCCAGTGTCGACCAAATGCGCTAAGATTACGCTATTTATCAATCCAGTTTGTCCTTGACTCAACCAGCGTGGATGATGCTCTTTAATCCGAGTTGATAGCTGTCGTGCCGTTCGGCCTACATAAGATGCGTCACAAACACATCTGAAATAGTATACGACCATTGATGAGGCCAGCATCGGCAGTCTATCCTTGTTCTGAATCTGGATTAGAGGAGCACCTCGAATTACACAACTTGGTTTGGCGGAATTGAAAGTATTTCGGATTTCTCTCCCCAGTCGACGGTTTAAGATTTCACTAACAATATCGCCTTTAAATGGCAAACTAATATAAAGATCTTTCTTCCTTACGGTTTCCACGGTGATTTGTGGCACTCTTTCGATAAGATTTCTTTCGATAAACCGATCCGGGTAACTGTTCTCACGTAGGGTGTTTCTTATAAGCATTAATTCGTCATCTAAAGTCTCTACGGAACAAATTTTCCTCGCTCTGAAGGCCAGGCATTTTACTAAGTTTCGCTTCTGTTGCATACTAACGAAACTGTTAAAATTGGGATACTGGCTGCTCGACGTTTGTTCTCGGTGCACATTTCACTGGATCTGACCATCCTCCGTTCTCGTGAGAGTCACATCGCGAAATGGTAGTTGATTGTTTAATTCGCGTTCAGTTGTAAAGTGTACTGCTTTGTGTGCCCCATTGAATAATGTTTGCACAAAATCAAGGTCACAATCAACGTCAGTCACGCAAAATGTCATCCACATAACGATAGTAATAATCAAAGCTGTCAATTGTAGATTTCAGCTTGGGTCTTTCTAACTTCGCTAGGAATGCGTCGGCAAGAAATGGACCTAGTGGTGATCCCATAGCCACACCGTCCCGTTGTCTGAACAAAGTTCCATGAAATAGGAATTGAACATTAAATGTGCATCGAAGCAAGAGCTCGCGCAAACCTTCTAGTGGTAAACCGACTCACATATTATTCTCTTTTATGTAGTTCACCACGAAGTCGATGCTTTCTGTTAGTGGTACATTCGTGAATAGAGACTCGACGTCAAGCGAAAACATTATTTTGTCACTCATATTGACATCTTTTATTCGCTCTATAAAATCAAATGTGTCGTTGAGACTGTGTATAGCCATATGTTTTTTTATTTGTTCCAGTAATTCAGATAACCATCGAGCGACATTATGGTAGGGTGAATTTGTCATTGATAGGATGGGGCGAATCGGTGTTTCAGGTTTGTGGATCTTGGGGAGTCCGTACAGCCTGGGGATTGTAGATCCCGTGGGTCTTAGCTGCTCGTACAATTGGTTCGAAACAAAACCAGCATCCCTCATGTGTTTCAAAGTAGTTGTTATCTGGCGCCCAACCTGTTGAGTTGAACCTGTCTCACCAGGACTAATGCTGAATTTGGTTTCATCACTCAGAATTGCTGTGAGTTTTCCAATGTAGTCACATCTGTCCATCACAACTAGTCCACTACCTTTGTCAGGTCTGCTCAGAAAGATATCTTTATTACTCCAGAAGATGATCAAAGTGAATTTCGGTCGGGAAACTACTTCATCCTGTTCGAATAAATTATGCCAAACATTCGCGGGAGGCAAGAACGATTCGCAATCATCCAGATTGCACTGGCTTCCTAAGAGTAAATGAATGTGCACACACCGTCACTGCTATTCTTTTAAATGCTGATGAAAACAGCAATATTAACCCGCGCGGAAAGAAGACAAATAATGCCAGATGTTGAAATTTCGTTCGTCCTACTCAGTCACCTACGTGCAGCAGACTGAAATCCGTGTAAAATCATATTGATGACTACAGTCCGCGGACATGTAACGTTAGTTTAACATCGCTGAGTGGAGCAAAGGGATTCCTTCTGCTTTGAAGATCCTTTTTTGAAATCAAAAAAATAGTCAATGGATATGTATCTAAGACGAATAAAATAGCCGTGTTTATTAAGTGAATTAGTTGTATTGGTCAGAACCAGCATGTAAAGAACTATAAAAATTGGACATGGAAATTCAGCTCGTGGCATCGAGAAACCCCGTTAAACAGGTTTAGTCCACATCTCATGCCGCCTATCACAATTTCTTCTTATGTCCCACACTACTCGCAAGTAGCTGCGTGATACATCTACCACATAGTTGGTTTGCTTTCCATGCACTTCGACCACTAGTTTCCATGCCGGTCACCACCCCCTCGCTTACGTGTCCGCGGGAAAATTTGTTTGTTCGGCCTCATTGCGTCACACAGTTCTTAGCCTTGTTTCTATAACAGGTGGTGATGGATCTTAATTGTCATGGATCTAATTGTTGATTCTATCTGTTCGATCTTGTCCCTAACGTGACTTTCTCTCCGGTTTTGGAAAGATCCGCTGGTATCCATAACTCATTCTATTTTCACGTCATAATTGCCTGAGTTACTTGACTAGACCCAAACGTTTGGACGTAATGATTTTTCTCTCTCCATCTGTCTTATCCGTGTGAATGACTGAACTTCGGCCATCCCGTTGTAATCATACACTTTCTCATAGCCATGCTATTCCGTCTTGTTCTTCATCACGCTTGTGTTTGCATGTGCCCTCAGACGATTACTTCTCTTCTGACCGTTTACTGGTCAAAAAGGCCCCTATAGATAAGGACTTTCTTCTTAAACCACTTGATTCCCTCTTGTTAGCAGTTTCGAGCTATTTGTGTCTATAGATGCCTGGGCGTTTTGAGGCCTTCGATTATTGTCTTGATTCTGTGGTCGATTTACCCACAATTTGAGGTATTTTAGAGTTTTTTCCTGATAATACGCATGTTACACATAGTAAAGCCGCCTGGGGAATTCGGGTTCGTTTATCCGCGACTCGCTGGATTAGGAGACAAGAATCCCGTATACAACATGAATCAAACCACGTGACGGTAGTGATCTTGATGTGTTAGTTATTCGTACAATGCTTACAATTACTTGCGAGTAGAGTGTGGGACTGATGGCTTGGCCGACTGTCCTTCGGCCTCCACTTCTCATCCGGCCAACCCTGCACTCCAAAGCACCCGGGGGTTGAACTCGCGCCCTTTCCCCTGGAAGGCGTGTGTGTTGCCATTGCACCACCCCGCATCCGTTAGAGCTGATTTGAGGAGGAAATCTGAACAAAATTGATTCGGTAGTTCGTATCAGCCCTGACAGGAGCGGGGCGGCTCAGTAATAACTATTGTTTAGATTCGATTTCAGTTTGACTAAGTTATAACCTGTTACAGTATCAGCACAATAAATTTGACGGAGAATAATTCGGCAGTATTTTTTAACCCCATCCCTTCCTTTGCCTAATTGACGCGTCATCGGAATTTCTCCACAGACAAAACATACCACTACGGAGTATTCATACAAAAGATAACCCCGGGAAGTGTGGCCGATCGCTGCAGACAGATTCAAGTACACGATCAAATTATTCAGGTAAATCAAATTTAAGTCATGCTTCATGGATTTCCATTGGTCTCATTTTCGAGTGTAGTGGTGGTTGTATTCTGATTATCAGCTTCTGTACTGCATCATCGTAGTTTCTCGACTGATTGACGCAAGACTTTATTTGGTGGTATTGGTGATGGGGTGGGGGTGGGTGTGGGTGTGTGTAAAACTACAATGCCTCAAGTTTACCGTTCTAATAATAAAGTGTCTTCACTTATCGATATAAACACAGCATAGAAAACATTATTTGCCGATCTACGTAACACCTGTTTTTCATCATTGGTCGATAGGAGAACAGAAAACTTGTCATCTTCTTCTCAGTCACAGAATGGTTTTCGTGGAGTTCCAGTTTTCATGTCCACTGGTGGTCGACCACTGAAGTATCACCGAAGCAGCTGGTTTCGTATCGGTTCCACAGGCCTTCCATTAGTTCATGAAAAGGAATTTCAGATGCTGAAGAACGTCTGGTACTTACACATCGGATTTCTAGTGTACCATTTTAACGTGTATTCGGTAGACAGCGGTTTACGACCCATGTACACGAAGACGTTTATTATTAAACCTCTTTTGGATATACTTTAGTTCCGAGAACTATTTCTACTGATACTATAAGTGTCCCACGATTGAGATGACAGAAAACGATATAATTTGATGGTTTCGATAGATATACTGATGATCCTGTGAGACTGAAAAGAAGTCGTAGGCTCGGCGAGCAAAGGACCGGATTCAACGAGACAAAAAGTGGCAAAAGTTTCCAGAACCACTTGGAAAGAGATGGTGGTGAGCCGAATTCGGACCGCATCAGGTTAACTTAAACAGACAGACTTCAAAAAATCAGTCCTTCCCTAGGATCGAAATTAACCTGAGTTCTTCACCTATCAACGAGACTGGCCAGCGTCTGATTAACCAGGCCATGACTGACAAGAGTCACTCATATAAGCCTGCCCTGTATGCGGTTAAATACCCTCCGGTATAATTGGGCCTGGCTATAGGACACTTCATGTGACTTTACATAATGACAGTTCGAGTTGCCATGCAAAAACTGGCTATGGTTAGTCTGAGACCTAATGCCGGAATTGGAGGAGCTCCTGAGGAGCAACTAGCATTTTGATAGCAGACCTTATTACAGATACCTAATTAAAAAGAGGTGTACCCAAGCTCTAGACTCGCAATGACATTTTAAATTGAGTTTGCTATTTTGGTACCCTCAAAGAGCCGCTACACTGCGGTCGAAACTCATGGGACACTGCGAACTACGAGCAGAATATGTATGGACGCGAGTGAGAACACGGGGTGGACAGGTTATTATGTTTTGTTGTACCAAAAAGGGCGCAACTGTCGTCAGCAATACAACGACCTTCACGGCAGTTCCCTTTCGATTTCATCTTCTTGCTGCTGACTGCATGCAGCTTGTCGTCTCCGTTCTCCCTGGGCATCAGCGGTGTTTGTACGTTTCAAGCCTGAGGGAAATAAGGAAAACATGAACCGGTATTTTTTAATACTTGTGAAAATTGGTGTTGATTTTAGCTCAGGTTGGTGTTGTTCTATGGCCTTTGATCGCTGTGCTTGGTATTTAGGTCGCAAACGTTTCATCACCAGTCGGGGTGACCTGCACACGGATGACGTCACCTCGACTGGTGATGAAACGTTTGCTACCTAAACACCCAGCTCAACGATCAGAAGTCACTGAATGAACTGGTGTTATCATTCCCTAAGGTTTTGGCCCGAAAGGTTCACGTGATGTTACACCGTGCAAAGCGTAAGTGCAATGCTCCCACAAAGGGGGTTGCGATCGGCAAAAGCACAACAACATGAACAAAACTCCTTGAACCAAGGCTCAATTAGTTCATCAACCCTATCCCACACTCAACTTAATCACACCTCAGTATGGTAGTTCACAGTGGGATCATTACAATCATTATGAATTTCGGGTGAGTATGAGGTCATTTCAGGTGGGGTTACAAAAATAATACTCGACATAAACAGAGAAGGAACAGAAAAGTGAATCCAATAAGGAAGTACTACCCAGCTGAATTCCAGTCGTTTATTCATACTATTCTCCTCTAACACGACCACCAAACACGGCCCAACCAGAATAATTGTCAATAGATGCATTTCGAAAGGGTATTTGGCCAACCCGAACAAGAACCCACTAATTAGACGAGATGTACATTAGACAACCAAGTAGAAAACGTTGTGATTCAAACATTACGATATTACGTAATGATAAGCTCTTACGTGCCTTGCTCTGAACGCTAATGATCCGTCACCCACAAAACAAATAACTCTAGTGATGGAACACTCCTCCGTTTTAGTCCATATAAAACATAAGCATCACCCAGGCAGCACGGCCGTCACCTGAGCGTCATCTGAACTTTCCCTGACCATCGCCTGAACGTACCCTTTGAAACAATTTTGTCATGGTCATGTGACTGTCAGCCGCAAAACAAGCAAAGGAGTTGTTACATTTGCAATTGAGGATTATATTGAATCGTAAATTGGAAAACTATGATATGTGTTCATTTATTGAGATCTAACGACGACAAGTGACTATTTTCATTTCAAATGCCACTAAAACTTGCGATTATTCGTCTGAAGTCTTTTTTGGCAACTAAACCTCAGGTTTAGGTAGTAAAAATGAAGATTTTTGAAGACGTGCTGAACTCCTGACCTAACAATCATTCAGCAGGTCGAAATACTATGATTTCGCGTACATAGAAAATGTTCTGTTTGGCCTTCTCCTAGGGGACACTCAAGTGACCGAGTGTCGCATCTTGCTGCTTAAGTACCAGTAGAGTTTAACCCAGGTCAGGTCAGGTCAGGTCACGGTATGCGGTTCGTTACCTTACTATGTGGTTTCCTTACCATTTCTACAGTTTAAAATATTTCATCTCTTGAAGAGAGTCTTTTTCTGTACGGTCAGACTCTTAGACAGTTTCATTCATAAAAACAAGAACGAAGATATCCGACAAAATTTCGTAAGTTTCAAAAATTCCTGTGTCATCATGTGGAAGTTATAAGACTCAAGCACGCAAACCATAAGTTAGCAACGAAAACTTCAGTCTGTCAAAGGTTTTCACACTCCAGTCTAGTTTAGTGATATTATTAATAATACTAATAATATCATTATGTATATTCCTTGCTATCAAGGAAAATCAGTGGTTAGACATGTTAAAAGAGATATATCTTATCATCAAAAAAGTAACTCTCCATGGAGTAACGACTTCTGTAGGTGAACCATGGCCAAGATTCCCGGGGGTTTCTGGTCAGCATCAAGTCAACAAGAAAGAAAAATGTGAGATGAATGAGACAGAAATGTACGAAATGGTATTCGTAAAATGTGTGAACACATAAAGTGATCTAGGGTATGAAGTTTGTAGTTCAATTGAAAAAGCAATGGATACAGTACAGTAGAGGCGCTTTGCACGCGGTAGTGTTCCGATAAAATGTCGATAACCGGTGGGCAAGGAAATAATGGTTATTTCGGAAAACCAACCATCATTGTTAGGTCAATTTTATTTGCATCAACTACATTTTCCATCCAAGCGGGAGTTAGGTGTATAAGTGGACAGCTGTGCGCATGGCGAAAGTAGTTTGTGATTAAGTGATTGTAAATGGGAGCAAATTTGATGTTATTATTCTAGGAATGCGACCTATTATAAAGAAAGAAAAAAGAATACGAATGAGTACGTTTACCGTACCGTTACCGGCACGGTACTGGTACCGTTTCCGGTCTGTCACCGGCAAGCTACCGGAGGATCACGGGAATTTTACCGGCAACTCACTGGAAATATACCGGAAGGTGTCAGGTTCTTGCGGGATCTGGTGTGCGAATTAGGTAGTAGTAATTTAGAACACTGCAACAGTCATAAACTTAGTCGTATGCTCAGGAGAATTCAGACTTAAAATCGGAAATATTGCCTGAACTTAAATGAAAACCTCGAGACAGTAGATGGTTTTGAACTAATATTGACACAAAATAAAGTGCGACCGCATATGCAGCTAAAGAATGAATGCTCGCCGATTATTGCGTTCAATATTCATAGACACTATGTTGACCTATCTTGAAACTTCTTGATCAATGCTATGTGGTGCATACGTGGTTACCATCATCAGATAGACTCAGTGAATATTTGTTTAGTACTACGGATACCAGGTACTAACTAGATCCCGAGAATGGCCTTAGGAACGGGCAACAAGCCAAAAGTTCTGGCTGTTGCCAAAAAAACGGTAAAAGTCAGTGAGATAGGGAAAGGACGATTTGTAATGGAACAACGTCGAACACGTTTACGTTTTAGAGCGACACCGGACACCGGACACGATACTAATCAAGAGAGCTGAAAGTTCAACCATCCGCAAGCAGAGCAGTCAGAAGTGTGTTTTAATTAGCGGAAACCAACTGTTCTTACAGCGAGCAGATAAACAACGAACAGCCCTGTGGCATCTAACAACGTACAAACTGCCTAGAGCTAAGTACTAATTAGTTATGTTTGTCTACAATAATTTTGGTCACGAGTTTACACATTCAAACTCAGTCATCTCCAGGTCGCTACACTTGCATTACCTTTTCATCGTTTTCTGTAACAGATCGTTCGTTTGCACGCGATACGTCCGATATTGTGCCAGATGGATGTAAAATTGACTACCATTACGTGCATATTTATTCCACACGTATACCTTTGAGATGATAATACTAATAACTTATGGTTTTCTTTTCTTCAAGGTAAATGATAAGATGCTTGTGGGATTGGACAATTTGAAAGCCGTTTCGCTACTGAAAGAGGCTGGATTGACCATGGTACTACGGCTGAGACGTTACAAAACTGGGTTTCTCTTTGAGCGTCTTCGGAATGCTGGTAAGCAATACAACATCGTTTTAGTCGTTAAGGAATCAATAGAGAAATTTCAATAAACTCGGTACTTTTATCACCCTATTTAGAGTCCAAATTTAAATTTATTTTATTGGTCGATTTAAGTGGAAATAACCCTCGTTGCATGTATGCCCCGGTGCGGCAGGTCACTCATCCGCCATTCTAGAACCCAAATCTCAATGTGACTAAAGTACAGGAGAAGTATAAACAAACGACGTTGCCAGAAGAATCATCAGCAAGGTCTGATGGGTCCACGGAGTTTCACAGACCGAAAGTGTTGAAAAAGAGTTTAAATCTTATAGAACTCTCTGCTAATTTGTGTGCATGATCACTCCAATGGATTCACAACAGCATCAGTTATAGCGATACTCAACCTACGCCAAACAATAGGCCGTAAATTGATGAAGCAGATTTATTTTACAAACGCAGTCGACGGTAAAGGACCCTGCATTTTAATTCTGGGTGAACCTTGGAAGTTAACCTGATTTGGGGCGTGGATCGGGAAAGGGGCTCGTAGCGTAGACATTTAAATAGACGTCATACTACTATTCATGAGTAGTCCACCTGGTAGATAAAAAAATACTAGGCCAGTTGAAGGTGAAAATTCATACGTAGTAAACAAACATGATGAAATTTTTTATTTTCATTGGTTCGAGGGAGTTAACCGTAAAACTCCGGTACTTTTTTCCATAATATTTGCCGTAGATGTTTGAATACGTCCAAGCTTTCCCGATCAGATTCAGGTGAAGCTGTTGGGGAATAACTGTCCAAGTAATTTGAACAGCTAAGCGGGATGTTGCATGGGGTTCCATACCACGTGATCATGTTTGTTTCTCTTCCGTTCCTTTTAGTAGAACTGAGTTTCTTCTAAAAGGAAATTATAATAATAAAAAGATAAATGTAGAATAATACTGAAGAAAGCAAAAAGCAATGAAAGGACAAAGGGGGACAATGGAACAAGAGGATTGTTCACCTGAAGTGTACCATAGAAGAAAAAAAGCATTCAGTCTGACGAAGAATACAGGTTTTTTCATTTTTGCTATAAAGTACTTTTCGTTTTAATATTGTAGAACCGTGATATTTTTGAATAGAGCTTGTATTTCAGCATGCTGGGCTTACAAGACAAATGGTGTATGGAGGTGGTAGATAACCACAGGCACGAATCGAATGGTACTTCGTTATAAATCAGAAGATCAAAGTCACGAGCTACAGAGACCTTCATGCGAATCTACAAAGCAAAGAGGAGTACAGGGCGAGAAACGATCAAAGGGGACCCACAGGACCATCTATCATATTAGAAGCTGCTACGAGAACAGCTTGGTTCAGATGGATGAAACTAAGTTTACTGGGGGAAGGGGGCAGCAGTAGAAGTGATGATTGTTAGAAATGAATACAGCGTCACTAGACAACTTCCCCTTGAAGACTGAGGGAGATGTGTATATGAGTAGTAGGGGTTTAGATTTGTATAATATGAATTATCACGCAGTTTCTACTCTCAAGCATAACTCATGCACATAGTAGCCAAACTCTGAAGGTTTCTTATAACGGAATGCCTTCGATGTACTTGGGCCCCTAAAGAAAAGTCATTCACCACAGGAGTCGATTGCTGTGAGGGAAACGGATTGTTATCTTTCAGTGCCAGTGATGAAATGGTGGTAAAATATGTAGTTTATATGTTCAACGAACCGTTGGAATCCAGCTTGGATAGCGTTGTGACTAAGATGCTCGACTCACAATCGTTCACCCCGGATTCGTGTCCCCGAGGGATCTCGGTCGATGTGCAATGTTGATGATTCCCAACAAGGATGAAACAGCTGTACGGTGCTTCCGTGGTTTTCAATGGTCAGTTGATCGTTGAAGCTGCATGGACAATCATATTATACAAATCTAATCACCTACTACTCAATTGCATATAGAAACCTAGCTCTGTGGATTGTTCATAACAGAATGCCTTCGTTGTACTTAGGCCCCTAAATAGAGAAGTGATCCATCATAGGAATCGATCGCTGTGCAGAAAGCTGGTTGTTAGCGTTCAAAGTAAGTGATAGAAGGATGCTATATTATGTAGCGTATATGTTCAACATACCGTTGAGAGCCAGCCCGGAGAGCTTTGTGGTTAAGGTGTTCAATTCACAGTCGTTCACTCCGGGTTCGGGTCCTCCTGGGGGCTCGTTGAATGAGAAAGATGTCTTCACGATTGAAAAAGCAACAAAACCCCTTGGTGGACCTGATCTATGAACCGCGGCGATGTTTGTGACGCGTTCCGGTGACCGAATGGCACACGGAGAAACTGAGACTAAACGGCATGGTTACAGGCTATCTTTGTGATGTAACCAAGATTTAGGCTAATCTTAATTTTTGCGCGAACCGAATCTACCCGACTTAAAGTTGAGCAACCACTTAAACTTCTTTTGAGGTCGTGGCTGCGTGGAATTAGGTATCAACCGAGAGTGGTACTATTGTCTACTGCCCGATGATCACTAAAAGGCTGCCAATCGTCAACTGACTCTGTAAGTGCCATATTTATCGGAGAAGCTCATCAGCTTGAAAATGTCATAGTGATATTGGGACTGAGCATGTGCTGAAACTCAGTCTTGGCTATTCTGAGTTCATCGGGTGCTAAAGGCCTGGTGCGACAATGAACCAGAGGATCGAGTGTGACTATAAGGTGAAGCACATTGGTCGATACCTGTGGTGGTACGTTGTTAGGTTGGAATAGTCAAGGAAACTTGTACAGGAGTTCATGGCGACGATCTGCAGCAGCAGGAGTGACGCGGACTGGAGATGACGACGGCTCCATTGATGGTGTATCACTGATAGGGACTTTGTTAGTTTTATCCACAAGAAGATTTCCCAACGGACAAACCGTGATGTTGAAGTGCCGAAGAAAGTCTATGCCAATGATCGAGTGAGAAAGGTCAGCAATGATAAATACCCATTGTAGAATACGGAATAAACCGAAGTTTAGAGTGAGTGGATGCTTACCGTCGATCTTGACAGATGTCTTATTAGCAACGACCAACTCAACGTTCGACTGATTCAGGCGGTCTATGAACTAACATTAAATGGTATTTACGTGTGTGTCGGTTTCCACTGAGAATGGTGCTCCCAGTGTTCTATCAGTTATAACCAATAGGAGACTGTGAGCGGGAAGGCCTCGAGCCGTTGTCGTCTGCACCCGGTAGACTTACGCGCTCCCAGGGTACTCAGATTGATACACGCAAAGCTGGGTGCACTTTTTGCTTTATCACAGTGGCCGCGATGCTTCCAATATACACCGGAGTTTGTAGAGCTTCGCTGCCATGAACGGATGGGACTGCTTGCTCTGTGAGATATAGGAATATATCGAGATGCACTTAGATCGCTGAATTGAAAAGAGAGTAACTCCGTCTGCTTAGCTGAACGCTTTATGGTGTTTCCCATGTCTGCGTCGGTCCCTTAGCTATGTGTTGGGCGGAAGTTAAGGAATGTGCGCCTACCAACACAGAGGCTCCCGCTGATTCACCTAATGTTGACGTATTTCTAAAAACCGCCAAGATAGTTTGGACTTTCACGGAAGGCGCTTACATCCAAAGTACGAGTAGTAATACATCATCCACTTTGACGATGAAGGTTTGTCTTCTTAGAAAAACGCAAAGTTGCGTCGGCTTCTTGGTGCCTTGGTCACCAAACTTAAGGCTGCACAAAAATTCCTTAGGCTAAAGTCCCACTAACACGCCAAATCTCCCCACTACGGTGTCAGTTAGCTTATCGTGCAGCCTTACCAAGGGTAGTATCCTTAACTATTGGGACAGGGCAAGCTTGCTATTCATGAGGGCCTTTTAGAATTGTGCTTCAAATTGGACCAGCCACAACTCTGGGCCAGCAGGTATGAAATCACGCGTAGTCACCCGTACTGAGGATGCACCGGGTTGTCCTAAATCTCTGTACCAAACTCTGGTGCAGTGGTTGAGTGGCTCTTAGCAGACAGACTCCGAATCAGCAATCAAAGAACGAGCTGGTAAACTACGTGTGGTGTAATAGAATAATAGTCAAAAGTTAGTGGATACATACTTCAATTTGTGGGCAATCCGCTCACAACGTACAGGCCAGTCAAGGGAGTTCAGATCAACCCTCCAAAAGGGGTGACATGCCCACGCTCCCAGGATTCAGAGCAGAGTCAAACAGTAAGCAAAGGGACGGGCAATAACATGAGACTGATGGAGAAAGATGGCCAATTATGATCAGCTGTCGAAGGGCAGTTCAAGTCAAGGGATGCAAAAAGGTGAAGTGGGGTGAAGAATAGCGATGATGGTACAGGCAAATGAGCAACACAAAGGGTTCGTTGAGCAGGCGGTCGGGGGTATGAAACATGATTACGAAGGCATGTAAATTAAAAGGCAATAAGGATGGCATGGAAAACAGTGGGTACATTAACACAATAAGAGAGTTCGATTAAACAGAAACGAACCAGGGAAATCAGTTGATCAAAGGATGGAAAGACGCAGCGGGGCCAAAGGACGTGCAAACAGTGATGGGTTACAAACAGTTGGTTATTCGGAAGCGATGCAAGTTGAAATCCAGTCGAGAGTTTAGTTCACTTCAGTTCAGTTCAATCTGAACAGGATTCAAGTGGTCGAGACTGGTCAGGTGTCCGGAAAATCTTGTTGTCAGCTAATCATCTTGGCTCCTAAAACTGCATTTTCGAGACGAGAACTTGCGCCTGTTTGTTCTGACATGGACATGAGTAGGGTTTTGAAAATGCCTGTTGCGTCGAGACTTCGTTTATCTCGCGTAGCTGAAATGATTTCGTATTAGGAATTCTATGAGGAGTTTTGAACCGCACGCATGGCATCTGTGTTAGAAGTCTTGAGTGCTTCGTGATCACTTGTAGGTTGTTTCTCCTGGATAGGTCTTGTAACGTTATTCTGCTGGTGGATTACGTAAAACTGATGTTCGTAGTGCCATTAAAACAATCGGTTCTGGAAATGAATACTGGAAAGGCAGCAGCCTGACTAATGTGAAAGCTGAACAAGAAAATAAGAATAGAGTTTGGCGAACAAGCTCGTTTTCAGTGATTCATAATCATGCCATTACATCACAATATATTACAAGTCAAAGAGTTGAACCAATTAGATAAGTGAGAAGTGATAAAAATTAATAATGAAAGGGGGTGGGGGGAAGAAAACAATTGTAATCTGGGCTTAAATGAAAACCGGATGTGTATTGTTTTTCTGGTGTGTTTTCAGTTTTTTTCTGGTCTATGACCTGTTATAGGGTGGACAGAGGGCCAGGGAAGCTTAAAGGCACACACAAATTGTTTTTGAACACATAGGGTTGTGGAGGCGAACGCTAACGGCCTCAGCTGTGGCTAGAGTGCGATGTGATGTAATGGCATGAATATGAATCACTGAAAACGAGCTTGTTCCCCAAACTGTGTTCTCCAAATGTGTTCATTGGGAATTTTCCGACAAAATAAGAATCATCTTTCGGTGGGGACATCAGTAGTGGAATAAAATGAAAAGACGAAATTACGGATACATTTTTTCCTAAGAAGAACAGTGTTCACCTATTAGATTCTATAGTTTTCCTTGTATGAAACAGATATGATGGCGTACTGGGAGAATAACGAGGGTAGTCCTACATTCTGTGGTTCAGAGGGCAAGTGACAATGTGGAAAAGACTCATTACCGGTGTATAGTGAAACACTTTCTAGTAAAAGAGATTCATTCATGAGAATGATTCTGAGTGACAATGAATCATTCCTTTGGCGTAAAGGGTTTTGGAGCTTCGATTTGCTGGTGGTTAATTCAGTTCAGTTCAGTTTGCACAGGGTTTTTAACTGGGGCCACGTGTGTCCGGATAGTTGAATTGACAGTGAGTTCCGTAGCTCTTCAGACTGTGTGGTATTTTCCTTTTCCGAAGAGCATAAAGTTTGTGTAGTGTTAGCCATAGCAGCGAAAAATAGATAAACAAAGGGTGAATTTCCTTTCGCCTTAAATCTGCCTAACATACTTCCGGGTGTACTGACTCCTGAATTCGTCTATCACTTTCTTGAAAGCCTTCACTGCTGTTGAATTTCCAATATACTCCGAGAGATTATTCTGAATGAGTATCGCTCTTCTTGTAGAGTAGTTCGCTCTAATTTGAAGCCTTGTGCGCCCTCCTTGTATACATAGACTACGTTCTCTCGTACTTCATTCTGGAATCGGAGAGAAGTGAGCATCTCTATTCGCACCTGATAGCCTTTTTGTTGCCTTTGGTACCTGTATCAGGTCTCCGCGATCGCGCCGCCGTCTCATCGAAAACAGATCCAGAGCCTCAAGACGCTCTGTGTAGGTATTTCCCTTGACCAGTCACCATCCTAGTGGCATATTTTTAAACACTATCCTCCTGATTGTACGGTGCCCAGGCTTACAAGCAGTACTCCAGAGACAGTCTAACTATGGCTTTGTAGACTGGAAAGAAGAATTTCTTCCCCGTACGCGGCATGATAGCCCTCAATCGAACTAGTTCTTTGCAGCAGTATTTGCTGCCATGGTGCACTGCTTTGACGGCTTGAAACCGTTGTCTAGCACTAAATCCAGGTATCTTACTTGGAAGACTTTTTAGGGCGATCAAAAGCCACTTCCAATAGCCACTGGATTGGTGGTCAAGCAATGGCATTTGGCGAGGTCAGTCGGCAGGTCCCACTTGCACAACCAGTTTTAGACGGCTAACACGTCACCCTCCATATCTGTTCCAGCTATGCTGATGTCATCGGTAAGCATAAAAGTAGGGTTGCTAGTTTCCCGCGCTAAATCATTTACAAAGATGAGGAAAAGCAGGCGACCGAGAATTGATCCCTGTGACATCCAGCTACATACTTCTGATTACGAGACATAACCACCCGGCTTAACTCTAAAAGTTCCTCCTCTTAGGAAGCTACTTACCCACTGTTTTATCATTCCGAAAATTTCCATAGACTGCAGTATGACGTCCAGAAACCAGTGGTCCGCGGAATCAAGCACCTTTCCGAAGACCGTGTAACAGACCTCAGTCAACTGTCTCTAATCCATCCCCCTTGCTACCTCATCAAGGAACAGTGGGAGATTCGTTAGACACAACGTTTCTGTCACAAACCCGTACTTTGTGTTTGACACGAGGTTATTCTGTGCTAGGTGCCTAGAAATCGGTTTCCCAACTATTCGCTCCAAGCACGTACACATTACTGAAGTCAAACTAACCAGCCTGTATGTTTCGGCTTTGTGCCGGAGTCATTTCTCGTGCATTTCCACGGCAATCGTCTTCCTACAGTCCCCCGGCACATTTCTCTCTACAAGTGATGTTCAATACAACTGCGTCACCGAAGCCTTTAGGACCTCAGCCAGGCGGTGAACGATGGCTGAATAAATCCCATTTGGCCCTATGGAATTCTTCGTATCCAAAACTCCCAGTTCCATCCACACCTATTCCTTGTCTACTCTAAGTTACGGTACTGAAGGTCATTGTGTTTCCTTCATTCTTTCTGGTTGATCTTATACTCTTGAAAAATGCCAAGATAGCGTCGACCTTGTCTTTCCCGTTTAGTGCTAGACTTCTCTGAACTCCTTCCAAAGGTTCTACATTTTCTCTCAAATGCTTTGGAGATTGAAGATAAACATAGAACTGCTTGGGGTTTGTACGGACTAATGCAGAGAATGTGCACTGGAAAAGTTTTTCCACTCCTTAACTCGCTTTATTTCTGTTCCTGAACATGTCATCTCTGTTACGTACTATTGGATTTTGTACATCTGGTATGCCAGCTATCGTTGCCTACGGGCAGGCGTAGCTTTACGAAATTTAGACTTCCACCGTGATGGTCGATCACTGCTGATAACAGCCCTCAGAAGTACAAATTACTTTGTGAGTCTGAGTAGTCTCTCTTTGATAGCCTCTCAGCGTTCTTCCGGAGGAAAGTTTGCTTTGCCCGGTGTCCAATGTATTTCCTCCTCTGCCCTCTTCAGTTCGTTGACTTTAATTCTGTCATAGCACCGAAGCAACACTCTTTCGGTCTGCTCCTTGTTGATACTTAGTGCAACTTTTATGACAACATGGCCGCTCTTTCCTATCAGCAGCTTCATCTTGATTTCGTTAACGTTCCTTCGGTACCGCATTACGATTAAGTAAAGCGGGGACAGGCGCTGCCCACCTCTGTGCCTGGTGGCGTGTGTCACACTTTGCATAGATGGATGCAACTCAGACCAATGCGTAAAGTGGCCACCCGGTGATCCCCTAGGTACGGTTTCTTTTACCCACTTAATTCCTGGCGAGCCGCAATCCCCTACGAATATGAACTCCATTTTCCGTGCTAGCATGGCGTCCAGTATATGTAAAAGTTTAAAGTCATCCTCCGCTGTCGCCTGAAGCGCCCTATAGACGCAGATTATGGAGACTGTAACAATCTCGATCTCAATGTAGTATGACCAGACCGGCACATCATTCGAATCTAAGTTGGATGGGGCCTTCGGATAGTCCAGATTAGTCCGTATTATCAATGTTTCCCCTCCCCTTTGTCTTCCTTTTATTTTACCATGTGTCCTCAAAATATCCCTGGAACAATTTATTTTCATTTGTCGGCCTCATCCAAGTTTCTGTCAAAGCCACAACATTGGACTATGTTATCCAAGTCATCAGCTCTCCCGAGTACCCGGAAGACTGCAGACCTTTTTGTTCCAAAGTACCGGCTCTCTGGCCGGTGCTATTTAATATGTAAGACTTTTTATATCCACAATGCTTTCGGTGTCAATCTTGGAGGGGAAGCTCCTTTTTGCAACTACGGACGTCTTCAGCACTATGCCTCGAAGATTACACGCTGCACGACCTTCCGCAAGTTACATTCACACCTGTTAGTTCGATGTCAGAATTGACGTTCACAGAGAACGTTTCTTCCCTATGTGCTGACTCATAGATAACCCGACTTGAACTCGCGATCATCTCAGCCAAGCTAGTTTCCATCGCCTTCTACCCTCGGCCTTCTACCTTCGTCTTTTGTTTGGGGGTGACTTTTTAGGTGTCTCGCTTGAGGCCGGGCGTTCACCGAACTACGTGCCTTATTGAGGCCTTAGTTTTTGGTCCTCTGATATAAATTAAATTTGTTTGATTCTTACCGACTTTTGACACTACCTTGGAAAACTGATTTCATCCTTGGGTCTCGGGTGTCCACCTACCAAGAGAGGACATTTCCAATTTTCCAATGCGGAGTTCCGGCCGGTTGACTTTTGGATGCACCCACACTCGATGGGCGGATAGCGTAGCTTTATTTACCGGGTGCGGGGTGTTTTTCTCCGATGAACATGCCCCGGAAAGCAGCAGATCTCATCAGTAAACCCTGTGGAAAAACAACTAACATGGGTGGTGGAGGAGCTGTGTACTTTCCTCACCATAGTCCTATTCTATGGCATTAGACTACCAGTGTCATCGGTGGCAAGCTAGCCATCCTAACAACCACGGTTAGGTGCAGACGGATTTCATCCCTCCCGGTTCTATCGGCATTTGCTGTGTTCATGTGAGTAGTAAGATATTGGATGTCTAATATGATTTATCGTGCACTATATTATGCTAATCTTTCTCCTACCACTCATGTGCACATAGTAGCTAAACTGTGCAGGTTGTTTATAACGGAATGCATTCGCTGTATTTAGGCTCCCACAGAAAAGTCATCCATCACAGGAGTCGATCGCTGTGTGGGAAATGGGTTGTTACCGTTCAAAAGTCAGTGGCGGAAGGGTGCTATATCATGTAGTGTAGATGTTCAACAGATCGTTTAGAGCCAGCCTGGATAGCGTTGTGGCTAAGATGCTCGGCTCACAATCGTTCACCCTGGGTTCGGATCACCGTGGGGGCTCAGTGGATCGGCACTACTGATGATGCCTAACGGGGATAAAACAGCAGCACAGTGCTCCACTGGTTTTCAATGGTGAGTTGAACGTTAAAACTGCGTGATGAGTCGCATATACGGTGTTCTCCCTAAGGTTATGAAGTAGGAGTCCATTTCTTCAGCCCGTCATGAATTCGACGTCAAGCTTGAAGCACTGCTCTTCGTCGCATAACGTTTTAACCTGTTACGGGAATTCTTCACGTTTTCCCTTGGGCTTGGGCTGCCTTTTTCGACTACCTTAGGCTTTACTATGGTATTCTCCTTTTCGACTAAGTTAATGATAAAATTTGCTCTTTCTAGTTCTTATTTCGGTCTTGTCCCCTGTCACTGTCACTGCTCCGGGTTTGGATAAGCGCTCGTTTACGAATACGAGGTAGTGAGAGCATAGATGCTCAGTGTGTAGTAAAAAAAAATCGTTCTCCGTCAACTTGGAACACCTTTCGTGATACCAAAGGTGGCCTTGGTCACACTAGGTTCCCTCATCTTCCATAGTCAGTTCGTTTCCTTGCTCCACAGTTAGTGGCTTTGGTGAGAGAAGTCTCTTCTAGTTTGTTCAATGTAATAATGAATTTCGAAGTTGATGTGCAAAGACCATGAAAAAACCGGATGGCATTGAAAGCCTTAAAAGAGCTACCTGGGAAAATGTTCTGTAAAACATTTTTTTGATTAGTATTAGTTTCTCAGATAACTTTGGATCAGTGACAGATTCGGTTAGTGTCACGTATGATTTCTAGAAACACTTTTGTAAAGACACCAAAAACGACGAACCTGTATTTGAAGGGAATGAACTCTTCAGAGAAAAATAAGTGCACCGTATTAGTAATTGCGATAAGTGTGCCCGGATGAAATAACGTGTGTAATTCCACTACACAATGGGAAAACTTTGTATTACTCAGAGCAGTTCGAAAATCCAAACCACACGGGAACTCATAAAGTCAGTGGAAGAGCCAATCCAGTAGATAAGGTATGGCAGGCGTAAGTGGGACCACGGACAATAATTCCCCAAGTGTGGTGAGCATGGATTTCCAGCACTGAGGCGGTGGGTGTGTAGGGGTGTGCTATGGATGAACCACTCACATAGTGCGTGGTATCCCCGGCTAGCAGGTCCGTAGTAGAATGTTGAAGGTGCCGGTATCTGAGGTAAAAAGCAAGCCATAAACGAGCTGTGTGAAAAGAGATAGGAAGAAAGTGTAGTTGTGATAGAATTCCGGCGAAAGCTGGAGGTGGGTCAGGAACAGTGTGTGTGATCCTGTTGGTAACGTGGACACGGCATACAGAATTGCACTTTTGTAGTGTAAAATGGGTCATGATTTGGGATGTTTGAATGGGTGGAAAGTATTGAGCTGCTACTTATCCATAGACTGCCCGTTCTTGATGTTTAGGAATATCTAGGGGAAAACTCACTTTGGATATTTAACAAAGCCAACTGTCTGAAGGCGTTTCGAGAGCATCGTTATTCGGTATCTTCCATGGGGTGTGCAAAATCGGATACAAAAGGCACCAAAATGAATTTGCCCATTGTATTTTGCCCATGACTGTCATAGATTAGTATTTAGAAGGGGGGAGGATTTGTTTGCAGTCTGGGTTCGTATTGGCTGTGAGTGAAAAACCGGGATTGGATGACAAAATAAAAAGGTGAATCAAAGTGAATGTGTCAGCAATTACTTGGGGAATCAACGGATAAAAGGCTAGTGAAGATAGCGGGCTCTCTGAAGTATAGCTTAAGTTTGCGTGTGTCATTTTTTCGACTGGTCACTTGGTGAGGCAAGTGGTTGTAGATAATAATGTGCATTGTATTGTAGACCAAGAAGGTATCAGTCAGAAAGGTTTTGTCATCTAACAGTCGTCGAGCATTTGTTTGCTCGACGGTGTTTGGTGGTGATGGTGACCGGAGTGCCTAAGTGACCCAGGCCGGTTACGGCAGAGGCAGACAAGGTCTGCGAATATATATACGTGGAAATTTCAGTCTCGGAGACGGCAAAATACAGTTGTCAGATTAGTTAATGGACTATGACTCCACAGCAGGGCGTGAAACATGTCGCTAGATGCAGTAATATACTGAAGACAGTTGTAATTGAAATATCAAGTATTTGTGTGTGGGAGAAATAGTTGTTTCGGGTAGCGCACTCAAGAATGAAATAGTCAGTAATATCTCCAAGGTGTGTCACAACCGAGGTACGTGGAGTTAATTTAAATCGTGATTATCATGAGAGGGAACCGAGGACATCAGTGTGAGCAACAACACCGTAGTCCTTTCTCACGTTAACCTCTGGAAATTTTAAATAAGTCAACCGAGTGTGAGGGTATTTGCTGACGCATCAATAGACGGCCTAATTTCATTAGCAGACAGCACGTCGCTGTCTGCCCAAGACCGATGGCAAATCTCAGGGCAGAAAAGCGGGTCGATGGCCCGATCGGTTAGTGACGAAATGGAACGAAACCATTCAATCAGCCACGAAGAGTTGCCCTCGCCGCCCCGAGCGGAATCAATCAATCAGCGACCAACAGTTGTTTTAACCGACTGTAACGAAATCAGCCATTCGGGGACGTAACCAAAGAACAAGTTAGAAGACCTGGTTATGAGACCTCTGGACCGATAAGCTTCATCCCGTTGTTTTGATTGTGGTCTCCTAGTATCCTATATGAACTGTTTTTCTGTATGAAATAAACGAGACGGTTCGAGGATAGAAGAGCCTTTGTCCTAAAGCTAAAAGGACGGATCAGAACACTGTGTCATAGAAGCTTGACGAACTCCGAAGCAGTCTGATGATGAACACGTCAAGAACATTTGCGCTACCCGTTCCGGATCCATCTAACATGCAAAAACAAAATCGTTTGGCAGATAAATGGAGACTAAGGCGGCAAAGATACCAGAACTTCGCTGTACTCACGCGTCCGTATTCCGAGTCAAAGGAGTGTACAGAATTTTCGTCCCGTAACTGAGTAACTCACAGATAAACGAACCCCAAGTCCCAAGGCGGAGAACACAGGCTCGCTTTACTACGTGTACTATAGGACAGATGATCATGCGATAACAGTAACATACCTCAATTTGTGGGCAAACCGACCACAGAATCAATACAGTCAAAAAGAGCTTCAAGACACCCTAGCAACAATAGACAGGACACTTTCGAGACGGCAATGCAGGAGCGAGTCAAGCGGTTTACAAAGCAGGTCCCTATTTATGGGGGGGACATTTTGGCCAATCAACGGACAGGAGAGAATTATTGATTCGAGGGAACACACTCGCAGAAGCTTGGGTGAAGAACAAACGGAATAACATGGTTGTGAGCAAGTACATGATCTGGTGGAAGGCATTCGCTTGGAGTTAACTAGGTCCGGTACCGTGTCTCCATTTGAAGCTGTCGGGCATTTCTGGCCGTCATAGAGGTCGACATCCGAACAAGCTTAGCTTTGATGGAGTTTCTCAATGTGGCGAGCTGAATTTCCTTGTCCAAATTCAATAAATCAGCAGTGTCTATTGTTCGAAATTAACGGATAACAAAGTACGCAACGGGTCCGTTCATTAGCCCGTCAGAAAGCACGGAAGTAGGGGAGCAATCAGGCAAACAACTGAATCACCTTTAGGCAAGTGCAAGCAGCAAGTGATCGAGTGCGGTCACCCAGACCCGCTCAGCAGCATCGTATGGCTCCGTGCCGAAGTCTGATTGGTTAGAACAAGTCGTTGATGACATGCGTGAAATCACGGTCATGTGCGTACGTGCATGAATGCGTGTGTGATAGTAGTCGCAAGTAGTACGTAAGGACGAGCATGTATTCAGGTATACCGTACGGTAGGTGCAATCATGATATCGTGACAAGTGGAGGAGAACAAAGAATCAATGTCTGTCTCACGCGGAGCTAGCCGCGTGTGATTGGTAGAGTGGAACAAAGCAGAGCGTGGTACAGACAAGCATCGCGGAAACCAGTACAAGGCCAACGGGACTGGGATGAATCACGTGCGAGTGCCGGTGACATGGATTGGCCGGACAATAGTGTCACCTGACGATGTTGCGTCACCGCCTTGGAGATGAAGCTCCCTGGGTTCTGAGCCCATTCTCGTTCGATGTTGACAAAGGCCAGTAAGATCGCACGACGGCACTGCGGCAGATGGGTGAGTACTCTCGGAGCCAGTCAAACAAAACACTCGGACGGATTCAGTTTTTTCGAAGAGAACGCCGTGAAAATGAAATTATCGATAATTAATACGAGACAAGCTGGTGACTGGCTTTCAGAATGATGCAAGCACAAAAAAACTGTTACTGATGCGCCAACTCGATTTGAAAACTTGCATTGATATTTGTTAGAGCGAAGAAGCTATCACTAATCAGATGAGACATCTCACAGAACACTTCACGACGGGGCTGAAGGCTGTGACGAGAGCCACGCGCAGCAAATGCACGTTTTGTGATCACTGACATGACAAACAAAAAGAATACTGTCCACCTTGGGGGAAGACCTGTTCGAATTACGGGAAGCTGAGTCATTTCGCTCGAAAATGTCATTCACTCCCCGCAAAGTTTACCAACAAGCCAGCACATCCGAAACCAAATATCAACGGTTTCCGTTGCTTCGACGCAACCAATGGGCTGTCCTCGAATACCATTGTTGGCGGTAAATGTTTTCGTATTCAGCTGGATTCTGGCGCCTTGATGAATATCCTCCGTGTATCTTACGTTGACGGATTTGCTATTAAAAAGTGCACTACCAGATTTCAAATGTGTAATAAGACAGAAACAGACGTCCTAGGGGGGCCACAGTTGGGCGTCAAAAACTCAAGGAATGATGCTACACATAGAGTCAAGTTTTTGGTGACCGAAAAGAACCTGAGACTAATATTCGGACTCGATGCAATTCAGCACATTAGCTTCGTCATAGTGAACGAGAATAATTTCGTGGGCAGTTTAGGAAAAACCGACATTTTTGCTGCGTTACCAGCCAGAGGTGTTCCCGTAGTCCTGGGAGATACCTTGTGCTGTAAATTAGGTCGTTTACTGAGTCTTAAATGGGTAAGGTCAAATGGAATACGAATTCGATGGGGAAAATGTAAATACGTGAATTGGCTGTGGATCTTCGTAGCAGGAACGATAGAATGAATGGTCATCAAGAAGTAGAAATGGACTGATCAACTGTAGGCCGTGGTGGAAGCCGATTGTTACCTATTCCGAAACCGATTGTTAACTGCCTTCGACTGGAGGTTGACAGTGGATCAGTGAAGGAAGTATTTCAGTCGAGATTCTGTAAAATAATGAGGGTATTTTCTCGAGAACCCCGGGAGGCATGCTCAATCGCACGATCAAAAAGCCGAGGGCGATTTCAATACAAAATGGTTTACACGATTTTCAAGTGCAAACTTCCTAGAAAGCTAGAAGGGAGCGTCCGAAAATGCCACAGTGGGATGATAAATGTCTTTAGATAAACTGCTTACCAGTTTCAGCAGTAAATTCAACTCTTGATAATTGCCAGGATTGGTCCCCAGAGAAGAGCGGCACAATATCCCAAAAGAGCGAAAATTAAGTTAATTTTATTCTGAGCGACTCAGCCGGATTAGTTTCAATCGGTGAATTTTTGAGTAAACTTTTCCAAGAGGGATATAAAAATACTGGAAACTGATGTCAAAATGATGAAAAACAACGGATATTCCGTGTTTCTATGGGGAAAAGAGGCTTTATTTGGTGCAAATGATTGGCGGGCTAGGGGTTGGCGAGAGTTAAATAAGGGTTTTGAAGGAACTGTCTCTTGGGATCGGTTGAGTTTATTTTTAAATGGACATTATGAAGTCTTTGTGCTAGTGGTTCTAACATGTCACCTTCAATGAGTCCTTTAGAAGTCCCGAGGGATGAAGCCATTTGTGCTACGTATCAGCCGCCTGGGTATAATTGGAACACGTTTGTCAAACCGCAGGGGAATCGTGGACGTTTGTGGATGGGACTGGCTGTTTGGTGTACGCTGAACCTGAACAAGATCATTTCACGTTGGAAGCAGCGGGCGCGATCCACCAAGGATGAAGAAGCCCAGCGTGCGTCGGCCAAAACAGCGTATCCAGCCACGTCCATCATCATGACGTCTCACGTGTGTGACCATATGATGTCAATGCGCATAAGATGCATGTGGAAAATCAACAATGGTTAAAACAGGGTTTACTAACAGGGTTTTGAGGGCTTGCCATTTTCTTCGGGTTAAGCTGATAATTGTCATATGTATTACGTGAAAATTTATGTGAACAGAGATGGTGCGTACATTGTGGTGAGTTGCTGTGAAAGGTGTGATCACAATATAAGCATGCTGTAGTTTGGGCTGACAGGTAGGTGGTAGATGTATGTATGAGGGAACGAGTTAGCACATTTTCAACAAACAGCCAGGTTCATTTAGTAGACAGGACGACGGTTTCGCGAGCGGCCGGTTTGGCTACTCCAGTCCTGCACTGAGGGCAACATTGGAGTGAAGGAAGCGAACCAAAGGACCAATGAAAAACCAACTGTCGTCTGAACCGAATTAACCAATCGCGCTTGTAACCAGACTAACCACTCAGAATAGGTTGTCGTGGATACCAGGTGAACGAATAAGATTGCGGGTCAGGATTTGGCTAAGACCACGTTACATTACATATAAACTGTCATTTTTTTGTTAATCAATTAGGCTGATCCAGAAGCTGAAATGTCTTCTTACTAGAGCTACTGGGACGGATCAGAGCACTATGGGCACCAGTTCTCGATGTCAGTTGGAATGAAACGTAATTGGACCGATAACGGACGGTCCATGCTAATAGCCTCTTTTGTCATTAATTCAGAGACCATACGTTTTGACACGAGCAGAGAAGTCCTGACAGCTAAGATAGATGTTTTAAATTCCTTAGAATTTACACTGGGTTATGAAAATATTAGATACCATTGTAACCAACCTTTGGATGGGCGTAAGCTTGAAAAATAAGCCAGTAAAGTCGGAAAGGAAAGTATTTTCAGCCAGCTTGGATCAGAATCAAGAAAGTGGTGGTGGTGCAGAAGGGAATTTATTTTTGGAGGCACAGTTAGATGACTGAGATTTGGAATAAGGTTGACTGGTGAACATCATATGATCACTTTTTTGTGAGTAATGTGTACCGAGACCTACGAAAGGCAAAACGCCATGCGTGAAAACTCGACCAGGAACACTTTGCTATTGTAAAAATATCACCATGCTGCTCCAAACCAACTTCATGGGTACTTCAATGAGGTGGTGTAAAACCTAGAACGGCAAGGATAAATTAAATCGACATAACTTGCGGGTATTGGAGTCACCTGTAGACTAAGCAGCACACTGTCCAGTGCTGTTGGGCGAATGTTGCGCTAACTTTCGCAATAAATGACTTCTCACATGTGCCTCCAAAGATTGCACAGACGTTCGTGAAATTTTACATGAAATATAATAACAAAAGTACCACAATGGTTATCACAATATGTCTACGTTACAAAAACGGTATATTTTGTTTTACAAGTTTTCAGCATATCATTTTTGTAATAAATTATCTGGTTTTTACAAACGAAGTTTTTATCAGTGGTAAGTTAGTGGTTTCGATCGAAAGGATGGGTAATGGGCAAATAGAATAAGAAAAGGGGAATTGAGATGGATTGGGAAAAGATAAGTTGCTCATTCCTGGTGAGTTTTTCGAACGCAGGGCGTAGCCCAACTCTCCTCCATTTCTGCGCAGGTGTTGCTGCTCAACGTTTCTAATGTTGTAGCCCAAAGTTAGTCTAACGTGACCCACAGCTCACCCATTTGGGACCGCGTTCGGAGTGCTGCTTGGGTGTGGGCTTGAAGCACGAAGAGAGCGAGGAAATATTTAAGTGTTCTGGATAGCCGTAGTATTTCTGCATTGTTCCAGTAAGGTTTGCGATGAAGCATTTCTCCGGAAAAGAGATTTGTGCAGCACAGTGAGTGTGCCTACTGCATAAAAAGTAAAGGGATCCGCATGGGCCAGGACAACCATCGCCAAATCGATTAGTTCAGTTTGTTTCAAACATTTGATGGCTTCTGAGGTTATTTTTACAAACGGTTTCGTTCCGAAAATCTATATTCCGTAAGGAAAATCAAATCATAAATGGATATAAAGACGAAGTTTTGCAGGTGGCTAAATTTAATTCCGTGTGTATTATGAAGTAAAAGTGACTGAGACTTACTCATCTTCAGTCTTAAATGTTGCAATGTTTGATAGTTTCAAATGGTTGGATGTCAGCTGGGTGTTAAATTGGTTTGGTGTACATGCGGTGGATGGATTCCTCGTGGCACTGCCTTAGGAGAGGCGCACGTGGCAGTAGGAGTAGACGTCGTCGAATGCATGGACTAAATGGGTTATCGGAATGAGAGTTCGTTAGTTGTTGTAAAAGGTAAAGCCGGACCAGTATCATTACAGCTGGAAGGAGCTGAGAAAAGGACACGGGACCAGTGATGGCTCAAGAAAGAAGTTATGAGTATTCTGAGCAGTAAAGCTTATTTGTGAGAGGTTAATTTTAACTATGGACCTGGTGGACGATAGAAAACACGACGAATGGGGTTTTATTAATCACAGAATAGTTAAAGAAGGGGGCTTAGGTAGCTGGGTGGGTCTTCATATTCATCAGTGTGGGTGGGTCGAATAGTAAAGGGATTAACTGCTGTAGGGATCTTGGGAGAAAGGGTAGTAGTGACAAGATGTGCTGTCAAAGTTAACCTACCTTAGCAGCCAGGGCCTCGCCTAAAATACCAATGGGTTCTATCGAATTTCTGTGCCCCAAAGTTAGCGTAAGGCCTTCAAAGCTGTACCTGGCTAATTATTGGAGAACATTAGGGAAAACTGTTCGTCACAGAATCAGGGGACGGACCTTACAGATGGTAAGGGAAAATCTGTTTTTGCGACTATAACCAAAGACTTAGTTAAGAGCTTGAGCGGGGTCCTGAATGCTGCAGTCTTCAACAAGAGAATGATGAGTAGTTTGGAGGTTTGGAAGTGAGTGAGAAGTTAAAGCCTCAGCGACCTTTAGAAGAAGCTTCGGGGTCGATAATGGCTGGAAATAGAAGCTTTTCATTGTTAGTCTATCCCCGAGGCCACACCGAGATAGCAAGTGCAGAGTATTTTCTTGTATCTTGAATCTAGTCTTTTCTGCACACAAAAAATGAATGTACCAACTAGCAATCTGAAGTATGCGGTCTCGTAGGTGCAGAAACATATGGGGACAGAAATCCTTCATGTTGAATGTGTTTGGTAATTCGACGAAAAATATCGTGGTTATAGGAGAGTGACAAGATGCTTCAGTTTTGGACGATTACGGTTGATGATTTTGCGGGTGATTGCGTGGGGTGAAAGAGAAATGTTAACGCCTCATGGTCATTGGCGATGGTGAGCTCATTGCCAAACAGATATTTATGCGGGCATTTCACTACCCGATAGATAGTCAGTGCTTCCTTTGGTTTTGAGACTAACCCATTTCAGCTTCCGTCACTCCTCGCAAAAAGGCAGATGACAGGTCGACCATATTGTTCCGGTACATCTCCAGTGCCTGTCGGAGATACTTCAGTTAATAAACTGCTGTGATTTCTAGGTGAGAGGGGTTTTGGAACAACAACCGAATTCAGAAGTGCTAAAAGGTTTTGTGGTGTTGCCTCGTGAACTGAAGGCCATGGAAAACACTTGGAAGAAAGAAAGTCAAGTAAACAACTTGATTTTGACGAAAAGTTTGCAATGATTCTAGAATAGTACTGTTGTGCCCCAAAAGCAGAACGAAGTTCGTGATCACTGCTTGGCGAAGGAGAATCAGTTAAAAAGATACTCTTGTGGGGTCGATAGAAATGCCATCAGAATTAACGGTTTACCCAAGGTACGAAAACCGTGAGGTGCCAGGTACACACCTTTTTGGGGGTTGGTTGTAATGTTCGACTGAAGAACTCTGTGTTAGACAACACGGATGAGAATCGCGTATAAATCTGGATGAACCATAAATAACAACATAGTCCCGATATGATTCAGCTTTGTCAAGACTGGCAATGATAAAATTAGGGGCTGTCGGGATATGCAGGTGACACATGCAAACAGAAAGTTAGAAAATTATACCTGTAAAGACCAAACAGAGTACTGATGGTCCCCAATGAACTGGACTGAACCTTGGGGTTATTTATAAATACGTGTCCTCGAGGTCAGTCATGTGAAAGACACTATACCGCGAAAGACAATAAAGTACATCCCCCTGTTATTCGGGAGTACACGTACGTTAGACAGTCTTTTGTTGAGGATCAGCCGATACTCACCACATATACGCGAGGTTTGCCATCTAACTCGTGAGATAAACAACGAAATATCGACATATAGCTGACAAAGAATTGTTTGCCCCAGAATAGACGAACCACTGTGATGGCTCTTCGCGGAAACCAAACTCATTTAAAAAGCAACTGCGATCCCAGAGCTTAGGTGCGACTTTTTATAAATGGGTGTCTGTAGTTGGATCTGCTATCGGAATGACATCCGTTCCTCAGGAGCTCACCCAATTCCGGCACCAGGTCTTCTACTTGGTGTAGGCAGTTTTACGTCTTAACTCGAACCGTAGCTCTGTGAGGTTGGTTAAACCTGACCAAGCTGTTTCCTTATTACGTACTTCCGCTAGTCCTTCCCACCGCTCTTGGACCACCTGTCCCTTACAGTGGTACTCTACAATATGCTACCACGATCATCAGGGCAATATATCCCATAACCCATGAGGAGGAGAACACTACAGGTAGGGAGAGAGTAGCTAGTGTATATTGGAAAAGCGGGCGTATAGCGTACACGGCAAAGGTCATGTGGCCGCCGCGCTTGGTGGCGCAAGTTAAGATGAACACTTATGTGAGTTAAACAAATATCCAAGGTTGAATGCCACTACAGCCGTTTATAGTCATATGAAGTGGCTTACTGTAATGTGTAATTGTACTTTAAAGTAATTATACTTACCAGAACAAAGGTCTGTTTCAGAAGACCCTTATGGCATCTGAGTGGCTCTCTTCAGTCATTCGTTAAGGTACGTAACTAATCAATCAGACTTTGGTGAGTTCCTTTGACAAGTTTAGAATTCAAGCTAGTTCCAATCGACTGGTTGTTTGAAGTCTGTTTGTTTAAATCGTCCTGGTGCCTTCCTGCATTGGCTAATCGCCATTTCTCTCCGAGCAGTTCTGTGAACTTCGCGCACTTTGACCAGTCGGCTCCGGCTGACAGCTCGTCTAGCCCCACATTTCCTGTCGATTCAACAGCTAATGTAAGTACCGAATCCATCAACGCCTGTGGTTCCCCTCATTTTAGTCGCTGGAAGGGAGTCATATCCGCAGAAATAACTCGCACGTCTTAACCAGAGTTGGAAATTAGGAATTCACACCGCATGGGAGCGTAATTAGAAACTTCGTTTAACATTATTCACGGATCTAAAATGGATAAGGAATGACAAGTACTACCTCTAATCGTGAAATCAGCGGGCCATTTGTGAGTATCCATGTAAAGAAATTCTAAACGAGACTTCGAATTGACGGTTTCAGTACCTGTATCAATGATAAGGTCATGAGAATAACGGTTCGGAGTAGACAAATTCAATTTAATACGATAAGAAGGATTATTACCAGCGGCTTAAGCAAAGGAAAGAAAGATGGCATTCAACTGAAGTTTGGGAGAACGTGGATGAACGGTCTTTGGGCTAACTTTACGCTTCCGATAAACACTTTGTATATAACCAGTCTTACGACAGGAAAAGCAATGAGCATTTGGCTGTGAGCATGAAAACTGGGGATGTAAATGTCCACAGGAAGCACATCTTGCCGTTGATTGCCGCTTACTAATGTGAGAATCACTCGGGCCTCTGGGAGAGGGGAAGTATTGGCATCTGGACCCTTCTATAACCCAGAGTGGTCGGTTCACAAAATGAAAGCTGAAGGAATTCGTGCAGACCGTCACGATGGTTCAGTGGCCTGTGATGTATGACGAGTTGTGTGATCATACTAAGCAGTGCAACTGGTTTCAGCCCAATATGATTTGCTAGGTGGACGGTAGAGTGAGATGAAGTGAATACTTGCAGTTGGAAAAATGTCGCGAGACAGACTGCTGTACAGTTTCGCATCATGCGATCACAAGAAGCACGGAAACTTGTTCGAGCGAAATCATGTACTTTTGGCTTAAATTCATCAGTCTTCCGTCTCGTTTTGTTCATTCGACATAGGCATTGCCGTGGCTTCTGGAATGACAGTAAAAAAGTAGAAAGATTAGCGGCACATATTTAAATTTCTCTGCCACTCAACACCACCCAATATTTTGAACACTGTGGAGTTTAGGCCCGTCATCCCGTGTGTCGTCTGGCTGAATTACTCAAAACTCGATCACTCGCAAGTGCAATTATAACCGTGACATCTTGATAATCCTGCAGAATACTTATGACCCAGTGAAATTTCTAATTGCTCCGAAGTTGCCGTCTTGAAGTCTTGAAGTAACTCACGGATACGAGGCTGAAGCCGTTAGGTCCCGGGTCTTATGTTTTCTTCCGTGAATATTGCCCCTAAAACAGAAGATAGGTCACTGGACAGTGGAGACGAGTTCCGTTTTGTGGCATTTTTAGCTCGCATAGTTGAAACGATTTCGTATTAGGATACCCACAAGAAATCCTGCTATATTTTAACGCGCGCCACCTTGCCTCTATTATAAATCACTGTTGTGTTTCTGGTATATTTATCCTGCCAACAAATGGTCTCGTGGATGATCATTCTGTTGTGCACCGTAATCACACTTCGAACCGCGTACCTGTAGTCCAAGAATGAAATCATGAATGGACTACTAGTCTTTTCTTACGAGTGAATTAAACTTAGTTCGCCCACTTGCAATAGAATGTTTGTCTGGGAAATGACGCAAAAGAAACACGTCTAGTTTTTCGTTGTACGAATTCACCGGAAATTCCGGAAACGCAAGATTTCCCACCAATAAGTATGTATGTTTGCCGATTAAATGTAAGAAAACTCCAGTCTCTCTTCATAACGCAATACATTTTCAGTGAGGCGTCAAATTTTGAGACTTTTGAGATATCCTTTGCGTTCTGTGGTTGCACTGGTCACATTCAGTGGTTACATATCAACTAAAGGTATGAGGAAACTTCCTCACGCGTCGCTTACTGTGATACTGCACGGATTATTGAAATATTGTCCCACACGGATATCACTGCATCAGAACATGAACACGGCACACAAAGTTCCGTAGTCTTTTGGTAGATGGTGTGCACCAGTTTGTGGAGTATGTTGGTAGGAACATGACAGAAATCGTGAGAGTCACACGTAAAGTCAGTCAATAATACCTGGTCTTAGAGGCCACTGTGAAGTGCAGGGAAGAATTACTTTGAGCTTCGTGAAGAGCTTTTTAGCAGCTACTCATTGAGGTGTGGGAACGTCGTAGAGAGCAGGTTGCTGGTAGCCCTTTTGACGCTCGACTAATGTAAGTGTGGGTTCCCGACGAGACACTTGCTGAGCTCTGCGCTCATGGAGATTTCTGTTCTTTGCATTTTGCAGATTGAACACGGGCAACCCCCGCGAAAGAACACTGGTCCCCAAGTAGCACGCCCAACGCGTGCGTTGCGTCACTTTGGGATCAGGTTGGGCTAACGTTGGGCCGACGTTGGGCTAACGTTGGGCTACATCATTAAAAACTTTGAGCAGCGCTACCTGCGCCCAATTGGGCATGAGTTGGGCTAAAGTCATTCAGTAAAACAAAGTGTGCTGTTTTTTAACGCAGATATATATTAATAAATATTATGGTACTTTTATTATTATACTCCTTATAAAATTTTACGGACTTCTGTGCGGGTTTTCATGAAACATGTGAGAAGTCATTTTAGCCCAACTTTAGCCCAACCGCGTGGGCAGTGTGTTGTTTGGGTCCTTACATGCTACGAAATGAGAAATAGAATTACTAGTACACAAACCAACAGTCATTGCCCAGTGTCTAGACATTGTCGGTATCTCTGAATAATACGGTTATCACTCAATTTCGTCACAGCTGAACGATCATTTCCCGACCTCGTAACGTAGAATAAATAATCAGAAGTGATTTCAACAAAGTTTCATTTCACTGAAATGAAGATTTATCACATTCTAATGCCAATTTCGCATTCATCTTTATTATTTATTAGTCGAAAAGCCTCCTCCCGTTTACATACTGTCGCCCGTCCCAAGGAAACTGGCACTAACAGAGGATACTCACACCATGCGTGCAACCGACGTCGCCCCGCCCGAATCCCGAACTGCCGTCGGCAGAAAATTATGTCCCACTTTTGCTAGTCGATCGATTATGTTAGAACTAACGGAGGACTTGGACCAGCCCAATGAATGTGCTTTGTGTCGCCATGTTATAACGACACCTGTTCTGGATTCGGAGGATGATAATTGGGAACATTGCGAAAATCCGCAATCGACCGTCCAAGAAGAAGCCGCCGGCATCCGAAACTCACCTAAAAGGCCACTGACAATAGAACTGGAAGAATGGAGAGACCAAAGACCAGCAAGCCCTTTTCTTAAAACTTCAGACATTGAAAGTCATGAAGATACCTCACATTCTTTGCGGCTACATAGTGGAAAAATTAACAGAGACGTGGGAACGAACGACAAGTCAAGAGAAAACCATGTTTACGATGGAAAGAATCAGTCTGTGGATAGAAGCCTGATTTACGGTGAGTTGAACATTTGGTGCCACAATTTTATGTCATTATTGTTGAACGCATTCATGTTAGCTCATTTCAAAGTTTCACCTAAAACCTGAAGGATGCACGCAAAGGTGGTATTGGAAGGCTACTGTCAGCGTGAGCTTATTTGAGCTCTGAGACGGAATTCACTCAGGCCGTCCGAAGTAATTGACCATTTTGGCAAAACCTTTTGTAGTCTTGTGATTGTAAAGATTGTTTCCTTCGGCGAATGATCGGTCAATATTGAGGGTATATTCTGGGGAAGCCCCAACACACCTAGTTTTGATATCAATTTGTACAAGTGTGGTCAAAATGAGATGTATGAGTAAGTTTGTAACACAAAATATAATCCACAGAAGAAAGATTAAAAATTTAGCAGCAATGGGGCTCCGTAGATAGTGGACTATATTGTGCGACAAAGTCGATATTCTAGGTAGTTTGTTTGACTCACTTCAAACCAAGTGGAACCGGCCGTAAAGTTAGCTAGCAAAAAGAGGATAATCTGATTGTGCGAAACCACTGAAATGTCAAGTAAGATGGAGATTTTTATGATCGGTAGGATTTTTTAAAGGGGAAGCAGGAAAACATCAGCAGACATCAAATAGATTGTAAAAAATTATGAAAATTTCACGACAATTCAAGACCTGTAGTAGACTAAATGGCTAGAAAAGTCCACGAATACTCTTGAAGCTCTTGAAGTCCTTCACTTAGTTCAGGAGATTCCAAGCAGCACGTCTATCGCGCTCACAGTTGAGCGCGAGTTGGGACACTGTTGGGCTAAAGTTGGTTAGCTCTACCAGCGCCCAATTGGGGGAGAGTTGGGCTACGCCCTGCGTTCGAAAATCTCACCAGAAATGAGCAACTTATCCTTTCCTAATCCATCTCAATTCCCCTTTTCTTATTCTATTTGCCCATTACCCATCCTTTCGATCGAAACCACTAAATTACCACTGATAAAAACTTCGTTTTTAAAAACCAGATAGTTTATTACAAAAATGGTATATTGAAAACTTGTAAAACAAAATATACCGTTTTTGTAACGTAGATATATTGGGATAAATATTGTGGTACTTTTACTATTATATTTCACGTAGAATTCCATGAGCTTCTGTGCAAACTTTGGAGGCACATGTGAGGAGTCATTTAATTCGAAAGTTAGCGCAACGTACGCCCAACAGCGTTGGGTATTGTGTTGCTTAGACCTCTTGCATTCCCTTGATTTCTAACGTTGGTAAACCAATGCTCTGTCTTTGAAAGACAGACACCCGTTCTCCTGCGAACCTCGGGATGAAACAAAAGGAGTATGAAGTTTTGGTCTGAGCCAACAAATTTCATAGGCCCACCCTTGACGGCATCAATGAGCCTATTTTTGAAAGGCTTTTCGTTGCGCACTTCCAAACCAGCAGCTGATTACCGCCATTCCGGGCCGCCGGTGGTCACGCTTGAAGAAAAATGCGTAATCTGGTGAAGCGAAGGAGGTAGAAGTAAACTTCAGTGAACGTAGGCAAAGTCGGAACAGTGTCTTCATGGAAGTTAGTGGGAGGAAATAAACATTTGCAAGCGATCGAGTGGGGTGGGTGGGGTGAGTGTGTCCAACAGTACTTCATCTAATGACCGACGAGTTGATGGCTAACCGTACGAGGAAATTGCTCGAAACATTGACAAGGTATTGTTTTGTTCCGCCTCACTAGCTCTTGTGCCTTCGAACAAGGTCGATTTATTAGCACAAAACAAAGAATATATAGGTTGCTCTCACGTTCGCCCGCTCATTCCACACCACGCACTGGTCTGACTGGTGTGGGTGACCACCTCTAAGGCCTTGAACAACTCAGACAAGACTCATCGCTCATCTATCGATCCACTCCAGCGATCAGCTGTTTTATCACTCAAGGTGCTTTGTCTCAAGTCTTGGGCCTGGTACCGCACCCGTGTTGACTGCCGATGCAGCATGGCCGTGCGCCAACGATGGGTTAACACATTCCCTCACGGGTATATATTCGATCAGTTCACAGTTTACTCGAGGCTATTTTGAGATCGGTAGTTTATTTTGGTTGAATAGTGGAGTGAAAAACACGTGCAAAACACAGAACGAATGAGCACGGCTCGGGCGGGAATGAAGACATCATTCGAATGAACATCACCTTCCCTTCGGAATGCATGCTGTCGACCCCGTGAATTACTCCGTACAATTATTCTGCTGGTCTTGCGGGCCTCTTGACGAACCATCGAAATTTTCCCAGTTAAGATATATAGGGGAAACCGAGAGCTGCATCTAACAACCGTGGTGTAAGATCGCTAAACCTTACTTCGCGGTTCCCTTATGAATATGCTCTTCGGCCCTCCGTGCAACATGGACTGCCTGCACGTTACTCTAGTGGTCGGCACTGCACGAACACGTTGACCAAAACGGTGGTTGGGACAGACCGTGGTTGGTGTGTATCTGAGAGTGGGCGTGAGAACCTGCGCAACAGCAATTATCAAATGGCAATCGAGCTTGGTAGTCAGCGTTCAGTTAAACAATAACAAAGTAAAAACATGGACAATCATGACTGTCACTACAGGAGATTCCTAGAAGTTCGACGGAGTTGGGCGTCGATCGAGGCGGTAGACCGAAAGTGTCGGTAGTCTGGGAAATCCTAGCACCTTGATTTACTGGTGGCGTCGAACGACCGCTGGTGAGCTTTTGAATGCTCCTGCACTGTCGAAGTCCAAAGTGCATCGGTGCAACGGTGTTTCAGAATTCACTGGTGTCGTACGCTTGCAAGCCCTGAAATGCCACTTCAAATCAGCTCAATAAGGCCTTCAATTGTCGTCTACAGTGCCACGCAGACCAACTGCCCGGCTTTACAGTAAGTGGTTGGCTCCATGAATGTACACCGGGTCAGTGAGTCTACGGATGGATCAAATGCGACTGCTTGGATCCGCCTGAGAAAAAGCAGGGCAAACCGGAAGAAAATAGTGACTGAGGGCAGCGGTGGGTTTTGGACCATAATAACAACAAGCAAACGACGTTCGGTGTTGCTGTAGTCGCTAGAATACCGGGAGTAAACTAAATTATAACTACCGATCGTAACTTCCCAAATAGAAGCTAGCAGTCGGTTGCGAAAACTGGTACGAAGTCAGCGAAACGAACGGGATTTCGTATTTGGCAACCACGAAGGCTACTTTTGCGTTGAGGGCACGGTTGGGGATCCTGATGTGCTAATTTCCAGGTTCTCACTAGACGCAGTTACGGGTGGGGAGGGGGGAAATCTCGCTCGATAAAGGTAACTGGGCGGCCCGGACAGGTGAAAGTTGACGGGGCAGCTTCCACTTCATGACGGCAAGTTTGACGCGGCCAACAGAGACGGTGTTGTGTCGCCTGGTAATGTCCATGACAAAGGTTTTCGCTCTGCTTTTTGTCACATGGAAGGGGCCCGTGTATGGTAGTTGTAGTAATGATCGGCAACAGTATAAACACGTAGGAATACGTAGGCGACGGTGTCTAGCAGAGCTGGACTAGCTTGTAGACTGTCGTTCGGGCGGCAGGTTGGCATTGATCACTCGCATGTGTTGCGTAAGCTGCTGAGTATAGTCAACATAGTCAGAAGTCACGGTTAGTGCCGGAACCACTAACTCTCCAAGCGGGCGAAGTGTACAGCCACATATCAGCAAGGCCAAAGTTTTGTGCGATTCTTTCTTTACCGGTACTACTCGGGCTTAAGTGTGCTGAAGTTAGTGTTCAACTCTAAAGTGGGTTACAGTATGCCCAGATGGAGGCTCTTAACTGCCTATGGAAACGCTCAACCACACCACTGCCATGAGAGTGGTAGGTTGTCGTCTTAATGTGATGGCAACTGAGTGTGACGAGCAAGCTGCCAAGAGCGCCATCAGAATGTGGGCCATGGTCGGTTGTGACTATCGCCAGATGGCCGAGGTGATTAATCCAGCCGGTCAGAAAAGCTTCCGGGGCCTCTTCTGACGTGGGACCAGGGTCAGGAATGGCCTGCCTTTAGCGAGCAAGGTGATCCACACGTGAATACGAAGACGCACCCAAGTGAAGATGGCATTGGTCTTGTGAGGTTTACGTGCACATGGTGAAAGCTTGTGGTGAGTATCTATCAGAGGGCGACTTCAGTGCGCAAACCAAAGACTTGTGATCTGTAAACGCCGTGAACGAAAGGTCTTCGAGCCGTTGTCGAAACAGACGGATGCCCCAGCAGATGGCCAATAACTCCCTGCCAAAAGTTCTGTGCCTAGGTTCGCCGGACTGTGGGCGCTTGGAAGGGAATGCTACAGGTTGCCGACAATCGTCTACGATCTTTTGCGGCACTGCCCCGACGGCTGTGTCTGAGGCACCAGTCGCTACCAAAACGGGACCGAAAGGGTTGGGGTGAAAGAGGAACGTAGTATTGGCGATAGTCTCCTTGACCGGGGCGAATGCGGCTTGTGCCTTGTCGGGAAACACCAACCTCCGCATGCCTCAGCGCAACAGGTTGGTGAGGAGTTGCATCACCACTGGAAAACCATCCAAGTATAAGTGGGCATTTTATAATTCACTGGTTGCCTTTTGCGTGAACCGTTAAAAGGTCTGGGCTGCATTCTGGGTCCAAATAGCATGCGTGGGAAATCTGACTGCCCAAAGGTGTGGTGATGGCGGTGTTCAAGAGATCGGCATCTGCCAACGGGGTCTGGTTGTACGCATGAATTAAACCGATACGGCTGAAGATGGGGCGACCCGATAAAGACGAAGTAATGTCCTGTATATGAGGAGTCGAGTATCTGTCATGGACGGCGGCTTTGTAAAGTGCTCTGTAATCACCTCAAGGTCGCTATTTGTCGTTAACTTTGGGAACCATGCAAAGAAGGCAGGCTCAAGGGCTACTAGTAGGGCGTATTATACTGAGCTCTAGCAGGTGGTACAATTCGGCTCGTGCAACACGGAGCTTGTCCGGTGCTAACCGAGGTGGCTTACTGAACACTGGGTTCCCATAATGTCATTATGGTGAGTGACACTTGTGGTCACTGCCGGGAGAGGTCCGGTCTGCCGAAACCTGCCCGGATAGGCGGCGAAAAGCTCGCCACAGGGTTGGTGTGGCCGTATTTGTACATAAGTGGGCAAGCTGTGGTTCTTCTGAGAATTGTAACCAGCAACAGCGGGAGGGTTCGGACGATCCACCACCCTACGGCGCCATGCATCAACCAATAAGTCCAGATGTTGCAGGAAGACAACGCCTAGAATGGGGCACGGGACCTCGGCGACGATGAATACCCAACAAAAGCTACGCTTCAAACCTAATTTTAAGGTGAGCGACCGCAGGCCAAACGTCGGGATGGTGGTGCCATTGACAGCTTGTCGTGTTTGGGCCCGCAGCGCGCTATTGTCGCCTTTCGGTTGGGGAACGGCACCCACTTCGGCGCCGGTGTCCACGAGGGACAGATTATTTGAAACAATATCTCTTACGTTCAGAAGGCGACAGTTGGCCTGATACCCGGCTTCGTGGTTCGCCCCCAAAGGGCCAGGGTTTAGCTTCCTTGATAAGCACGAGGGAGAGTACACCCTGCTTCGCATCTTTTAGCTCCCTCACCACAGTGATTGTGGTATTTACAACACCCCCTTTTTGAGGGGCTGAAATGTCGTCGCATAGAAGGATTATGACGCCTACGTGAGTGTGCGCGGTAATGCTGCTGGGACCCACTTCTGCTCACTGCTAGGCGTTGCAGGCTTGCTTTAATTCTAGACAAAACTGCGGCAAAGCCGCTAGCTGCTGACAAGGAAGGCACCCTGGTGACCGATGACCTGGTTACTTCGGTGACAGCTGGGATGTATCGTAGCACAATGTATTCAGCTGGCGCTGAAGTCTCCTCCGATATTCAGTTACGCGTAGCGCCCAGCAAAAGTGGATTGTAGCTCGGTAAACTCGACAGCCAAAGTTCCCTTGACAGCGAGTCCTCGTCTACCGTAGGTCCTCTCAAATGCCGCATTACATGCAGCAGTTTAGAGAGCTTCCTACTTTAAAGCTCAAAACCTTGAATTCGATGCATGCATCGGCCCTGCTTTCGGGTCGAGGAGATAGTGAGGCCTCTGTCGAAGACTCGTGGCTTCGGGGGAGGCTACTATGTCCCTCAACTGCACTGTGACCAACGGCTGTAGAAGGCCTGCCACCCAGCGGAAACGGCTGATGTCACTGTTCATGTGACGGTTTTCGAATTTCGATTCGACTAGCGTGAACCAGAGTTCTGAACCACCGGCAGAAGTAAATGTCAGTATGTGCAGCGTGAGCACCCAAAGTGTGGGGTCTGGACAAGGTTTCCGATCGGCAGACATAACTTAGTGAAAAATTTATCCAATAAAGACTGGAGAAGAAATCGACGACAGAAGGGGCAGTGAAACTTAAAAAATAATCACGATGAACCGGACAAGAGAAACGTATGGCGATGGATATTCAAAAGCGCTTCGGAAAACAAACCGAATCGTCAACAAAAAGGAATTAATAAAGCACTGAAAAATGTACACAGAAAGAACCCCGAAAAGCGGTAAAAATGGAAACTTACGTGACCTGGAGATGAATTCGTGATTGTCAGTTGTGAGACCGCTTACTTCGCGGCTCCCTTATGAATATGCTCTCCGGCCCTCCGTGCAACATGGACTGCCTGCACGTTACTCTAGTGGTCGGCACTGCACGAACACGTTGACCAAAACGGTGGTTGGGACAGACCGTGGTTGGTGTGTATTTGAGAGTGGGCGTGAGAACCTGCGCAACAGCAATTATCAAATGGCAATCGAGCTTGGCAGTCAGCGTTCAATTAAACAATATACGAGTAAAGTCATGAACAATGGTGGCTGTCGCTTCAGCGATGAACGGGTTATTGTCCTTGGGTAACGAGAAACACTCGGCAGATGGTGGCTCAGGGCGCGTAACAAGTCCCGACGTTGTCTAGTTTTTAGCATGGTGGTTGTAAAATTATGGGACAGGTACCGAATCAGCGTCTGCATTGATTTTGGCACGCACGGTTCTTTGAAGCAGTATTTCTCGACCAGCCGAAAAAGTCACAATAGTGCCGATATACTAACCTGAATGGGTGATCGAATGGGTTACGCTAGTATTGGGCAGATTTCTGCTTTAGAGATCCATAGACCCGAAAGTTTCTGTTGGTCAAACTCTCCTGGCTCTACTCTAACAACATGGGCATCAGGGTTAGCTACCATCCATGAATTAAGACTGAGTAAATGCTTGACAACATTCGGTTTTTCTCAGCATGCCCAAAGGCCGATTCAGGCCACGAAAGCAGGGGCTCTCCTAATGTCAATTCTCCACGAAATGAGGCATTTCTTCTCACTGAGAAACTTCTCGCGTCTCCAAAAACTCTCCCGCGCTGTCTCCTTTTGCACAGGAGGGTATTCTGATCCTTGGAATCAGAGTATGAATGACCAAGCAACATAGAGATTAGTGCACAATATAGCACGAATTTCACCAAAAGCGAGGCTACAAAACGACTACCTCAGTTTCCACGTACATATTTGCTCGTATCCATGCATGTGCTCATATTTAGATTGTATTATATATACAGAGGGATAAAAATACACCGGAGTTAAATTAAACTGTCACAATGCGTGCCAATTATCTCTGTGAGTGATGGATCACTCTTCTGTGCAGAAAAACGGGACAGCACCTCTTGTCAGCAGAGAATAAAGAAAACCGGCACGGCACCGCCCGGTCACAAGGGCATTTAGCCAAATAAATGAGCTGCGTTTGCACCGTGAATATTTGATGACGAATGCTTTGGTACTCTTATTTTTATATTCCCTGCGGAATTTCACGAGCTTCTGTGAAGTCCTCCAAGGCTCGTCAGGAGACATTTTATCTCAACGTTAGCTCAGCTTTTGCCCAGGAACTTTGGGTATTGCGCTGCTGGGGGTTCAGTTTGAGGCTTGGTGTTTCCTAGATGTTGTATTATTTCTTTTCTGAATACTTCCGGCGAATCAGGAGATAGATCGTTTGACGGGGAGTAGGGGTTCAGGATGATAACGTTCTCAGTGTCCCCCTTTTAATACTGGTGTTGGGTTGCAAACTGGATCGCGGGACAACAAGAGGCAGTTCATTCTTGTGGCGTTTCGTTTGGCTTGCAAAGCGAGAACAATTCGGCATTCCGAAATCCGTCGAAGATCACCCGATGAAGTTTTCAAACTGCTCGTTTGTTGGCCTGCGGTCTTGCTGTTGGGTCCAGGAGGAACGATTTGCCAAAGTATTTGTTCGAAACCTTCAAAGTGAACTTTCGACTAGATAGCCCCCATGCAGATATGCAGGTAGTTTTTGGGCAGTATGAAAATTAATATTTACCAGAAAGTATACTCTAAGACATAGTCGAATAAGATGTGCGTGACCGAACGTGGTTTTCCCTGCAGAACAGAAAGGTGTGCCTCGAGTGATGATCAACGCGGCAACACGGAGCGGGGAGTTCGTATCGGTACATTAGATTCTGTACGCTTACAGATAGATCTGACGGCTCTCTGGACACAACCTCAAACCGTTACTTCGAAGGTGAGCGCAGTGAAAGCGGTTAACCGGAAGTGCACTCGGACACCACACAAAGGTCATGCACACGTTGTTGGCGTGGACCAAAACAGCGGGTCCAGGCGTGCCCGGCACAGATAGCCCCAAAGTGCCCGACCGCTCTGAGCGTCTCAGAGTCTTGGTGGAATTCGTGGGTCCGAGGCTTTGGACCAAACACTCTCCGATATTGCCTCATAACCCGTGAACAAGAAATGGGTGTGGCAGTGGCCTGAACTTCACTGATCACATTGGTGCTGCATGTTTTAGCTAGGGGTATGTTTAGTGCCATCAGCCAACCTTTCTGAAGGTGCTCCTAGGGTGCCTTCATATTTCATACACCTTCAGCGTAGGCGCACTGCTTGGACTTGACGGGACTGCCGCGTTTTTCTTTGAGGAGACCGAATTCGCTAGGCTGTACGTGGTACAATCGGGTGTCATCAGTGTGCTCCGTTGGACGATGGGAAAGCAGATGACACACTGTTACGAGTAGCTGGCGTATTATCCTGGGTGTATCGGAAAGTCAAGAGACAAGCAGTCTGTACACGGGGTGTGTTTTGGGAAAGGGTAAACCCGAGCAGAAAAAAGAATCCCCTCCTCGTACCCATGAGCTCACTGTAGGGTGCTCAGTTGTTCACGAGGTTGCAATCGACTGGACCACAGTGGGCCTACAGTATATCCTGAAGTGAAGCATTTGTAGGACTCATGGCCACATGACGTGGTGTTTGGGAAGATTACCATCATTTAAGCAGAATATGGATGCTCAATTATTGGCAGTCAGCGCGTTTCTCCGCCTTGTGCCCGTGGCCAAGAATTATAGGTGAGGGCCTTGAAAGTAAACCTTAAAATGTAAATCACTCCCAAAAGTGTTTCCAATATCAAGGCGGTAACATCTAGTGAAGGCGAACAACGGCTTCCTGGGTTACTGACAGGGGAGTTCTCCGACTATAGGAGGAGGAACTTGTAGGCGCATCGGAGTCTAATAGGACCAACACTGAATGAAGCTTCATGCTGGGGCTAGATAGCTCGATCCGCTGGCGCAAGATATGACGGTTAAAAAATACAAGTTAACACAGTGAACCACTTATGTTTATTTATGACGACCAAAACTTTCAGTGGTGATCCAGGCAGGGTCTGCTCTGTGGCTTGGGGCCCGATCCACTGAATGGCGAGGTTCGCTCGTTTTGTATGGCCGTTTAGAACTTTATTGGAAAGTGAGTCGCTCCAAAGATATATACGGCAACATCCGTCAATACGATTATACATAAAATCAGCCACTTCCCTGACGACCAGCCTGGAACACTATCTAGCCAAAAAGTACTGAAAAATAGAACGAACCTTGGTAAGAGCAACAGAAGACTGGAAATGATATTTTGAAAGGAGGCAACACATTTTCTAAGATGAACCGAGCCAGAAAAATAATCGTTTTGTGGATAGGATTTAAACTAGTTACCAGTAGGATTCTCGATTTCGTAATTCCTAACCTTGTCCAGCAAGTTCATGTGTACAACTCTGTCGAAGGCCATTGTCATGTCAAGATAATTGATGACCAGTTCACAAACAGTATCAGTAGCTGTGTTTCTCCCGGTCCAGAGGGTAAATTTGACAGGCTGAACACGAACGTGATCTGAAAAACCCGTGCTGTCTTGCACTGGTTGGTTTTACGCCTAAACTTAACTAGTTGGGCAGAGGTTAACGACTTTTTCTAGAATCCTCATGGTCGTTTCCACATGATTTATTGGGTGGTAATTGGTATTACAGCGTCCTGGTTTTTCCTCATGCCCACAGACAATAGTGGACTTCTTCCACTAGTGTAGAGGGTCACGCCCTGGAAATACTGACGGTATTGGCTTGGCATTGATAGTGGGATACCCGGGCCCCCAAGAGCCAATATTGCTGGGGGGTAGACAGCCAGGTCCTGGGAGGTAGAACGGCTTAAAAATATGCATATGGTTCGTTAACCCCTCATAAAAACGTGGTACTTCCGAGTGGAGAATTCTTGACAGTAAAGGGTGGAAATCTGAACACGGACTAAACCGAGTGTTACGGGGGTTGTGGAGAACGTGTTCAATAAGACGGCTTTCTGTTGAAGTGAGGCCATGAGATTATCCGAATGAATGGTCTGTTTTATGAAGGAGGTTCGCTGCAGGATTCGCACCTTGCTTAACCTAAGAAGCCGTTAGGGTGTGTTTGGAGGTGCAGTGCTTCAGTTTCCTGCCTCAGTAGTTGACAACGGACCACGGGGTGAGTTTTGCGGGATAGGCGTGCGGGTCGCAGGACCGCAGAAATGTCTCTATTTCCTTGGTACTGATGTTGGAGTTCAGTGTGTCCGGGCTTTCGTATGGTTATAAGATGATTTACTGATCGAGGAGGACAATGAAGACAGGATGTTTTTCGATGCTATATTGTAAGGTTTGATACTGGAGGGTTCTTCGTAGAAGAATTGTTCCCGGTTTCTGGGGTGAATTAGGAAGGGGACGTGATTCGATTTGGAGTAGCGGAAGGAGGGGCCGTTACTTAAAGCGCGCCGAATATGCGGCTTTAATCTAAATTTACCGGTGATAAGTTTATGGCCTTTGCCCGGTTAGTGGCTTAGAACAGATGTACCAACGTTTTCTGGGTCAGGGGTAGGGATCAAACCGGGAAAGTTGTCTTTTCTATGGACTTGCATATGTTTAAGGCATTGGCCCGCGCGGGCGCCAATTGGATTGCAAAGGTCTGTAGGGCGCGAGAAAGGAGAACCAGGTTATGCCCGGGACACTAGCGTCACGTGCCGCCCACTTAAATTTAAATGGCAGGTCAGCGAGTGACTAAATTTAGAGGTGGTGGGGCTTCGTTTTGAAGCATCACCGGCGGGGCGTTGATACGTACACCTTAGAACTGTAGTTCTCTGGTGCAGAGGGATAGTAAGCCATATACGATCTTCAAAGCCTGCTACGGCGGAGTCTTTGGTGAGATGGAAGACAGAGTTTACCTAAAGCACCCCCCCCCTAGGGGTCTGGTAACCGTTGGGGACATTTCTTCAGGGGCATGATCTCTGTAGGCCACAATTCCGTGACTGTGAGGATGTCGAAGTTTTACCACCGTCTCTTAACGGCTGGAAGTTTGTTTAAGATGGAAAGGGAGCGGAACAATAAGTGGGCGAATAACATTTCTGTTGGAAACTTTCAGTCCGCGGCTATTTCTTTGCACGAAATGCGGGTAGTTGAGTGCTAATTATTAGGCGGGCCACCATCATAAGAACACTGATTATTGCTTGTTGCTCTAATCGAGACGTCAGCAGAGCAATTTCTGTGATCACCTTTTTGGGTTAAAGGCCATTGAGGTCCAGAGGAGAGCGGAGCTGGATGTTAAGGTGCGTGGGTAGCGCCAGATAAATGAAATGGAGGTTATCAGGCTGATACTAAGTGGGGCCGTAAGAAGGGACTCTGAAAAAATCAGCTGGATGGCAGTGGGCGTGAAGGGTGGTCCTTAATGGGGATGAAAAGGTTCTTCAGTAAAGTGTCTGGTGATCGTACGAGATGACGGTAACCAATGACCGATTTTCCTAAGCTTGAGATCTTTCCATCTGTTCACTGTCAGACGAACATTGAACGGGCCGTCAGTTGTGTGGCTGGTCATATGTTTTGGCTGGTACGTAGTGGAGTGCTTTTTTGGAAGACCTTCCCGTGAGGGGGGTTTTAGTGACTGGCAATTTAGACATATACGAGTTCGTGCTGCCGTCAGACCGGCATGCACGAGGGAACCTTTTTAGAGAAGCAGCTCGATGCATCCCGGAGGTTGAGGGTTTAAGGCACAAGGCGGCGTCTTGGAGCAAAGAAGGCTTCGGAGCTGGATCCCGTGAGGAGATTGGTAGAGGCATGAAATATGTGATAGCCCATGAGTTCAGCATGCAGGCGACTGCAACGTAAGGAGTGGCTTTGGATGCAGGGACAATGTGGGACAGGGCGATATCATATTTGGCAGCGAAAGTGGCAGACGAAGAATAAATGGAGGGCTGGGCGTCTCTAAACTGACCTTAAAAGAACGACTTCTGAGAGGCGCGGTCAGAGCTAACAAGGTCATATCAACTGTCTATCAATAGCGGAGTGGGCGGTTTGGCTCATAATATTCGGCCGGAGAAGAGTTTTTATTAGGCGACCTGTGAACCTCTCGTTACTAGGAGCCCTATCAGCTAATACCTAGAAGGTTTTAAAAGGTATGGCATGTACAATATTCTGTCCGCTCCTGATGAACTTGCGGGCCGGATGTCCTTCGGAAAGTTTAAAGGGGATCGTGGATTGGTTGCGCCGCCTTCTGAAGTTTGGGTCGAGGACGCATGGCGTGTTATGTTAGAGGCGCAACATATAGTTTTCCTGAGCGAACTGTGAGGCATCCGGTAGGAAACATCGAATAAAACCGCATTTTTGGGCAGCTTATTCTACTGTGGATCTCGGGTGCACCAGAGTCGAGGAATTTTCTGGCAGCAGCCAAACTCTGAGGGTTGGTGTGTATTGGAGGCGTTACGATCTGCAACAGCAGCGTTAGCCTTGATAGTGCACCGGCTTTCGACTGGTCGCCAGTGAGTTCGATGGTGGGCTAACAGTCATTGAGAGGTCACGAACATAGATCATAGAGGTCCAGTAGGGTAAACCCAAAAATGGGTTCTATGAAAAGCCCACGCATTTCTGAGAACAATCTTGAGTATATGAGAGACCTAAAGACTTGCTAAATGCCCGTGTCAAAACTTGGCTAAAACAACTAAACCTCACTGTGGTGTTAGGCGGTCGGCCGATGAACGGCTGAATTGGGCAGAAGAACGTTCATGTATAGTAGCCGTATGTTTAGCCCATAGCTTTGAAAGTTTTACGAGAAAGCTTTGGACCTACTTCCTACTCTCGATCTGCAAATAGAAAAACGTGGTGAGCGATGGCACAGGGCGTATTTTGCGGAGAGGGGAACGCCAAAAGTTTCCACACATGAAAAGACCAGGTGGTGGCGTAGCTTAGATAGAAAGCATGGGAGAAGCTTTGAGCTGTAGCTGCAAAAATCAAGGCCATTAAAGACACATCTTTCCCTGTGGCAGAAACTTGGGGATAATTCCACTTAAAGCTCGGTTAATCGGTGCCTTACATATTTTAGGGAAATGCGGCCTCGTGTCACCATGTCGATGGAGGTACTGGACTGTACTCAGGGAGCCTTCCCGAATCAATTTACAGTGACGGGACTGAAAAACAGCGGCGATGGGACCAATTGTGAGTCACGAGAACCGTAATTCAAGCAACGCGAGCACAGTTCACGCAACCCCCAAAACAAGAACTGGACTGAATAGTAGCGCCTGCATTTAAGGATTAAAGACCGCAAAGAAACAATTATATGGAAACCTTGTGTGTGCCACCAAGTGTATCATTGGTATAGTGGTTCGCGCATCACTGTTTATTCACTTGCGTCATTCATATCCGTCTGTCCGGACCGCGATAGCTCAGCTGGTAGAGCATCTGCCCGGTATGCGGAGGTCCGCCGGTTCGATTCGGGCTAGTGACATCCTACTTTTCGATGTGGAAAAAGAAAGTGGATTTTCCACTACGTAAGATTCAGACCCCTCGTGCAAACGGTACATTATGTGACTAATCAAATTCACGAAGCTTGTAAAGAATTCAGAAGGGGTTTCGGTGTCTTACCTTCACATCAAAGGTTCTTCTCGCCTTATCAATCTGGAGCGCAACACGCCCGGAAATTTTGAAGCTACACTAGTAACAAAGACCGAGGTCTAAATCTGACTGGTTAAACGGAGCAGGTACGTTATGAAGCGGCAAGGTTCCGTGGTATCTGACATAATAAAGTCATGTGCGGGCTTTTTCCGGCAGAGAAGTTCATCCACCGGGCTTGACACTAGTGGTTAAAAAGTCGGTGATCTTTGGTTTTATTCTCAAAAGATGTCTGAATTTTCTGAGATTGAAAATCATAGGGAAGTTTACTGCTCTTTGAAAGGAGGAAAGAGGTTTTATGTTGATACAAAAGGAATGCGTCGTTATTTTTGGGTAGGAACAACAGTGTACCTAGAACGCCGGGTTACATTGCACCACTGGTGACAACAGCTGATCGTGATTCATGACCATCAACGGAGAATGTTGAAGATCGATCAATCGCATAAGCCCTGAATTCTTGAGCTAGTACAAGTGTACCAAGCTGCAGCACAAATTATCCCGGATCTTGTGATTTTCTTGTTGTCTGAATGTCGCCGGTCAGTTGGATGGTAGTTCGCCGGATAATGAAGCGGTGAGAAAGGAGAACGGGCTATGGATACCAATTTTGATGCTTATTGCATTCGGTATTTCACCTGGGCCGGAGGCACCGTATGATTAAAGTTTAGCAGGCCAACTCATGTCAGGAGCTTAGCGAAAACCCGCTGTACCAAAGAATGTGATTGTGAGTGGTTCACCTTTATCTGCTGCACCGACGATCAGAGTGAGAAAGTCGGGTTTGCAAGTGGTGCATGAATGCTTCTGGGAAAATACGTATAGATCAGTATATGCAGGTTTCTGATTTGGCAAATAATTCATCACTTGCCTTTTACCGGTCTCTGCATTAGTCTCCATATGGAAGGGACATGACGAATAGGCTGATAATCACTAAGGTCAAAAAGGGTTAACTGTGGAGGCATGCCGTCGTAAAGGAAAGGCGGTGCCCCAGGGATTGGTTGAGTACTTAATGCAGCAGTGCTGTCGCATCATGTCCACCTCGACTTATGGTGTGAGTGGGACACTGTCAGGTCCAGGACACGGGGAGCGGTGAAGTCCTGATTGAGGCTCAGGTACCTTGAGGAAAGGAATGCCGGGAGAGCTGAAAAAGACTGGCTGATGACGCAAGACTAGAATCATTGGCAGGTGAATCACACCCCACTGATGTCTAGAACATGTAGCAAAATCTGCAGTGACTGCGAGGGTGATGTCATACGGATATTGTTCGTCAGTGCATACGGTTTTCCCTAAGGTTTCCACCTTGTTCTAAGGCTCGGCAGGCAAGATAGTCTGTTAGATCCTTCATGCTCCCCAAAGCTTGAGTTTCTCATTTCGGGACAATATTATTGTAGGCTAGCTGAATACTCGGAGAGGAGCGAAGTATTTGCGTACCAAGGGCCACATCGAAGGATTCTCGCTAATCCTCGCGGATTTTTCTTGTTTTTCCCCGCACTGCCGCAGCTGAGGTAGTGTCAACACAACCGGGGTTTGTGGGGCTAATCTACTGTCAACAGTTGAAGTGGCTTGCTCTGTGAGGCCCGAAGTTTGGTCACGACGCTAGCAGCACGTTAACCGGGGGATACTGATGGTTAAAAACTCCCATGGCGTCAGTGCTGCCTCCTTCAGGGTCCTTAGCCATGAGCTGGAAGGAGGAGGGGCATGATTTTAAACCCGATCAAAGGGGTTTCGCTAACACATGTAATGTTGATTTATTACCCAAAACGGTCGTATTGCCAGGATGTTTTAGAGAGGCCTGCGGCAACCCCGTGCGTAACGTTGTATCCCTCACATTGGAAGTGGAGACTTGCCCCCGCACGAAACAGGGAAGTTCCGTCGTTGTTTGGGTTCCACGGTCACCGTGCTCGATGCCGGGAACCAGAAGCTTGATCAGAAAATTGTCTTGACTTAGCTTTTCTCGCCAGTATTGCACCCCACATCTGTCGTACGGGCCCTCTTTGGTTGGGTTGCATAACATATATGTGACTACTGGGGCCAGAATCAGTAGGAAGTGCCCGACCCGTCATGTTAACTTGATAGGTTGGCCGGTCATAGGGGCTACCTGAAACTTCGCTTCTGCCTAAACCAGCGAACCTCGTGGATTCTCACGTGTATTAAAGATATTTTGGGCTGCCCTAAGTCCCCCGCATCATAGAAATCTAGAGTTGACGTCTTCTGCTAATTAACTGTTCTTCGCAGCCAAATAAGCCGGGGTGGACACCAACTTTTTAGTAGGTACTCGGGTTAACTGAAAAAATCCTGATATATTTCCATCTGAATAGAGGTTCATAAGCAAATGATAAAAGGTCAATGGAACGGACTGATGTTGGTGGTGAAACTTCCCACCAGGAATTCAAAAACAGCTCCCGGGTACTGAGCTCATGTCACACTCACCAGAAAGTGAGCAAGTATGGCTTCAGCCCGGTAAAGGGGTTTCGTGGCCGGCCTTCCAGGTGGTTCATGTATTCTGCCCGTAGAAACCGAGCGCAAGAGCAGTGGATGATGGATGTGAAGACTAATTAGAGCAGTCGGGCTCGCGTCATTTCCGTAAGGGGATTTTGAAAGCGGTGCGAGTTCCCCTAAGGTCTCAGGCTCCTAGTGATAGTTTTGAGGGAGGACGGATGGGCAGACATCAACAACGCTGTTAGACGATAAGAGAGAAATGGTAGATGGCCTCGGTGTTGAGGCAAACTTTTTGGGGTCGGGGCAAAAACTTGGGGGAGGGGAGAAAACGGTTTTCACACGTGCATAGTGTTTTGTTTACATATGGAATAAGAAAGCCGTATCTGTGATACGTATATGTTCCCCGACCACTGGTCTGCCGTTGGAGGTCAGTAGAGGAGGCTCTGTTTTGAGGGTTGCGTCAGAACTGCCGGCCAACTGGGTCACCGGCTTTGGTACGGTCGGCATATGTAAAGCCGGAGACGTGGGCTCTGGTCCTGAAGAATTCAGTGAGGTGAAAGTGGGCGGAATAAATTTGACCAAGAAGGCCGGTTTGATTTGGCCAACCGTAAGAGCATCCTTTCTGCTTTTGTGACGGATAACGAATGGTTCGTCTAGGCTGCTTAACATCCTATGGGGCCCTTTAGTGGGCGGATTGCGGAGGGATGCATGCCTTTGTCTTAAGGGGCACGTGAGCACACCCTTCCAGATGTGGGTGCACGTACACCACCGTATTTTATTCGCGCGCGGCGGAAGGGGGTGACTTACGAACCCTTTCGTTAACCTGGCGGAGCAACCAGCATAGTCATGTGTGCCTTCGGGGCTATCATGTCACCAGGAAGTTAATGCGCGCGGCCGAATATGAGTTCGGCTGAGGTGGCTTGAAGATCGGCTTTAAGAGATTTGCAGAAACCTAGGAGCACTAGAGGTAGCCGGTAAGGTTATCTTAAGTTGCCGATGAAAACTTTCTGCCGTTCAGTTCGCTAGCGGGCGGTAGGCTGTGGTATGAATGCCACGGCTGCCTTAACGTCGCAGAAGACAAATGAACGCTCCCTCGAAATACGAGTAGCGGGCCGTGGCCACCATAGGATGACAACCAAATTCTACGGCCCACTGCACTAAGAAAGCTGGGGTATCTGTTTTTCTGGCGGTGTCGTGCATGTGTACAACTAGTGGCCATCTGATGAAACGACCTACGCTAGCAAGAAGATGTGTGCTGCGCTCCGACGGAAGCAGTGGCCCCACTACGTAAGCATGCACGTGTTGGAAACGTGAGCCGGCGTCTGAAGTTTGGACACTAGTCCTTCTTTGTGCCTGTGCTCTTTCAATTGTTTGCACCGGATGCGGGCACGGGCCCATGCAATGACGTCACGGTTCATGTTTTGCCAAACACAACGGTTGCAGACGAGTTTAGTGGAGGTCTTTATACCCAGGCGGGACAAACCGTGTGAGCTTTCGGAAACCTGTCGCCCAAAAGCCGATGTGTTTTCGACCCTGGGTGGCCTTCGGATGTGTCATACAGTATGCACACTTTGGCTGAAGGAATGAGAACTGACTGGAACTACGTCGACGAAGTGCTGCGGAGTTGCTTTACCTCGGGATCATCTTCCCGGGCGGATGCAAAATCTTCGGGGTTGGTCGAGTCGGGGGTGTTAAGGTCCAGGTTGTGAATGCGGGATGGTGCGTCAGCGACAGGATTAGCAACACGTGAGATATGACACAAGCCACTCGGTTAGTGAGCTGTTCAATCCAGATCTCTGGACTTTCTGGAAGAGTATCGATCCGTGGTGGCAATCAGCGACGGTAAATCGTGAATTCCCGCCCCCTTGAATGCCCCTAAAGTGGCGGATGCCGATGTAAACAGCAAGGAGATTGCGAACAAAGGTGCCACGCCTTGTAGATCACTTCTCGCAAATCGGGCAAAGCGTAGCCAATTCAAACGAATCCCAAAACCAGAAAAAGATTTATTCATAGTTTCTACGGCTCTCAAGTGTGCGGCCAAATAGACTTCACAGAAAAACCCAAAAGTTCAAAGTCCCGCGGCTCAAGCACGAAGGTCAGAAACGGTTCAAGACCAAATTCAAATGTCTCACACGAATAGACAAACGTGAAAAAGTGTGGTATATGGGCTAGCTTCCCAGGGTAATGTTAAATATAGCCAAATCCACAAAGCACGTAGAACATTTGGAAGGATTTTCAGTATTTGTTCTTTATTAGCCTGGATTAGACGGGTTTTAGTTTTTGCAGCGTCTACGGCTTTGTCTGATGGGTGAGTGACCAAAGCAAATGGGGCCGTTGGTCTAAGGTGTGACTGCGGGGCTATTTTGATAACATCCTGACTCAGCATAGCAAAAGCTTCTCGTGCGGTTTCTGTGAAAACCAACCGCTTCGCTCCGTCCTTTGACAGACCTGTTTGTGGCTGCACTAACTGAACGCGCTGTGAAATAAAAAGCCGATAAAATATGACCGACCCGTCGAGACGCCATGGTTGGTTCAATTACCTGGATTCTTGGTACGCTAGGGTTACCCACACCATATCGTGCAATGACATGATCCCCGTGGAAGCAACCTTGTGGCTCAAAATTTCGATGGCGCCTACTTCTGTTAAACTCCCTCCCACTGACCGTGACCTCGTGTTGAGACAGGCGGTCTCAAAACGTGGGCAGATGTGCTAGATTGTCTGCCTCCGACGAGCTGCCGGTCAGGATGTCATCAAGGCAAGCAAAAGCAAAATCCAAATCAACGCAAGCCATACGGATCGAATGATGAAGTGTTTGCCTAGCAATGCCATATCCTGAAGGCAGCCGTGGAAGTTCGGAAAAACCGAAGGGAGTCGTTGCAGCCGTTTCAGGGATATCGGCTTCAGCTACCGTTAGTTGGTTTTATTCCCGCGCCAAATCTATTCGACGGAAAATTACCCTACCAAATAAATCAGCCATTAGGCCGTGTAACACACGTTTGAGCAGTGCTTAGCCAAATTTGCAACGGATCCCAAAATCAAAAGGCCATTATCTGTGATATTCTACGATACTGGATTATTGAACGAACAATGACATCAAAAAGATACAAACCTCAATAATGAGATCACAAGGACTCAACAAACGAGAAACCGAATTGCAGCGTGCGAGCTAGGAACACGTGCGTCACGCAGGTCCAGGACAAGGATGTGACAAAGTAGCGCTCTGGGCGCGAACAAACAACAATTGGTCCACAAAAACAAACAGTTTGTAAAGACACTTCAATAGTGTAAGCAAGTGAGTGATGTTAAGAAAACACTGAATCGCAAAGGTTTTAGGGGGATTTTTCACGACCGGCCGTTACACCGGCCACCAAAATCCTCCTGAATCCTTAACTGAGTCAAAGGTACTGATTCTTCTCACCTACCTAGGCCCTGCTGTCAGTGCGCGCCTAATGCTTGTCGTGAATGTATACTCATGGTTGCACCTAATCCGTTGGCCACATAGACGCGAGGCTATTCTACATCTTCCACGAGAACAACTGACCGATAGCGGGCGTGAAGAGGGAACATAGATGCTGTCCTTGGAAAGGCCGTCCTGCCCTGGCTGTATGTGCTTGCGTGAGTGTGTGCGTGTGTATGATGTAATCGCCGGTACCTCCATATACGCAAAAAACATTTCAGTAACGTGAAAAAAAAGCAAATTGCGAACACCGTCACATGTTTGATGGGGGTTGCGGGACATAGCGTGCATCGGGTATGTGCGTATGTGTCTGAATGTATGATGGAATCACACGTACCACCACATATCGAAAAAGGACTTTCTGCAACGTCAACGAAAGACTGTGAGCACCGTAACGTGTTTGACGGAAACTATGTGGTATAACGGATACAATGCAGGTGAGTGTGCGTCGGGGCGTATGATGGTTCGATAAGTCAGTATGTCGGGATTGCTTCCATATATGGGGTTTCTTTACCCACCTCGATGACTAGTGGGAAATAGTCTACTGGGCCTCAGCGTTATCAGCTTCTCCGCCTTCGCTCTCGAATAGGTTAATACTGCGTATATCACGAACGAGAGCTCCGTTAGCTGTCTTCACCCTCACCGTTCTTATCACTCCGTCAGTGCTTTCGATGATTTCCATAACTACTCCCAAGGACCAGGTGCTGAAATGTGCGCGCTCGTCTGCGATCATCACCACATCCCCAACCTTGAACGGTCTTGCCCTCGCCAACCAATTCCGTCGAGTCTGCAGAGCCGGTAGGTACTCCCGTAGCCATCGCCTCCAGAAAACCTTGGCAAGATAGTTGGCCTGCTTCCATCCGTGGGGGTGGCTCCCGCGAAGGTTTACCGGCCCTTGGAAACCCTCGTTCGACCTTAACGTCAGTGAGTCGTTCGGGGTAAGCGCCAGGTGGGTGGGGTCGCCGTTCATTACTGGAATCAGGGGGCGGTTGTTCAGGATTCTCTCTACCTCAGTCATGACGGTGTTCAGCGTCTCGTCGTCGGGCGGCTGCTGCTGCATGATTGACAACAATATCCGTCTGGCGGACCGGATCGTGCGTTCCCATACGCGGCCGCGGTGGCTGGCCTGTGGGGGGTTGAAATGCCATCGTATGTCGTAGGCCACAGTTCAATCCTGCAGTTCGTCCCTGTTTATGTTCTTGTTACAACGCTGCAATTCCCGGTGAGCGCCCACAAAGTTCGACCCATTATCTGAGTATATACCGTCCGGTACGCCTCTTCGGTTGGTAAATATCTGCAAGGCCCGTGGGGAAGAATCGGTCGTCATCGAATGTGCCACTTCTAGGTGTACAGCACGTGACTTCATGCAGGCCATGATACACCCATATCGGCTTTCAAATCTCTTTCCGCACTTGATCCACAAGGGCCCGAAGTAGTTCAACCCGGCGTCACTGAACGGCCACAAGCCCGCAGTCACCCTGCATTCTGGTAGCGGGGACATGTGTTGTTTGCCCACCGTGGCATTGCGTCACCTACATTACACACAACCTCGGATTACAAGTTTTACAGTCACTCTTCCTCTCAGCAACCAAAGGCGCTTTCGGATGACGCTCGTCACTTGACTTTCCCCGGCATGTCCCTCCATGGCGTGGACGTGTTGAATCATTAGCTCTACTACAGGTTGTCTCGCAGGCAGCAGTATAGGATACTTTGTGTCGAAGTTCAGGTGGGCGTTGGTCAGCCTACCGTCCACTCGCAGCAGTCCATCAATGATTTTGGGGTTTAGACGCTTCAATTCGCCTCTTGGAGATGATATTTCTTTGTTGATCGGTCCCCCTTCTTCCGCCCTCTCGAGCTCTTGGGCGAAAGCCTCGCGTTGTATCATTCTGAAAATATCGTATTCTGCAGCTTGTAGTTCATCGGGACTTATCGGGCCGATCCGTATCCGGCCTGAGGGGCGTAGCCGTTTCGTGACTAGTAAATTTCTCCTGAACCTGGTTAACCAAACTATCGCTCGAAGTGTCTTCACCCAGGAGGAGAATCTGACCAGTCGCGATAGGATAGATGTCGCTTCGACGATGTTGGCCGCTATCACTGCGCCTCTGATCTCCAGTTCCAATTCCGTAGGGGGTTTTAATTCGAACGCGGCCAGTCCTGTTTGGGCAAGTGCAGGAAGTTTGGCCCTCTCGTCCACGTGTCTAGTTGCCTGAAGTTGGTCTCAACTCGGAAGCACAGATCGGCCGGATTATCGCCAGACCTGACACCCTTCCACTGGTTCATGGCTGATTTCTCGTGGATAATCGTGAGTCGGTTAGCAATGAAAGTACTAAACCGGCTCCGGACGTTGTTAATGTAGTAAAGTACTATCGTTGAGTTCGTTCAAAAGCTAGCCGACCAAATGTAGAAGACGGAACATCTCTTCACCGCTTGCACCGCCCTGACTGCCAACACGGCTGCGCTGAGTTCAAGGCGTGAGATCGAGACCGATTTCAGAGGGCGACGCGGGCTTTAGTGAACAGGATCCTCGTCGTATATTGTCCATCTCGTGTGAAACATCATCCGTACACCACAGCTCCATAACCGACTTCAGATGCATCGGTAAAGGCATGTAGTTCGCCAGTCCGCCTTATATGGCCAGAAGTCAAACATCGTGGAATCCTTATGTCCCCTATTTTCTTCAAGGTGTTCAAAAATTCTTCCCAGTCCAGCCGGTTCTCTCGCTCCAGTGACTGGTCCCAATCATCTCTCTTCCGGCACAGCCGCTGCAGCAAGATCTTTCCGGGTAACAGCCACGGTGAGACAAAACCGAGCGGGTCGAACAAACAAGAGACTGCGGATAGTATGCCACGACGGGTGATTGGCAGCTCGGGAACTTTTAGCTCGACAACAAATCGTCCGTTTCCGCGTCCCATTGTATTCCTAAGGTGCGTTCGGGTAGGGAGTGGAGATCCGTCCAAAGCCCTAACTTTTTCGACCTTCTCCTGGTACGGAATGACCTCGAGCACTTTTGGAGCGTTCGATGTCCATTTTGTTAGATGGAAGCCGCCCTCTCCGAACAATCTTGTCAGGCCTCTGAACTGCACTAGAGTTGATTCTATAACATCGAATGATCCAAGGTAGTCGTCGATGTAGAAATTCCTGCTGAGGCTATCTACCACCGTCCGATGGACTAGAACTCCACGTTTGATCGCAGCTTCCCGAAGGGGGTAGTTCGCACAGAATGGTGACGATATGGCTCTGACTTGGTGGACGGTCATCCTATAAGTCATCACTGAGTTGTCCGGTCGCTCTCTTCCCGCCACAGGAAACGCAACGCGTCTCGTTCTCCTACCGGAATTTTCACCCCATGAAACATTTCCCCAGTGTCGGCGGACAAGGCCACTTTACCCACTCTGAAACGGCACAAAACATCGATTACTGGTGTGGTCCAGTCAGGCCCTTGTAATAGGCGATCGTTTAACGACTTGCCCTGGAACTTGGCCGCACAGTCAAAAACCACGCGCAGTTTATTGGGTTTCTTGGGGTTGATAACCGGATGGTGAGGCAGATACCAGATACCCCTTTTGCTGTCGGTGTTAACAGGCACCTTTTCAACGTAACCGAGGGCCTCGTTTCGCTTCATCAAATCCGCGTATCGTTCCCACAGATTCTGGTCTCGAATAAAGCGTTCTTTTAGTCGTAGTAATCGTTGAAGAACAATTTCTGTTGTCAGTCCACGGGTCGACCGGTGTGCGCCATGGGAGGGGAACCTCGAACTGTTTTTTGAGGCCTCTAGAGCCTTGTCGCACCGTTTGTAGAGCGAAGTGATCCTCTTGAGACAACGTCGGTCTTTCGTCTCCAATGTCATGAAACTCCTTTTCATACAGCCGTTGCAGATGATACTCTATGCGGTCCGTTTCGGCGGATAAATAATTCACGGAACCGCGTACCCCTACTGGACCGTATAACATCCATCCCAGAGCCGTGCGTACGGCATAAGGTGCCTGGCGGTCGCCCACTCTTTGGTCAAGCACCCAATGCGCCTCTGGCAGGTCGCATCCGATGAGGAGATCCACCTCATCATCTTCCCAGTCTACAACGGTTACATCCTGCAGGTGGGGCCACCGAGTCAAGATTGCGTTCACCGACCTTGGTGCTCGCATGGGGAGATCCGCTAACGTGAATGCCTCCGTTGGTTCAATTTCCTCGTTAGTGTCTAGAGAGATGAGTTGCAGCCTTAATCTACCGGCAGTCATTACCTGTGTTCCGCCCACCGTGCTCACTGCTAACGACGTCGCACCTTTAGCCAGTTGGTGTTTGTCGGCAAACCGCTCTTTCACTAAAGTGGTGTCGGATCCACTGTCAACGAAAGCCAACGCCTTGACTATCCCAGTCGGAGTCACTACTCCCACGACTACTACGCCCAAACGTACCGGTTTACTGGCAGACTGCGACGTTGAACAAATAACGCTGGGCTTGGTACTCACCTCGGGTAAAGTTACTCTCGCCTGGTGCAAAAATCGATGATGTCTGCCCGTGCAGCCCTGGTAACCACATCGATTCCTTGTTCTACAGGCTGCCGCCCGGTGCGTGGTGTTGAGACAGATGAAACATGCTCCTGCCATCCTCGCCATTCCCCACCGTTCGTCTATTGTGGCGTTGCCTAACTTGGGGCAATCTGGTAGGCCATGGCTAGTACCACAGGATCTGCAATTTGGTTTCGCCGTAGCATCTCGTGAAATGACGTGTGTGTTGGTCCAAGGCTGGTACTTTGGATATTCCCGTACAGGGGTTTGGACTTGGCTAGTACCGGGCTTGTTTGCTCGGTTGCTGTCCCGGATGAGTCGGCCGAATCTGCTGTCAGCTATCTTCGTTTGCCTGTCTAAGTATTCAGTCAGGTCTTCGAAGTTGGCTTCTCTGTCGCCTCGGCTTATCCGTTCAGCTTCTTCCGCCCACCGACCCCGTAGTTCGGGAGAGAGGTGACGGACTATGCCTTCCAAAGTGTGCATGGCATCTAGGTCAGCCCTGTAACCTAAATGGTCGAGGGCTATTGAGCAGTTTTGCATCTTAATCACCAGGTCAGCCACTGTGTAGACGTCGCCCTTGGTTCTCTTTGCCTCTACAATCAAGCCCTCTATTAGGTTAGAGGCTACTTTGAACGGTTGGCTAAACAAGTCCCTTAGAATCCTCCTTGCTCGGGTGTGGCTCTGTTCCGGGCCGAGCATGGTAACCGATCGATAGCTTCTCTTGCTCGGCCTCGACAGTAGTGAGTCAGGTAGAGTAGCCTTTGCCCGGGGCCGGTTACCTTATTTTCGACGAACGTCTCGAACTGCTTGACAAACTTGCAGTAGTATTTAGATCGCCCTTCGAAAACTGTCAATTCTACTCTTGGCAAATCAGTCGTTGGTGTTTTATAGTCGGCGACCGGCGTGAAGTTTCTTATTTTGTTGTGCCTTGATCTATCGGAAGTTTCGTAGTCGTCGGTTGCCGGCTCACGCTCTTTATGTCTACACTTCTGTTCTGCTTCGTGGGCCTATTGTCTAGCCGATAACAGTTGTTGTTCTAGGTCCAATATCCTCAGTCTATATAGATCGACATCCTTACAATCCATATTGTCCTCAGTGACACATGAATTGGCACTGACAGGATTGGGCGATCTAACATTAACTAAAGGATAAAATGTACCCAAAACCTCCCCAGTGACTTGCCGTATTGCCTCCTAACCAGGTTCCAATATCTTCGATCCTTTTCTTGACATTTTGCGTGATTTTCCTCTATCCAAATTGATCTATTGAGTATTGCAACACACGTTCGAGCAGTGCTTAGCCAAATTTGCAACGGATCCCAAAATCAAAAGGCCATTATCTGTGATATTCTACGATACTGGATTATTGAACGAACAATGACATCAAAAAGATACAAACCTCAATAATGAGATCACAAGGATTCAACAAACGAGAAACCGAATTGCAGCGTGCGAGCTAGGAACACGTGCGTCACGCAGGTCCAGGACAAGGATGTGACAAAGTAGCGCTCTGGGCGCGAACAAACAACAATTGGTCCACAAAAACAAACAGTTTGTAAAGACACTTCAATAGTGTAAGCAAGTGAGTGATGTTAAGAAAACACTGAATCGCAAAGGTTTTAGGGGGATTTTCCACGACCGGTCGTTACAGCCCGTGATGTGGGGAACAGAATTTCGGTTGGACGTGGTCACTCGGTTGAGTGGGCGATAATCTTCGCACGGCCTCCAGCCTTCAGATAACCTCTTTGAAACCAAGTAAAGGGCTGATCCCCACCGATTGTTGGAAGGACGGATAGTTCCCGGGCTGAACACAGACTGGAACTCCGGGCGGACTAGACGAAGCTTTTGAGCTAACCTGGGAAGCCGAGAGTGGACCGAGGAACCTTACAAACGATAGGTTGGGCGGCGTCAAGGATGATTGGAGGCAGGATGTTATTTGGGCGAACCAGATAAGGATACTCAGCGAATAGTCTGTCAGGTTCTGGTTTGGACGTGATAATTAGAATAAGAATGGTGGATGACTGAGCATGAGTCAGTAAACCGACGATGAAGTTCGATGTTTCTTGGTTTACGAGCTATCGCTTGCCGGAAGCGACGAGTAAACCATGACGTTCTGAGACATCCGGGTCTAGGAAAGCCTGGTGCACTCGGACAACAGCGAGAAGTCACGGGAAAGGACTACGCAGGTCAAAATATAGGGAGAGAAATTGGCTGCCGTATGTTGGGACCAGAGTGTCGTCGGCGGCCTGGAGTCTCAGAACGGTAGGGAAGAGACTGGACCGTCTATGAAACAGGTGTTACGAACGTTTGAACAATGCGTAGCCAAATTCGCAACGGATCCCGAAATCAGAAGACGATTATCCGTGATATTCTACGATACCAGATTATTAAAATAAACAATGACATAAACAATATACAAACCTCAATAATACGATCACAAGGACTCAACAACGAGAAACCGAATAGCAGCGTGTGAGCAGACAGCACGTGCGTCACGCAGGTCCTGAACAAGGATGTCCCAAAGTAGCGCTCTGGGCGCGAACAAACAACAATAGGTCCAGAAAAACAACCAGTTCGTAAAGACAAGTCAATAGTGTATGGAAATGAGTGATGTTGGGAAAAACACTGAATAGCGAGGGAAAAAAGGGGGATTTTCCACGACCGGCTGTTACGCCGCCCACCAAAATCCTCCTGGATCCTTAGCAAAATCAAAGGTTCGGTATAAAGGTACTGATTCTCCCTACCTGCCTAGGCCCTGCTGTCAGTGCGCGCGTCTAATGCTCGTCGTTGACGTTCTACTACTGGTCGCACCTAACCCATTGGCTACATAGACGTGAGGCTAGTCTACATCTTCCACAAGACCAAATGACCGATGGCGGGCGTGAATGGTCACATAGACGTTGTACTCGTAGGGGCCGTCCGGTCCTGGATGTACGTGCTTGATTGTGTGTGTGTGTGTGTGTGCGTGTGTGTGTGTGTGCCGGGGTTACAATGAAATCACAGGTATGACTACACATCAAAGGAGGACTTTCTGCAATATCAACAAAAGACCGCGTGGCAAGAAAACGAGTAAATGTAGCATGTATGTGTGACCTGAGCTCCGCTACTTCCACATATGCAAGGGGCATTCGGTAGCGTCAAAAAAAGGCAAACAAAGAACACTGTCACATGTATGATGGGTTTACGGGATGTAGAGTGCGTCGTGCATGCGTGTATGTATCGGGATGTATAATGGAATCGCACTCATCACCACATATCGGAAAGAACCTTCTGTAATGTCAACGAAAGGACCGCGAGCACCTTAACGTGTTTGACGGAGATTGTGTGGTATATATGGTGTTTCTTTATCCACCTCGATTACTGGTGTGAAAAAGGTTTACTAGGCCTCAGGGTTATCAGCTTCTCCGTCTTCGCTCTCGAGTAGGTTAATACTGCGTATGTCACGAATGAGCACTCCGTTAGCTGTCTTCACCTTCACCGTTCTCATCATTTCGTCAGTGCTTTTGATGGTTTCCGTAACTACTCCCAAAGACCAAGCGCTGAAATGTGCGCGTTCGTCGGCGATCATAACCACGTCCCCAACTTTGAATGGTCTTGTTTTGGCCAGCCACTTCTGTCGAGTCTGCAAAGCCGGTAGGTACTCCCGTAGCCATCGCCTCCAGAAGACCTTGGCCAGATAGTTCGCTTGCTTCCACCCGTGGAGGTAGCTCCCACGAAGGTTTACCGGCCCTTGGAAACCCTCGTTCGACCTTAACGTCAATAAGTCGTTCGGGGTGAGCGCCAGGTGGGTGGGGTCGCCGTTCAATACTGGAATCAGGGGGCGGTTGTTCAGGATTCGCTCCACCTCAGTCATGACGGTGTTCAGCGTCTCGTCGTCGGGCGGCTGCTGCTCCATGATTGACATCAATATCCGTCTGGCGGACCGGATCATGCGTTCCCATATGCCGCCTTGGTGACTGGCCTGTGGGGGGTTGAAATGCCATCGTATGTCGTAGGCCACGGTTCGATTCTGCAGTTCGTCCCTGTTTATGTTCTTGTTACAACGCTGCAATTCCCGGTGAGCGCCCACCAAGTTCGATCCATTATCTGAGTATATATCGGCCGGTACGCCTCTTCGGTTGATAAATCTTTGCAAGGCCCGTAGAAACGAATCGGTCGTCATTGAATGTGCCACTTCTAGGTGTACCGCACGTGATTTCATGCACGTCATGATACATCCGTATCGCTTTTCTAATCTTTTCCCGCACTTGATCCACAAGGGCCCGAAATAGTCCAACCCGGTGTCACTGAACGGCCACCAGCCCGTAGTCACCCTGCATTCTGGTAGTGGGGCCATGAGTTGTTTGCCTGCTGTGGCATTGCGTCTCCTGCATTGCACACACCGTCGGATTACGCGTTTTACAGTCTCTCGTCCTCTCAACAACCAAAGACGCTTTCGGATGACGCTCGTCACGTGACTTTCCCCGGCATGTCCCTCCATGGCGTGGACGTGTTGAATCATTAGCTCTACTACAGGTTGTCTCGCAGGCAGCAGTATAGGATACTTTGTGTCGAAGTTCAGGTGGGCGTTGGTCAGCCTACCATCCACCCGCAGCAGTCCGTTGATGAGTTTGGGGTTTAAACGCTTCAGCTCGCCTCTTGGAAATGGCATGTCTTCATTGGTCGGCCCCACTTCTTCCGCCCTCTTGAGTTCTTGGGCGAAAGCCTCGCGTTGTATCATTCTGAAAATATCGTACTCTGCCGATTGTAGTTCATCGGGACCTATCGGGCCGACCGGTATCCGACCTGAGGGCCGTAGCCCTTTCATGACTAGTAAATTTCTCTTGAACCTGGTTAACCAGACTAACGAACGAAGCGTCTTCATCCACGAAGAAAACCTGACCAGTCGCGATAGAATGGACGACGCTTCGACGACGTTGGTTGCTATCACTGCGCCTCTGATCTCCAGTTCCAATTCCGTAGGGGGTTTTAATTCGAACACGGGCCAGTCCTGTTTGGGCAATTGCAGGAAGCTTGGCCCTCTAGTCCACGTGTCCAGTTGCCTGAAGTTGTTCGCACCTCGGGAGAACCAGGTCGGCCGGATTATTGCCAGACCTGACATGACTCCACTGGTGCGTGGCTGATTCATCGTGGATAATCGTGAGCCGGTTAGCAACGAAAGTACTAAACCGGCTCCGGACGTTGTTAATGTAGTAAAGTACTATCGTTGAATCAGTCCAGAAGCTCACCGACCAACTGTAGAGATCGAAACATCTCTTCACAGCTTGCACCACCCTGACTGCCAACACGGCTGCGCTGAGTTCAAGGCGTGGGGTTGAGACCGACTTCAGTGGGGCAACGCGGGCTTTAGTGAACAGGATCCTCGTCGTATATTGTCCATCTCCTGCGCACCATCGTCCGTACACTACAGCTCCATAACCGACTTCGGATGCATCGGAAAAAGCATGTAGTTCTCCAGTCCGTGTCGTATGGCCAGGAGTCAAACATCGTGGGATTCTTATGTCCCCTAATTTCTTCAAGGTGTTCAGAAATTCTTCCCAGTCCAGCCGGTCCCCTTGGTCCAGTGACTGGTCCCAATCAACTTTCTTACGGCACAGCCGCTGCAGCAAGATCTTTTCGGGTAGCAGCCATGGTGAGACGAAACCGAGCGGGTCGAACAAACTTGAGACGGCAGATAGTATGCCTTGACGGGTTATTGGCAGCTCGGGAACGTTCAGTTCGAAAACAAAATCGTCCGTTTCCGCGTCCCATTGTATCCCTAAATTGCGCTCGATAGGAAGTGGAAAGCCGTCCAAATCTCTTACCCTTTCGGCCTTTTCGTGATACGGGATGACCTTCAGCACTTCTGAAGCGTTTGACATCCATTTAGTTAGATGGAAGCCGCCCTCTTCCAGCAATCTCGTCAGACCCCTGAACTGCTCTAGAGCTGATTCCACATCATCGACTGACCCAAGGTAGTCGTCGACGTAGAAGTTCCTTCTGACGCTTTCTACCACCGTCCGATGAACCAGATCGCCATGTTTGTTCGCTGATTCTCGGAGGGCGTAGTTGGCACAAAATGGTGACGATATGGCTCTGACTTGGTGGACGGTCATCCTATAATTCACCACTGCGTTGTCCCGGTCGCTCCCTTCCCACCACAGGAAGCGCAAAGCATCTCGTTCTCCTACCGGAATCTTCACCTGATGGAACATTTCCCTAATGTCAGCAGACAAAGCCACTTTACCCACTCTGAAACGGCACAGCACATCGATCAGTGGTGTGGTCCAGTCAGGCCCCTGTAGTAGGTGATCGTTTAACGACTTGCCCTGGAACTTGGCCGCACAGTCAAAAACCACGCGCAGTTTATTGGGTTTCTTGGGGTTGATAACCGGATGGTGAGGCAGATACCAGATACCCCTTTTGCTGTCGGTGTTAACAGGCACCTTTTCAACGTAACCGAGGGCCTCGTTTCGCTTCATCAAATCCGCGTATCGTTCCCACAGATTCTGGTCTCGAATAAAGCGTTCTTTTAGTCGTAGTAATCGTTGAAGAACAATTTCTGTTGTCAGTCCACGGGTCGACCGGTGTGCGCCATGGGAGGGGAACCTCGAACTGTTTTTTGAGGCCTCTAGAGCCTTGTCGCACCGTTTGTAGAGCGAAGTGATCCTCTTGAGACAACGTCGGTCTTTCGTCTCCAATGTCATGAAACTCCTTTTCATACAGCCGTTGCAGATGATACTCTATGCGGTCCGTTTCGGCGGATAAATAATTCACGGAACCGCGTACCCCTACTGGACCGTATAACATCCATCCCAGAGCCGTGCGTACGGCATAAGGTGCCTGGCGGTCGCCCACTCTTTGGTCAAGCACCCAATGCGCCTCTGGCAGGTCGCATCCGATGAGGAGATCCACCTCATCATCTTCCCAGTCTACAACGGTTACATCCTGCAGGTGGGGCCACCGAGTCAAGATTGCGTTCACCGACCTTGGTGCTCGCATGGGGAGATCCGCTAACGTGAATGCCTCCGTTGGTTCAATTTCCTCGTTAGTGTCTAGAGAGATGAGTTGCAGCCTTAATCTACCGGCAGTCATTACCTGTGTTCCGCCCACCGTGCTCACTGCTAACGACGTCGCACCTTTAGCCAGTTGGTGTTTGTCGGCAAACCGCTCTTTCACTAAAGTGGTGTCGGATCCACTGTCAACGAAAGCCAACGCCTTGACTATCCCAGTCGGAGTCACTACTCCCACGACTACTACGCCCAAACGTACCGGTTTACTGGCAGACTGCGACGTTGAACAAATAACGCTGGGCTTGGTACTCACCTCGGGTAAAGTTACTCTCGCCTGGTGCAAAAATCGATGGTGTCTGCCCGTGCAGCCCTGGTAACCACATCGATTCCTTGTTCTACAGGCTGCCGCCCGGTGCGTGGTGTTGAGACAGATGAAACATGCTCCTGCCATCCTCGCCATTCCCCACCGTTCGTCTATTGTGGCGTTGCCTAACTTGGGGCAATCTGGTAGGCCATGGCTAGTACCACAGGATCTGCAATTTGGTTTCGCCGTAGCATCTCGTGAAATGACGTGTGTGTTGGTCCAAGGCTGGTACTTTGGATATTCCCGTACAGGGGTTTGGACTTGGCTAGTACCGGGCTTGTTTGCTCGGTTGCTGTCCCGGATGAGTCGGCCGAATCTGCTGTCAGCTATCTTCGTTTGCCTGTCTAAGTATTCAGTCAGGTCTTCGAAGTTGGCTTCTCTGTCGCCTCGGCTTATCCGTTCAGCTTCTTCCGCCCACCAACCCTGTAGTTCGGGAGAGAGGTGACGGACTATGCCTTCCAAAGTGTGCATGGCATCTAGGTCAGCCCTGTAACCTAAATGGTCGAGGGCTATTGAGCAGTTCTGCATCTTGATCACCAGGTCGGCCATGGTGTAGACGTCGTCCTTGGTTTTCTTTGCCTCTGCCATCACGCCCTCTATTAGGTTACGGGCTACTTTGAAAGGTTGTCCAAACAAGTCCCTCAGAATCTTTCTCGCCCTTGTGTAGCCTTGTTCTGGATCGAGCATGGTGCACCCGTCGATAGCTTATCGCGCTCGGCCTCGGCAGTAGTGAGTAAGGTAAAGAAGCCTTTGCCCAGGGTCGTTTACCTTGTTTTCAACGAAAGTCTCGAACTGTTTGACAAACTTGCAGTATTGCTCAGCTCGCCCGTCGAAAACCGTTAACTCCACTTTAGGCAGATCGATAGATGGTGGTTTGTATTCGGCGACCGGCGTGGGGTTCCCTATCTTATTGCACTCTAACCTATCGGAAGTGTCGAAGTCACTGGTCTCATGCTCTCGCTGTTTCTGTGTACACTTCTCTGCTTCCTGCGCCTTTAGTCTAGCCGAAAGTAAATGTTGCTCTAGTTCTAGTATTCTCAGCTTATATAAATCGACATCCTTACGATCAATATTGCTTTCAATAACACATGAGCTAGCACTGACAGGACTAGGCGATCTAGCATTAACTAAAGAATCATATGTACCCAAAACCTCCCCAGAGACTTGCCGTATTACTTCCTGTCCGGATTCGACTGCTTTTGATCCTTTTCTTGGCATTTTGCGTGATTTTTCCTCGTTCCAAATAGATCTATTGAGTATTGTTACGAACGTTTGAGCAATGCGTAGCCAAATTCGCAACGGATCCCGAAATCAGAAGACGATTATCCGTGATATTCTACGATACCAGATTATTAAAATAAACAATGACATAAACAATATACAAACCTCAATAATACGATCACAAGGACTCAACAACGAGAAACCGAATAGCAGCGTGTGAGCAGACAGCACGTGCGTCACGCAGGTCCTGAACAAGGATGTCCCAAAGTAGCGCTCTGGGCGCGAACAAACAACAATAGGTCCAGAAAAACAACCAGTTCGTAAAGACAAGTCAATAGTGTATGGAAATGAGTGATGTTGGGAAAAACACTGAATCGCGAGGGAAAAAAGGGGGATTTTCCACGACCGGCTGTTACAACAGGTATTTTGCTGGCCTGCGCCCCTGTGTAGATTAACGAATGCACACCGATAGTCGTCTTTCATGTAAATGAGGCTAACTGGAACGGAGGTGCCCACGGAGGTCATTGGCATCACCTCCCGGCCTGGTAGTTTCCCCGGCGGGTGCGATAAGTTCAGGGCGTTTCCATTTAGGTGCCCAGAAGCCAAGAAGGTGATGATAGTAACACTCTCCGGATTTTCAGTTTGCTCTGGAGGCATTTGGAGTAGACGTCGGAGGCTTTGGCTTCGTGGCTGCGGGCTATTGATGGTAGTCTCATGCTGCAAGAAGTAGCGAACCTCCTGACATAATGTCTGAATGTCAAATTTGCTACCGGGAGCATTGTGCTGCATGGTTGCCCATGCAAGTTTGACGGCGGAATCTACAGGTGTAACAGTGACTTAGACGAACGCTCCGGGCTGTGGGGCAAATGTACATGCCTACTCGGGGAACTTGTCTGCAATCTCGGCGCAACAACCCAAAGTCCGACCTGTGATCAGAACAGTGACTTTGCCCTAAGCATATGGTGGGAGCCAAAGTGTCCATAGTTGACGCAAGACTGCATCGTCCAGGGATGTCTCGCTCACTAATGAAAGAATTTCGCTCACCAAATAAGAGACGTCGTGTCTCCCATTTAGATTTTGGAGAAAAAGTGTCGGATGCTTTTATCTTCCGACTTTTTGACACGCCGAATTAGGGTTTCTGGGAGTGCGCCGTACGGGTTGCAGTCCTGGGGGTTCTAAAGGCATCCCTGATTTGTGGGATGAGACTGGCTGGAATTGTTGGGAGCCGTTTATTATATTTGGGCTGTTGACTAGATACCCTGGCTTTCTGGAAAAGAGACTCAAGAATACAGATGAAAACCTCCGAATCCTCTGGCAAGAAGTCCGGTGATTTTACGTGCATTGCATGGCCCTGATGTTCATGATCTGGCCCAGGTTCCTTGCTCATGATGAAAAGCACACACCATAGAAATGAACTGTGTTGAGATTTCAAAAAGCCGTCAGCTACGCCCAGCATGCAAAATCTTGGAACAAATATGAAAGAAGATTGACTGGTGCAATATCGACAACGAAAAAGAAAAAATATGGCTGTGCCTTCAAACAATGTATGCGGACAAAAGCGTCTAATCGGGATACACGTCTGCAGCCGGGTTTTTTCCACCGGACCTGAATGCAGAGACTGCACGCCGGACTGTGCAGAGGAAGTGTGCCGTAGGTGGCTCTAGCTGTCGCTGCATAAGCGAAAAGTACAGTCAAACAATTGATAGACAGGGTGTAATCAGCTGATCACTATAAAGGCTCTTTGGCGAGACCGACAATTTATCGAGAAACCTGCCCTACTATACAACCTTGGGCTACGTGGAAGACGGGGAAAAGAAGAATGCGTTCAATAATTAGGGACGGCAATGAACATCAGGTGGAGCCTGGAAACATGAAGAACAACGGGGCAAGCTCGGGGCAGCAGGCAGCTACCGGACCAGGAACTCACAGGGAGTGCGGGCTATAAGCGGGCAGGAAAAATCATACATCCTGTAAGAGTACTTTCGGAAGGCATATAGAAGGGACCATGGTGCTCAGGGGCCACTTGATACCAGGGGCTGTGAAGTCTCGGAAATGAAAGACGAATAAGCCAACGCGGGAGATTTGTTGAAGAGCCTGAATCCGCTAGCTGTATCCTAGGCTGAGGGGTCGGATGACATCTACCCAGCAATACTGGAGCCACTAACTTCCGTTCTGGCTGAACGGCTAGCTAAGCTGTTCAACACATCACTAGACTGGAGTTTGCTACTTGAAGACTGGCTTGTATCGACCATCACCCCCGTTTATGAAGGTGAAGACAAAGGCGCGTGCACCAGCTACAGGCCGGTTAACTCACTAGAGAACACTGCGAGATAGAATAGTTAGGCATTTACAGAAGAACTAGCTGGTGAATGCCAACCAGAACGGGTCCTGGCGCAGAAGCCCTTGCCTCTTCAGCCTAATAAGTTACCTCCACGAGGTAACCAGTCGAGTGTGTCGAGGAGAACGGGTAGAGGTCTGTTACTTGGATTTCCAAAAGGCTTTTGATTCGGTTAATCAAGCACTACTGGAAGCAAAGGTGAAGTCGTTTCAGCTTAAGGACAAAATACAGAGGCGGATTGTACACAGCCTAGAGGGGAGGGTTTCCTGAGTGAGAGTGGAAAGCTGCCAGTAGTACAGTAGTGGACTGGCTGGAGGCTCCACACAAGGGTCAGTCCTGGGACCTCTGCTGTTCCTGAAATACATTACTGATCTGGCGGACGGGCTGGAAAACCGGTACTTCTCGTTCGCGGATGACTTCAAGGGGTAGAGGCACCAGGTGATGCTGCTGTTCAGCACGATCTAGACAAGGTATACCAGAGGTCAGTGGCGCTGGATCCTCCTCTCAATCTGGGCAAGTGCCCACATCACATCGCGGAGGAAGGACCACGGCCCATTCGATATATGGGGTCTCCAGACAGTCGGGAGGGGCCAGCTCAGACCACAGAAGCCTCGGATTTAGGGGCAATCGTAAGCGCTGATCTCAAGCTAAGTCTTCAGTGCCAGAAAGCAATGCAGAAAGCATGTAGGGCTCTGCATCAGCTGGGGAGGGCGGCCAGCCATTGTGCAAAGCTTTTGTGGAATCTCATCTAGAAAACTGTGTCCAAGCTTGAAGGCCATATTTAGTGAGGGACATCAAGGCTCTCGAGAGGCTACAACGGCGATTCACGCGAAGGTTCGCAGAAAACGGACATCTGTGCTATGAACAGAGATTGGATAAACTAAGGTTATTTCCCGTAAAAGAAGGGTAAGACGAGGTGACCCCATGGCGACCTTTGAAATGCTATAAGGATTCAAAGGAGCACAAGGTCCCAGAGGGGCATTGTTTGAACTTCGAAGGAATGGCCACCTAAGAAGGCATATATTGGCAACCACGGAAGAGGGAGCTTGGGCTCCAATGAGAATTTAGTCTTTTGCATTAAGGGCCACTAATGACTGCAGTAGGCTGCCAGATGTGACAAGCGCTACCACAGTGGCTGAGTTCAAGAGGAAATTAGATAAGATGTGAACGGCTGTATTTAGAGAAATATGACCAAGTGGCCACTACAGATTTAATAGACAACTGACTGGTTCCTTTCACTTTAACCCCCATTGGACCCTAATCTAGCACCCACCACTTCCTGATACACTACCTTTGTTACCGGGGAGATGGATTGTGAGGTGCTTGTGACTAACGGTTTTGATCCGGGGCCCGATGGTGTGCATCCCTTAGTAGTAAAGGAGCTGGCCGGTATGTTAACTCAGCCGGTCACGCGTCACTAGCAGCGGTAAGGCTCCCCCAGGAATGGAAGAAAGCCGTCGTTGGGCCACTTTACAAAAGTAGGGCGGGGGCCAAGGCCGTCAAACACCGACCTGTCAGTCTAACACCGGGGGTAGGAAGGATTATGAAGTACCTCTCGGCCACGAGAATCCGGGAACATTTTGGGGTAAAAAACCCACCGTGCCGAGAACAACACGGTTTTTGGAAAAGTAGGTTGTGCCTGAAAAACTAGGTAATCGCACGAGAACGCTGGACAATGGCCAGGGTCAAAAGATACCCTACGGAAGTATTCTTCGTGTATTTCAGTGAAGCTTTTGACAAAGCCCCGCATGGCCTTTTATTAGATAAGCTTAAGACTCTTGGTGTTGTAGATTCCTTGATTCTGTGAACAGGGGACTTTCCAAAACGGACAAACTTCACAGTACGAGCAGCATGGCCATTGTCGGTTGGCAAGGGGCTACCGGAGGTGTCACACGGGATCAGTTCCGGGACAGCTCCTCTTCCTGGCTTATATCAACGGCCTACCACAAATTTTTCAACCGCCCTGTCTCATCTATGCAGACTACCTTGGGATCTGGCGTACTATCAAACCAAATTCAGGTGGGCCTTTTCTTCAGCAAGACATCGAATCTCTTGAAAGAGAGTCGGATCCGTGGTCACTGCCGGCCAACACCGACAAGTGTGTGCACATGCGAGTAGGCGCACAGCTTAGCAATGGGGTGTGCTATGTACACGAGGCACCCCTTCACTTCCACGTCTACGAAGAAGATCTGGGAGTGATGATGGCCTCGTCACTAAAAACGAAGAACAACACTGATAGATTTCGTGCTTCAGGGTGCATTGTCTCCGGGTTGATTACTCGGTCGTTCGGCCGTCGCTCACCAAGAGCTTTCAAGGTACTGTAGCCGACCCATGTTCGTCCAGATTTGGATTACGGGGATAGGTGGTTCTCCCTTGTACGGTGGCAGAATTGGAAAAGTTTGAAAGAGTGAACAAAGGGTGAACCTACTCGGCCAGAGGGTTACGTGGGGCCAGCTACGAAGGGCGGCCGAAGATAACAGGATTTTTCCCGGTGGCCTATCGAAGAATACGAGGAGACGGTTTTCACCAGGCCTGCAATCAAAGGCGACTTTGGCTCAGAACTACTTGCACAGATCCCCCCTCGCGGACATGGCCATACGAGGGGATACCCGCCAACTCTAAAGAAGCTTCAGTCGGTGGGCCTCCCACTGGTGTACCGCCTGTCTCCGAGGGTGATCAATCCATGGAACTCGCGGCTGACTGAAGTGGTGGAAGAGTCTAAGAACAAGTTTTTCAAGCTACTTATGGGTGTAATGCTGAAGAGGTGAAGAATGGAGACAAGCTTGAGCTCACATCGTTGAGCTGGGGTGAAGAGGCTTACACGGAAGAGTTACTTACTGCCCCTGTTACGAAGAATGAAGAAAGAAAGAGGTTTGGAGGACTAACCTGAAACCTACCTGATTATATCCAAGCACTGAAGAACGTTCGCCTTTTTCAATTGTCGAGGCACGGGGGAGGGGATCCAAGGAGATCACCAATGCAAGAATAAGGACATTCAGGCATCCTGCCGTCATGTCCTGGAACTGAATTTAAATTGAATTGAGATTGAACCGCACAGCAGAGGAAACCGTACTCTCCACCGTTCAGTCTCCGAAGGTAATAATTCTGTTGCTCCATCAAGCTAGTGCTTTTCACCGAAACAGGGAAATAAACTGCGTAATGCAATCGTTTTATAATTTCGTACTATTCGCATGAGCTTCCTCAAGGTCGACTCAAGGATGCGTTGTACACATATTGCCTGCAAGATGTGCTCGCTGACCTTAGGCGGGTGGTTGTAAACGAAGGTAAAATGCCAGTCAAAAAGGTCCTTCGCCGTTATGTCAGCAACATAATTAGCTTTGCTAATTCCCATATTCGTAACTCCCACCGAGATCGTTCTGATGAATTTTATGGTAAGCTGAAACATGTCTACCGAATTACTCTAGTGGGGTTATTATAATTCCAGTTGTGTGAGTTTTATGAAGTCTGTTTTATTCCACTCCCGTAAATAAACAAAATATATATAACTTAATAGTCTTCCCCTGATGTGACGCAACTTGTCTACACGTCCCTTTCACAGTATCTGGTTTTGTTCCTTTTTGCATTCATACCTTGTTCCTTTTTCTGTAAACGCTCCATCTAAAGTATGCACTTCAGCGAGGCGTGGGAATTATTCGGGTTCTGAACATTATGCAGCGAGAGCGCCAGTTGCTCTGCAGTGACCATGTATTCTATCCTTTCATCTCAGCTTTAACAAAATTGGAAGCACCCGGCCTAGCAAATGATCTTGAATCGGTAAGTAAATCTGCAGCAAAAGTCTGGGCACTTTGGCCAAAGCCGCCAGTTCGTTATCCCTCTATGTTCAGCATTTGTTGCCAGTTATTTAGTAATCAGTGGAAAATGTGACGGTCGAATGCATAGGTTACAACTCTTACCCATAGTTGGTCACGAGAGTAATATTATTGCACGACTTCGGTGGAATATTTTATCGAACATGCGGTGGAGCGGTTTTGGAATACCCGAGTGCATCTGAAGTTGAGGTAAATAAAGTTGTCTAATTATTTACTCACACTTGCCAGCGGATTACGCTTGTTAGTTAGAATCTGCTACCTGTTAACGATCGGCAAGATCATGATTCCTTTAGATAAAAGTAGGGACGTCAGAGCTGTTAATTGCGGTGGTTGACTTTCAGTTGTCAGATGCAATAGGTTCATCACCAGTCTACATAGAATTCTTATTGCAGTGTTTCACTCAACAGCTTAGCCACCTCATCCGAAGTTTATAATGGAAGTTCAGCCCAAATCTGTTGATTTTGTGACACGCGATATCTCCGTGGTGAACGTTTGGCCTCAAGCTTACCGGTCTAATCAGACGAACACAACTGTGACGTAGACGTTAACTGCAATCAGCAATTGGTTGCCGGATTAAATTTAAATAAAGACAAATATCTGGAGCCACAGAAACTTGTTAAGTATAGATCACACAGTGCAAACGGTCAAGTGCGTCTCAGAAGTGCTCTTATCATGTTTTTTGGAAGTGGAATCGCTTGGTCCGCCTCAAAATTAAGCAAGGAGCCAACGCGACAACGATAGCTACGAAAATTGGGAGAACAAGTACAACAGAGTATAACAAACAATAAAAATGTGGTTCTTTGTCTGTTTCCACCGTGTATTTGTCTGTGGGAATGATGTGTTTGCGCATAAGCGCAGTGGGTATGCCGAATGACCTCAGAGGCGTACTGCACTGCGAGAAATAACCGGTAAACTGATCCTGAGGCATGAAGTAAAGAGTCGCAGAAGGCCCAAACAGGTTAGGGGTGATAGACAGTAATCTGCTGTCACCCGACTCATTACCACACCTGGCCTATTGGACCTTATGTGGTTCTTTGCCCTAAGTCTCAGGGCAAATTTGGGATGGGGCTTTGAGGCCATGGGTTGTAACTGTTCCACTGCTATCGTACGAAAGCATGTACTAAGGGAAAACCAACCGGGAGATAGAGAATTATTGTATGCCACCAAATTGACTAGTGGTGTGATGTTTCTACACCTCTTAGGTATGCACTTGAAAAACCGTCCTCACCGGTCACATTGATGACAAGCAGAAGTCCGTTGTCGTTTGCTTCGTTATGATCTGTGACCTATTGTGGATCTCAGAGTCAGGGCTACCGGTAATCCCCAATGACGTAATGGTCCCTTTAGGCCATGAAGAGTCGCTTAGATACATTCAAGTTCATGCACGGAAGGAAAGACAAATTATCTTTAAACTCACTCGTTTTTTAAATAATCAGCCTCAACATTTTTCAAACAGACTTCTACTTCGCACGGAAATCATATGGAACTAAACAAGATTGTTCAGGCAATCCTCCGTCATTAGTTTGTTGGTGCATGTTTTAGTGGTACCTCAGTTTATTGAGGATTAGCGAGACAATTTATGGTTTGTGGGTTGATTATTATCGATTGATGGCATCAAAGTAAGGAATAGTATGTTCGTCTTAAAATGTTGATCTGGATTTTCATGCAAACAGCCTAGCGAAGTTAGTATGTCAAGTTCGTTGATGATGCTCATATTAGAAAGTTCACTTTATCCTTGTTAGTCAAGACAGCCGTCGCTTGGTTCACTACAGTATTCGGCCTGTGAGAGACATGGAGATGCCCCGGCAGAATTCAAATCTGTTTTACCAGACATGCAATAACGAACCACATTGACACCAACGTTTACACAACACAAATGACATATACGGCAATGTTGCTGTCAAAATCACCCTGGTTAACTTCTTTCGGTTACGCTGCGCCATCTATACGGCACCTGTCGCCTTCTGTAACGTGTTTTGGTCCGTCATGAATTTTGACCCGTGGTACCTAAACAGTCTAGATATTTACCGTGCATGTCGGTTGAATGAAGTAGGCAATGCCATATTTTAGACCCTAAACGTAACTCTTACATAGCAGTCGTCCAGGAGGAAAATATATAGTGTGCTATGTTGGTAGTTTAGACCCTTTCTTTGAAATTTGTTTTGGTTGTTTGAGAGTTTAGAATCCAGTTTTTCAGCAGTCGTCACTCACTGGATATATTCAACATTCGTTGCTTCAACTGATGCACACATCCTTCCGAATGTCTGGTACCACGAGGTGCAAAAACATCTAAATTGTCAAGTAAACAGGAGCTTCAGAAATGTCTGCGAACAGTGTTGGATTGAAGGGTTTTGTGTTGCGGCTGGCAATATTGGCACCATTTTTCCCTTTGGTTTGAAGCACCGGATCATGGAAACTAAACATAATGGAGGTAGTTAGAGAATCCGATGGCTCACTAATTCACTCACTGATACCGTCTGGAACATTGAAAACTGCACCTACACAGGATCTTCCGATAATATTCACAAGTGAAATAGTTCTGTCGGATATCATTCCCCCGTCAGAAATGGATAACATCCGCGAGTTAGGTAATCTAAGAAGATGCATAATCTTTTCTGTTACGGTAAAAATTGTTAGTTCTATGGTTCAAAAACACAGTGGAGGAGCTTGTTGAGAACGTTCATGCCAGAATCAGTTTGTTGATTCCGCCTTTGAAAAGAGAACGGTTATCGGTAGGCGTAAACACCGAGATGACCTAACGTGGCTCTTTACTCCAAGCCTCGGGTTTTGACTGCCGGTTATCACTTGCAGTGCAGTGGGCGTTTGCGGCTATGGGATACATCCCTACCATTGCATTCATGCGCAAGCATGTGATAAAGAACGGCCGTCCGGGGGAAAAGAAAGGTTGAAATTTTGAGGTCCGAGTTCTAGTGACGAAAACCTGACAAGGGTGACCAGCTACCTGCGTTCGAAATTGGCGTTGAAAAGTATGCGGCTATCTTCTGCGAGAGGTTGAGCTGGGTTCATGGATTTATTCATGCCAGCTTCCGGGGATAACGCACGAATTGGCTTCAGGGTCACGGGGCTTTTTTGCTCGAGGTACCACATGCAACCGCTGCACAATAAGGTGATACCTGTCGAGCAACAAGAAGTTCGTCTCTAAAGAACTGGTTACCTGGTATACAGTAATCCACTGCCGTCCGGATCGTTACCACACCTGACCTGTTGGGGCCTTATGTGGTTCTCTGTAACTCCAAGTCTCAGGTTTTGGTTACCAGTTATCCTTAATAGTACAGTAGGCCTTCGTGGCTGTGGGGTATATTACCCCTTCCACTGCACTCATGCGTATACATGTAATAAAAAAGCCTTTGATACGCCTTTCATGTGTCTGTGGAATAAGGTGCATAATCGCTGGACTGGATGGACTCTCTTCACCCATTTTTAAGAATGGACGTCAAGCTTTAGTGTGGGAGTTGACCAAGCTCCTCAGGACTGTTCGGGAACGTGAATGAATCCCTAAGGATATGAAAGTAAGTGATTGTGCCGATTTAGGGTAGGCAAGTGTGATTGATTATTTTTAATTTTACGCGGCTAGCTCCTGTGAGAGGATAAACCTCAGTATAGTCGAGAGTGGATGTCTCAGGTTCCGGGATAGCTACCGTTCCTGAACGCCTTTCGAAATGTTCTCAAATGACCTTGCGTTTGCTACAGCCTCTGCTGAGGAAGTCCTACCCACTGACTTCTTGTTGCGATGTTCCCGATAAAGTGAGAGGACGAAAGCGAATGACCAGCGCTCTACCCGGTTGGCTGACGAATATTCAATCAAGGGGAGTTGGATGAACCCTGATTCTAAGCTAACTACGGGTGACGTATGAGGCGTACAACACTACCCATCGGCATCTGTGGTGGAGGGGTGTGCTAGGCACCCAGGATGTTTGGCCCCATCCGAAAGGCGAATGAACTGAGCAATCAGTCATCGGCCCCCAGTGGGTTACGGGCCCCACGCTTTGTCCCGTTGGTTTGGACAGCTAAATGCTCCGGTTGTGGACCCCTAAGGAAACCACCTGTTTTAGCGTGGGCAATCTAGCAGTAATGCGCCTACAAACAAAAAATCATGGGATGACTCCATGTATCCCTTCTTCTCCTATGTACTCTTTTGTTTGGTTCACAGCCTAGAATCAGACAGGCGTGGAATATAATAAATACATACGGATGTCCCGAACGAAGCTTGCCTATGATAGGTGTGTATAAGGGAACTGTTCAAGTGTGATGTAAAAGAAAACAGTAGAATTAGCTTGGTAAGAATCGCATCACTGCCACTCGCTGGCCTTATTCTCTACCAGTGATCCAGCCTTAACTAACAGGGTGCGGATCAAGCCGGTTCTAGACTTGACCAGGGTTGCCTCAGAGATATTTTACCCCACGACAAATTGAGAAAAAACAGATGCAGTCTCTGAGCTCATTACCATGGTTTTTCTGGTTTGGAAGCGACTGTCGACTCAGTCGATTGCACCATTCTCTGGTGCTACCTTTACCAGTGGGCTTCCACGCTGGTCGAGAGGTTCGCTTACCGCACGTAATGACTGTAGTTATCATCGTGGGATTAGCTTAATTCCGGTAGTCACCAAAGTATTAACCTCAATTCTACTGCACCGTCTTACACCCACTCGCGAGAGAAATGCCCGCGAACAGCAGGCTGGATTCCGCCCAGGTCGAGGATGCATCGACCAGATTTCTCCTCTTCGCCGACTACTTGAAACGCGTCACACACACCGCCGACCGACAATAATGATTTTCTTAGACTTGAAAGGTGCTTTCGATTCAGTTGATCGAGCAGCGCTTTTCATTACTCTTCATCGAAAAGGTATGCCCCAGAAGTTCGTGAACCTACTGAGGTCATTGTATTCTCATACTTCTGGCCGCGTTAGAGTTTACGGTGAACTATCCGGTCAGTTCGAAACGACCAGTGGTGTTCGACAGGGATGTCCTATGTCTCCATTCCTATTCAATTTCGTCATGGACGAAATAATGGAGAGTGCGCTGCAAAATCTTCAGGATGTAGACGTCGAACTAGGAAATAGTGGAAAACTGTGACCTAGATTAGGCGGATGACGTTGTCTGCTTGTTCGACTGCACGGAACATGCTCAACGTGCACTAGGTAGACTCTCAAGAGCTGTAGCTCCATTCGGCATGGGCTTTGCATCTTCAAAGTGTAAGGTATTGTTACAAGACTGGACGTCAACGATTCTGAGCTTGATGCTCGTTGGGGAGGTGCTGTCAGTTGTCGACCACTTCACCTACCTCTGCAGCAGCGTGACGACGGATGGGAGCACAGTAATGGTGGTGAGTACGCGTATGTCCAAGGCTCGATTGGTGTACACTGGACTGAAGCACTTGTGGCGTCGATCTGATATTTCACTGAAGTTGAAAGGTCGTGTATATTGTGCCGCAGTGCGTTCAGTTTTGTTGTATGGTTGCGAGACTTGGAGTCTGTGCTGAAGATATTCGTCATCTTGAGGTTTTTGACCATCAATGTTTACATAGTATCGCTAAGATCGGATGGATTAGCCGAGTAGGCAATGCTGAGGTAAGAGATCGAGTATTGGGTGAGAATTCGGAGAACGTTTTGTCCCAGCGTATCCATCTTAGTAGACTTCGTTGGTCGGGGCATGTGTTACGTGTGTCAAACACACGTCTACCATACCGTGTCCTATTCTCCGTTGCTCCTAGGAAGTGGAAGAGACCACGTGGAGGTCAACAGATGACGTGGCAGCGAGAAATGAGGAAATGTACAGCAGACTTAGGAAAAGTAGGTGTTTCACGTCTTCGTGGTTGGGGTCCAAAAGATCCATCAACCAGTTGGCTGGAGACACTGAGGGATATGACAGCGAGCCGCGAACAGTGGCGATTGTGTTGTCACTTTCTATGGAATCAGAATGACTGATCGATGTGCGTTTGTACAGCTGGACTGTGTATTCCGTGTGTTGGCTACTAGGGCATTCCTTCCATTTCCCATCTGTGTAGGTCCACTCCCTGTCCATGTTGTATATTCATACTTTCTAATTCAGCGTGCAACATGGTGAGAAAGGCAGTGGTCAGTGGGTCTTGCCCTACTGTTTAACGCTGTACGATGATGATGATGATGGCTGAAGGCATTAGGTGCCGTCGTCAGTTGCATCTTTGCATGATTTTAACGTTTTTGTTTCGTGCTCTTCACGCTTTGATTTATTTGAACTCTGGCTTTATGGTAATCAAACTAAAATAAACTAGTTCTACCTCTGAACAGTGTGCCTAAAAATGAACCTCTCAGTCATTGTATGTGAGATGTTATGGCGACCACTAAACCGAGTTCGTGCTTATAAGGATCTTTCAGTTGAGTTAACTACTTTGAATAATGTTCGTCGGGGTTGTCTGCTAACACCCTTCCTTTCAACCTGATCATTTAAATGGTTTTAAAAACACCTTCGATATCATTATTATTGTACCCAGTGAGGACCTTCTTGCGGAAGAAACTCACACAAACGGATACCTTTATTGTATAACCCGGGGCTTTGGTCTGGGTTTCATTTATCGCAAGACAGAGATACAGTTGCTGATATTGAAAGGAAAACGACTGTGGAAAATACGTATGCAAACAGTTCATGAAATTTTCCCTCTCTGGATGAAGTGTAACTTTGTGAGTGGCAACTGTGCATCATTACTCGAGTGTTACATTTCGTTCAATCAAAGAGTCTACCATTCTGGTTGGCCGAAGTGAATTCTATCACCAACCAATACCGCACATGCGCAGAAATCAAGCCAGATTTTTATCTACTGGAATCACAAAGGCTGATTAAAATCACCTAGCCATTTGAAAGGCCAAGCATCGCTTTCAAAGAGCCTCTGCCGTCAGTCATGGGAAATTCCCGCAAGCTGTTCTATCTCATTCGAGTCACTAGTAGGAAGACACTAAGTGTGAGTGAAACAGTGTATGAAGTTGACGGTTTGCCAATTCATAATGAACAGCAGCGTCTCGAACACTGGGCGGAACACTTTCAGACACAAATTGATTTGCCCTCACTATCATCCTCTCTTATAAACCTTCCGGCACGTCTAGTAGCGCGTTTCAGCTGTTCCACCTACCGAAGGGGAAGATTCAAAAGAAAATCCAGGCCTTAGGACGTCTTCTCACAGCTTTTTTAAAGATGCTAAAGTGCAGTTCGTTAGAGGGTTTCATGTTTTGTTCCCACAAGTTTGAAATTCCGAGCAGATTCTCTCCTTGTGGGAGAATTGATTATGGTTCCCATCTTTAGGAATGGCTCTTACAGTGACTGCACTAAACATAGGGGTGAAGGCCTTATCTCAACAGCGTCTTAACTGCTTGCTTCTATCATAGTTTACAAGTTGTACCAAACGCGGGAAGAGCAGACTCGCGAGGAGCAGGCTGGGTTTCACCCTCCGATAATTTCTAGAGAACCGTCACATTTTCCAGAGACCAACAATCATCCTGCTGCTGGCCATTCGCGCGACCTTCGACTCTGTCGATAGGACTGCACTATGGAATTGTTTGTAGGGAAATGATGTACCTGAGAAGTATTTATCAATCTTCAAAGAGTTGTATCGTCACACCTCAGGCCGGGGTAGGAACTACGGCCAGCTTTCGCCCAATTTTCTCGTGTCCAGGGAAGTACAAGGTTGCCCTATATCTCTGTTTCTCTTCAACTTTGCCGTGCTCCATTCTCACGTGCTGGTCAGGGTGGCGACGCGGCGGTCAAGCCATGACTTGACATAGAGGTATAGAGAAGCTAGCATCAACTTGACTTCGGTTGGTGCTTCCCACCTTCCTGGCTTGGGCCCAAAGACGAGGATTGCTGTTGTTTAGAGACGTTGAGGGACATAGTTCAGAGTAGAAGCCAGTGTTACGAATGCTGTGCGGCCTGTCTGTTGAATCCTCATACCTGTCTAATACACAAAACTCTCAAGTAGACAACCAACATTTACAAATAACATCAAAACATGTACGGCAAATAAGTAAAATAAATATCATATCATGTCCGTTTACTAACCTACTCCGTTTTACCTTAACTCCCTCCTTTTTGATGTTACGTTGGCACCATGCTTGATTTAAAGTCGGTTATATATATATATATATATATATATATATATATATATATATATATATATATATATATATATATATATATATATATATAGGGCAACCTTGTACTTTACTGGACGCGAGAAAATGGGGCGAAAGCTGGCCGTAGTTCCTACCCCGGCCTGAGGCGTGACGATACAACTCTTAGTCAGTGGCGTAGTTGCATTCGAACTCTGCCTACTTGTTTTCCACTTATAACCCCTTGTTCAATTTGCTTATATTCCCGTTTCTCCCATCTAAACGATGCTGAAGATAGCAACAAAAGCCACAACACAGCAATGTGACGTTGATAGTTGGAAGAAGTGAACTGAACTGTTCACAAGTAAGAAGCCCGGTAGATAAAGTTCAGTGACGGTCTTTGGTCGTTTCTCAACCACTTGGAATTTTAATTCTCTCGTTTATATGCACATTCTAACTCATTGACTTGTTTTTCTTTCTGGTTGTTGTTGTTGTATTGTGGCCGTAGCTCCGTTTGTGATCAGTTGTATAACATGAAGAAAATCTTTCATTTCTTTTCGATTGCATACAAAGTTCCCAAAACAGTGTTCCGTTAACAAAACTTTGTTGGTATCGAGAGCTAGGTTATGTATCAGTGGTTAATTGATATGCTCTATTTCCCGTGGCATTATACAGCTGGTGAAGTTACGCCTGATTTGGAGGAGTCCATGCGAAACGTATGGCAACCGCTAATTGGACCTGACCACGAAATCCTCGTAAGTCAGAACGAAGTGTTACGTTTCAATTTGTGTCCATGTTTTCTCATCAATTAAATTCGTTTTCTCCTGCCATTATCTGGCACCAATTTCATGGCAATAATTTGATGTTTATATATGAATTTAGTGAGAACGTAAACCCTATAAGCCCATTTGTCCAGTTCTCTCAATTTGATCTGTTTCTCTCAGCGGATAGGGATAGAAGGGACGAGATAAGGTTTGGTATTTACGACTGTTGTGGTTCATATATATCGTCAGACTGAAGTTTGATTTTAAATGGTTCGTAATCTTTCACGCCTCATCTTGTTCCCACTACATATCAAGCTCAGCGATGAGGAAGGAGCTTATAGGAATCGAAAGCACCAACACCAGCGATTCGAGTAATTATGATAGCCCAGCAGTTCAAGATCTAATAGTTCAACTCATTGCACTCTTATTTGTCAATAACTCCTCCTCACTTTCCTAATTACTTACCGGTGTTTGCTCCCACCACTGTAGTGACCACTCTCTGTTATAAGTTTATGACTACAGAGAACTTCCCGTTTTCCTGTTACACGCTTGCACGTGAGTGCACTGGAAGTGGTATCCCCCATAGTCACTGCATTATTAGGAATAGCCAGCCACCAGACTCGGAGCCTTGAACTGGAGAACCGTATAAGGAGTGATAACGAGCCACTCAGGCAGGTTTCCACACCACCATTGTGTACATTACTGGACTGGTAATTAGGTGTTTTTTACTCCAGTGGGTGAACATAAAATTCGTTCTAAACTGCAAAGTCGTATGCCATATTTTTAAGCGTCATATATGTATATATACATATAATATGCACTTAACCCAATTTGATTATGTTAGCTCCTCTTCAACCCTTTTGCCTTTCCATATACTTGTTCATCAATTCTTTCAGGTCCTACATATCCGCAGGCCGAAAAATGAGGCCAGTCTGGGAATTAGCCTTCAAGGAGTCTCCGAAGTTCGCGAACCGGATTTTGCTCCCACATCGGAAACGGCTGCGGTAAACAGGGGCCTACCAAATGGCGATTCGGGCAATGCAAATCCACTGAAACCAAGAGAGTCTCGGCATTTCGTTCATTCAGTCCAACCCGATGGTCCAATCGGTCGGTTAAATATCGTCCGACCTGGAGATGAGTTGCTCCAGGTAAACGCATTTTTTCTTTCATGATTTTATGCGTGCTTATTTGTTCCTTGCTTGGTTATTCTCTGTGCTGTCCCAACACATGGATACTTTTTCACATTAGCTAGACCAGTTCGATGTCGTTCTGTGGTTATTCTTTGTACTACTGGTTGAATAGTTGGAAATAAAGCGGAACAAATTTGTTACCCCCATTTTATTCCATGCTTACTCATGAGTAAACTGAACGGTTCACACCCCGCAGTTGCACAATGACTCACCCCACTGTCATACTGAATCAGTAAATTAAGCCCATGAGACTTAGAGTGGAGAATTATACGAAGCCCAGGTAGATCAGACCAGAGATGTTAAGCTTTCGGATTAGGGTGTACGAGATCCGCGCACCAGATGGTTGGAGGCTTTGAGTGACGTGACTAGGTGCCGCGGTCAGTTACGTTCTTGCATTCGAGCGCTTTTTTCGTCTTGATTATTTCCACTTATAAGGGTCGCTCCTGTTTGCTCCTTGTATTTCTATTCGTCCCTCTCTCGGCTAGGCGATGCTGCGAGGTAGCGGCCAATATTGGAACATAGGAGTGTGAAGTTACTGGTTGAAACAACTGAACTGAACTAAATTTAGATCAGGCCAAGGCATGATCCAAGCGACAACTGACTGATGTTTGATATCGAAGTTAATCTTCGAATCTTTCATCTTTTTTAGATCTGATATTCAGAGATTTATTTTTTTGCTGGTGGAGTAAATTGTGACGTCCTTAAGTGATTGCGTCCATAACGAATACTAAAGACTTCGGAACTCCGATTCAGAATATAATGCTTTACTCTAGTAGTGAGAAGCGTAGATAGGTCGAAATGCAAAAGCAATAACGTAAACATGACGTATATGAGAAACCCACAGAATGACAGTGAGGTAACATGAAACTTATGTTTCTCGACCGGTGGTGGTCGAGTGGTTTACAGCGTCTGCTTACCACCTCGGATGTCAAAGGTTCGAATCCCCGCAATCGCCAATTACTTTGGGGATAGGCAGAAATCCCCACTGTCTTCCGGCTCGTTGCCACACCTGACCTATTGGGACCTAATGTAGTTCACCACTCCAAGTTTTGGGGTCTGGTTGCTGGTTATCCCTGATATTACGGTGTTCCTTTGTGGCTATGAAGTAAATACTGTTCCACTGCATTCATGCATGCGTATGTAATAAAAAGAGTGGAATTTTAATTCACATACATCTGAGCATCTCATCGTTCAGCTAACGACATTCTGTAGGTGTTTCTGTCGTTACTCTGCCTTGTCACACCATTCATTAGTCTGCCGTGTACGATAATTCTCAGCCAAGAAGCATTTTGAGCTTGAAACCACCCGAAACTGGTTACTGTAAATGCATTTGGATAGTCGGAGGTGCAGTTCATAGTTTTGTAGTTTCGGTCGATTTCGATTTTACTGCGGATGGCTTCATGATGTCATGATCATTAAGTCCCATGGGTGTTTTGTACAAGAGACGTCCTCATCGCCACGGTTTTTTTCGGAGAGCGCACGTCGTGCCTTCGCACGACCAAGTGCAGGCTGCAAGGCAGCAACGTGTTGATGCGTGGTTGTCGGTGTCTCCCTAGGGGCTCGTTCGCCATTCAATTGAGTCAGACCCAATCCAGGGGTCCACGCAGCCCTGATAGTTCTACAGATTTCCTTCACAGCCGTTGAATTATACAGAATCTCGTCCGCCCATTCAGGAGTAACTGCCTTCGCATGCCAAACACTGTCTCACTGGATTTTTTGAACCCCGGTTTCTCTCAAAGTGATTTAGCCCGCCTGTCGAGCGGTTTCCCTGGATTTGGCTGTGGATGCATGCTTTAGTTTGGTGGAGCCACAAGTGTGAGCTGGATACCTGATGGAGACCAAGGAGGTGGGGGATACCCCAAGGGCACGGCAGTCCACGAACTCAGAGGTGCTACTCCTGTCAGACACCCTATACACCCTATAGTTTTAACTTCGTCAAATGCCGGTTGACAAAAAACAAAAAATCGTAGATGATCTTTTTTGATGATATTACTGTCAGGACTCTGTGGAGCGGTAGTCGCATTTTTATGTACCGCAAAGCAAGGAATGTAAACGCTGGCTTTCCTGCACTGCCTTTTGGGTTTGTTCAAGCTGACGGTGTCTACGGGGTGCATTTCTGTGTGAAGACGTATAGTACATGGATCTTCCAGTACTCTTTCTGACTTTTGTTAATTACGGCATGTGCGTAAACAAAGTACGTACTTCACAGTAGTACGACTGATAATCAAGACAAGTCTGTTGGCTTGGGGGCCAAAACGGTCGTCCATGTATGCGTCGCAACTAAGTCGTGTTTATCTAAGCCCGGCAGTTTTAAAGGCACTTGAGGATATGAGATGAAGTTCTTCTGCAATGAGGATGTCACATAATACTTGAACATTAGTATATGTGTTTTATGTCAAGTGCGTCCAATACAAATCAAATATATTGAGTTCTCATGAATTCAGCAGCTACACTCTGCATGCTATTGAACGATCAATTTTTGTCTGCTTGGTTCCAATGTGTTCCTCTCACGAGGTCAGTTCTGCATATCTCAATTTCAGTGCAGTTAGGAACTGAGAATTATACACTGCTGAATAACGGTGCATCCAGGGTGGATAACGGCATCATGAATTGGTTCCTGCGCTAACTATCTAAGCATGACAATTCTTATTCAAGCAATAAATGTCACCCACTTTTAAGACACTGTTTGCCGGTATTCATAAATCAGGACACACTGTTTTATCAATGTCCTTCGGATGAGCAATTGGTTCGAACGAATCGGTGTTCTTTCATTGGTACCTGCTGCTTTCAGTTTAGGTTTCTGTTTAGAATCAGATACAGACTCAAGACATTCGCAAAAGTATGTCCGTTTTCGAGGTTCGTTTGCAACTTCGAAAAGTGGAACATTTCTTGATAATCATCAATACTCTATTCTGGCAGGGGAGCGTTAGCCAACAAGCACAAAGAACTAACGATTATTCCTGTTTTCGTTCACATCTGTGCCTCTCTCTGTCTCACTGACTCACTCATTCACTCAAAACACTACATCGCTCGTTCATACCTCCGGAGTGCACTTGGACGTTTTCATTCCAAAACCATATTCTCTCAGTTCTCCCAAGGTCATTGTGCTCTCTTAGAATGTGAATCCCTTTGTCATCAGCGATTACTCCTTCTGAATGAAAAGTGCTGTTTTACTTTATTTGTGTGTGCACAGGTCAATGGTCGTCGTCTACGGGGTACGTCCCATACCGGTACTGTCCGTTGCTTGCGTAATCTTCCAAGTCACATTGAGCTGATTCTGGCTCGTCCCAAATTCAATTTACCAAATGATCAGAATCCCGTTGAACCCTTTGTATCAATCGATGCTCAGAGCCCCCCACTAGAAGTGCATGCCAGTGAAGTTGGCTCAGTCGATACTGCCATGTCCGCCGAACATTACGATGCTCTTTCCGTACAAAATCAAGCGCGTATCCAACGTACCTCATCGCTGTCTCCCAACTCAGCACAGAAACGCGTATCCGATTGGGTTCGACGATCACAAGCAGATCTGGAACCGGATCCCAATCTGTCCGCGGACTGGGATGCGGCAAGCACTGCGTTACAAGTAAGAAAGATATAAGTCATTTGGGATCCATTCATTTCTAATAAGCGTAAGTGGCCAGACTCTTTTATTAATTTACGTTCTACTTTCATGTGGCTTGCTTCTGGGAGAGAGTGGGCCAACTTCATGGATGTATCCATGGCGGCTCTTAAAGATAAGATACTTAGTGGCGTCGCCAGTGTCCTACGACTTTCTGTTCGAAGTAGCATATCCAACCCCATGCACCACGTGATGCAACCTGTTGGGTAACAGAAAGTTCGTGTATTGGGGGCCAAGTGACTGGTCGAGCGGTTCATACGCCTTTTGGATGGCGGTCTACCACTCGAGGATACTCAGCATATCCTGGTGAATCTTACCTCATTCAGGATAACTGGGTAAGAGGCAATGGCCTTATTCTGTGGCGGGCCACGTTTGCTCACGTCACATTGCTGTCGACGGACTTCTGCGACTTTTATGTAGGGAGGTCGTTGCCAGGTTAGAACCCGCCGCGACCTGTAACAACACCGCTGATCGTCCGTGACCGCTTATTCGATGAGCTGTCACCCACTTCCTGACCAGTCGTTGGTGTGACCGCTCCCCTGTCCGCGACCTCGAGACTTGGTTATTCTCAGAGACTTACTCGAGTACATCTCAATTGTCACAACGGTTAATTAATTACGGTCCAAATTATCGCTCTCTCACAGTCCGTAAACATCTCAGGCAAACGAAATCTTTCCGACAAATAAATGCTCTGCTGATTGCCATTATGAGTTCCAGTGAGTGCTAACTTTACATTTTTGTCTCTTAGTTTTGTTCGTTTTCTCTTAGCATGAAAATATGCTGCAGGTGCTTTCTGTGTATCCAACAAATCGCGTTTATTAGGCCCTACTTTCCGACTGCAATCAGTCACTGGTGATGTGCAGTGATTTTCTCAGGTAAATTCATTTTCTCTTCTCTTTGCGGCTGAAGACCTATTGTCCAAATGAACTGTAGAATAATTGGATGCGGTAGATTGGATTGTTCTGTCATGGTTCACTTACACCACGCCGACTAAGATAAAGTTCACTTTCATTCATTTCTGCTTACTAAGTTTAGGTCGGTGGAATAAAAAAAATCATAAACCACAAAATGTAATGTGTGGTTGTCTGGGTTCAGTGTTTGTTTCAACGGAAGCAGCTCACCAGTCCTCTTTGTGCCAGGGAGTCACGAAAACCTCCCTGTAGCCAAGTTACTAATCGCTTTGAGCGTGCCAATCCGGGTCGATCAACTCCGACTCAGTATGCCTAGTGTGATTGATGAAATTCGGGAATTCACTTGATCCATTCCAATATATATATATATATATATATATATATATATATATATATATATATATATACGACAGACTACGTTGTTTCTCAGCGAGTAATGTTCATTGAGGCTAGCTAGTGTTTGGGAGTTGAGTAAGGATGTTCCGTTTCTGATCAGTGGATTCAGTCATTGTAGGGCTTGTTCAGCTTATTCGGTGAGGTCGAAAATATCCACATTTCGGATTTTAAGACACTGGGAAACGTGACGATAAGTCGCGTCCACTGGCATTCGTGTATGCACACTTTCCTCATCTACTTGATGCTGCCGTCTGTACTTATGTCCCATCACTTTCATGCTCAATCTTTGGCTTCCGATGGAGGTTTTTGCTAGGAGACAACAACCAGAACGGCCACACCCAGTGTCCGGTCAACTGTTGTTCAACAGAATTAGTGTCTACGTACGCACGCATGCACGCGCATGTGGTCATAAACACGGAATGTTTTTTTTTAGTCTCGCAATAGAATTCGGGACTAGACTAACTGTGAACTGTTTAATTTGCTACCCTTAGTAGGCGTGTGCGTTTGTGAATTCGCTTGTTGCCGTTCCTATTCGGCCTCTATTGTGTCAATTCGAATTCATGCGCTAGTATGAGAATATACTTCCGTTTGTTCACTAGTCTATTTGATCACATCTGTGCACGCGGTTCCTCTCTGACCACGTATGAACGAGAATAAACACACGCGCAAGCATTCACCAGCTGATTCGCACCGGTGTTTGTGGGATTCATTTCAGATCGTACGGTATAATGATAATAATACTGTTCTCTGTCTGATGTGTATCATTAGGCTCGAGGACAATATGTGAAAATAGATTTTGGTGGTGGCTGGCGACTATTCTGATTCCGTACTTTTTTCTCTCATGAATACGGTCGAACTCAGTCAGTCCCACCTGGGATTCGAACCACTGACCACCAGGGCGTAGCCGAACGCCTTCAGCTCGACAATACTGAGAGGTTGCAGCCAAAACCAGATCACAGAAGTGCGAGGCTGGTGGTTGAACTGAACTAAAACTCAGTCAGTTCCAATTTGGCCAGCTATCGTAGTTCAAGAACTCTGACTTTCGTTGCCAGATGTCAGCTTAACCCGGTCGGAAATGACACACAGATCAAAGAGTGAGTAAACAGAGAGCATAACAGGGTAGAGCAGGGCAAGAGTGCGAAATTCAATTCAGATAAACTGGCTATAAATGGATCTCCGTTACTTTTGGTCATCATCGTTTTATTGTCTCCAGATGACAGGTGGGTGTTTCATAAACACTAACCGAGTTGTTTAGCGAATCCAATCAAGTCACCCAGTGAACATCTCCGTATTTAGCCGTTAGCTCAGTAGTTGATCACCTAATAGTGTTATCCACTTGTTGCCCGCCTTAGGAAGCTAAACTTCTATGATGTATCTTTTTCAGCTCGTAGTTTCAGTTTCAGTTTATACAACCATTAACCTCATACTTCTGTGCCTTGGGTTCGGTTGCTACCTTCCAGCATCGTCCACTAAAGGGCAGAAAGAATAGGACATGAAGTGAAAGGATCCGAAAATCAAAGTTATAGGCGGAAATCACGAACACAAAGAAACAGTCCGAATGCAACTACGCCACTGGCCGTTACACCTAGCCATATCACTTAATGTTTTCAACCATTTGGTAGGCGGATCACGTGAACCCCAACCCGGAAGTCTTACACGTCCTACTTGGTCAAGTCTTTCATACCGTTTTGCCATATCATGGACTGACCACCTCGACCTACCTTACAACCATTACCTGCTTCGGAGAACAGCGTACACCGAGTAAATCTATTGGTGGGCATGCGTAACACATTTCCCAACCACCTCAATCTGTTTAGATTCACTACCTGTTCTAGAGACTGACTTCTGGTTCCCAACATCCTACGCTGAACCTCAGCATTGCTGATACGGTGTTCCCACTCTACGCGGGAAATGCTACGGAGAAATCGATGCTCGAACACCGACAGTCTTCGCCTATCTTCTACCCTTAACGGCCATGTTTCTGAGCCGTATAGAAGAACGGATCTAACTACCGCATTGTACATTCGACCCTTTACAGACAACCGGATGTCACGCCGTCGCCACAAATGGCTCAAGTTGGCAGAAACCAAACGCGCCTTCTGTGAACGCGATGACGCTTCATCCGATATTCGTCCACCTTATGAAATGTAGCTGCTCAGATAACTAAACCTATCTACTCCAGCTAGAGTTTCCCCGGGCAACACAAGGTTTGGTGTTGAGCCAACCCAATCTTGTAGCGGCATTTTACACTTTGGAGGTGAAAAACACGTCCCAAACATTGCTACGATGTTGTTTAGGCTACCTAAGCTTGCAACTTACCTGGGTGTTTATTCGGAAGAACAATATCGTCCGCGTATTTCAAGTCAGACAGTGTACTACCTGAACAAAGATCGATGCCGCTATTCTCACACGAGGATAGGGCCATCTGAAGAATCAATTCAATAACAAAATTGAAGAAGAAGGGCGAAAGGGGGAAACCCTGATGAACACCACTTTCCGTGGTGCACTCGGGTGAAAGATCGCCGTAATCACGAACTCGTCTTCGGCTGTTCGCATACAGGCATTGGAAAAGAGAAATAAACTTCTCTGGCATACCCTTCAATGAGAGACAGTGTCAGAGAACTGTGCGGTCGACTGAATCGAGCCCCACTTTCAGATCAAGAAAGACAACATGTTGCCATGATGTTCTGGTCGCTGAGCTTGGCGTTTAGATCGCAAACGTTGCATCACCAGTCGAGGTGACGATGTCACCTGAGCTACAGCCAACACAAATATTTACAACTATTAAGACAATATGTGTCTGTGCTCTAAGGTTTACCGAAGAGTAAAGATGTGATCGATACAATCCCTTCCGGGTCTGAAATTGACTTAATTCCCACGCTTACACATTTCACGGGCGCTGGGTAATCGGTGGAGAATAAGCCCGGTGAGCAGTTTGGATGCGATACTTACCAAGCTAATTTTTCTATGGTTCTCACCTTTCTTGTAAATCGGCACAATCACCGATTCACACCATTCCCTGGGCATCTGCTCACTATCCCAAATAATACGGAGGAGTTCTGTTAACTCTGGAACCAAAGCCTCGTCTCCATCCCTGAAAAAAAGATGGGGACAACCCATCCGGTCCAGCGGCTTTGTACCTTTTCGAGAAAACCTATCTCCCGCATAACCTCCATTTCTGATGGACGGGCGATATCCACTTGCATTGTTTCTCTGACAGGTATATTTGGAAGGTGTACTGTGGAAGTGGTCCAACTGAATTGTTCCATAAAGTGCTCCTCGCAGCGGTCCAGACGACGTCCTTGAGAGTGAATCAGTAAGCTATCGGATCCCTTGATTAACTCACTTACGCCAGGCTTCCGCGAACCGGCACCTTTAATCAAACGGTAATGGTTGGGAGTATTGCCAATGGACGCAGCCTTTTCCATTTCCCTACATCTCGCAATCCACCAACATTTCTCAAGCTTCTAGTTAGTTGGCGTCTCAGAGATTTACGTACTTCATTGAATGTGGCATCCGGAGGGACGGATCCGCGAGCATCCAACAGAGCAACTGATGTCGAAGACATCCATCGTTTGTGAGGCCCACTTGAACTAGAGTCTCGTGTGACATTTGAAGCGGCGTGCAACGCTTTCTTGATCTGTTGCCAGCATTTATCTGGGTCGCGCACATCCGGCTCCATCGATAAGCGTGTAGACAGCTCTGTCCGAAAAGCAGATCGTGGGTTATCGTCCAGAAACAGCTGTGCGGAAAGGGTGGCATTTGCATTGGTGCGACGACAGACGAGACGTAAACAAGAGCAAGCACGTACCAAAATGTGATCTGAATCCACAGGCGTAGACCAAAAAGAACGACAATCTTCAATTGATCCACGCCGGCGGTGATCAATGACAATATGGTCAACCTGAGTCCAACTTTGTGAAGACGCAGGAAAACGCCATTTCGGAATCTCCCAAACGGCCAACTTGGGCGTTGAACTTCTCACCAATGACCACCACACTTGTTGAACGCACACCTCGAAGCAGCTGAGACAAATCCTGATAGAATTCATCCTTGGTTTCAGAAGAACTAAAGTCGGTAGGCACATATACGGACACGTCGAACAAACATCGACGTTTCAGTTTGTTGCAGTTGACATGCACAAAACCGTCCAACCGAACCATAAAACCGACTGCTGACTGGAATCTACTCTAGCAGAGCACACTCAGCTCTCATACTCAAAACAATCCGAACGCCGGCCTGATCATAAGCACTATACACCGGATCATCCGACACACGAAGAGTGAAACGAGAGACTGAGATTGTATCGGGGATGCGAAGAGCGATCACAGAAGTGGGGTCTTGTATACGTGTTTCGGAGACACAGCATACATTTATTTTGAAAGTGTCCAGAGTTCTGGCAAGGGCAGCCTGTTACTTTATCTGACATAGTATGCGGACGTTAAAGGCAGTGAAGTGAAGTGAAAATTTAGGCTTAAGGAGTGCATTCAAGTTGTGCCCAACTTCTGAACTACTGCTTTTTTCAGAGCCGCAATAACCCGTGGCGTTTTGTTTCGATCTTAAATTGAAGGAGGGAAAGTTGGTAAGGCTTTTTACAGGAAAGATGCTGGAGGTTTGTGGGTGAATCACACTTCACTGCTGCCCACACAGCAAAGGGGTTTTTTCTTTGGGAACCTTAATCGGAGCCTTTAACTCACAAGTCTGATCCACATGGGAGTGGGGCGTTAAACGAACACGGGAACGTGACCAAAGAAGCTCTGAAGGAACTTTTTGTGATCTGTCACGTGAGACGAGACCTGATTATTGCAAACATTATGCATTATCTCCGGTGGTGTTTTGTTATGGATTTGCCTTTCTTATTCGGTCCTAAGCCCCATGCATTCGATGGAACAAGCGGTATATGGACGGGGCAGCATCCTTTTGGGCTTGGGGTGCCCAACTTAGGTGAGTGATAGGTGCCCAATGGAGTGCGATGACTTCTCCCACCGTGGAGAGAGAACCCAGGTACTCCACTCCTACGTCCATCTAGTGGAGGTTTTTATACCGATAAACTGTTTCTCTCCGTGTTTATTCGCTGGAGTGTCCCCTCCAGGGCATAGTGGTTAGAACGAAATGTTGCCCATCAACTGGTTCTGAGACTGAACTTCGTCTTGCTTCTGCCGATCGACGTGTCAGGCATGATTGCATTTCCGGCCTAAGGAAGCGATGCTCCATAGCTTTTCGGGTCATGAAGGCACACAAGCCATCACACCACGTCAAGGTGCAGTCTCGTCGTGATGGGTACATAAATAAGAATGGGATACAATAAAGGAGGGCTAACTACATAGTTTAATAACTACCTAACTCTGCAGCAGGGGTAATGCGGACTGTGCAAAGTGATGACACTGATTCCGTGCTGGAAGAAGGTTCTGCTATGTTCCAAGTTTCTGCGGTTATAGGAAAGCATGTTGGTTTGAGTAAGGCCGTTCGGCACTTTCACGGAGACCTAGTATGGATGGCTCTTTGCTTGTGAACGGAATGAGCTGTTGCAGGAGAGATCGATTTAGTCATTTGTGAAGAGATAATTCCGTTTCAATGCCGGTAGATGAAGAAAAAAGAGGCTAACACTGACGATGAAGTTGTAAGGTAGCAATCTTGAAATTTGGAATAAGATGAAGTAACGTATCACATAGAACAAGTACGTCAGTTTTAAGAGTCACGTACGGTGGATATCTTCACCAGCGTGCATGATTTCGAGTATCCATTGCTCCATACCTTATTTCAAAATTGTTGATTGTTTACCTGGTCATATTCAGTCGATACTGTAAAGATCTAAATGGCTTAACACCGTCAGCTTTCACACGCCGCTACCCAATTCACTGTAAAGGATTGGTATCTAGGATTACTTCAGATTTTTGTCTGTCATCGAACGTTTTGATATGGCATCGAAACCTCCGAGCCTGCATTTATTACCTTTTCGGGGCAAACTTCAACCGACAACTCCCAATTAGCATAAATAAACTGTGCAGAGAGCTTTTTCATTGAGCATGAAGTGAATCACAGTGGAATGAGTAAAATCTGTTGCTCAAGGGCCGTTCGAAGCAAGCGTTCACGGCAAGACCAGTTAAATCATCCTGCTTTTAGGAAGAAAAAGTTCCTGAGAGAACCGAAAGACAGGATAAGACTATTCCATAATTTAGCAGTCTAAGTGAGGAGTAAAGATTGAAATGTTGAGATTCGACACCTGGGAATAGTAAAATGATACGGATGGCATTGCAGTCTCTACCTGTTTGTACTGTACCCCCACAAAAGCAATTATATTAGGATGTTACCATAATGGATTAGTTTTACGTATGCGTATTCCAATCTTCTCATCCACTCGATCAACCTGATTTTTTCCATCAGCCTAATGGCCTTGACCCTCGCCCACCTTATCCCAACGCATCAAGTACCATGCGACAAGATCGCTCCAGCTTTGGAGACACATTGGACGGTAGTAGTACTCTTCCCCCTCGACGTGCTACTAGTTTGCAACTGAGTCGAACAGGTAATGTGCGCCCTTCTACCACCGCCGCTGGTGTTTTCGATGGTGTCACATCAGGCGCATCAACCCTGGCTCGTCGTGGCCCTCCAGTAGATCCACGATATGGATCTAAACGTCCCGTGTGGTCAAAAGTCCCTCTGCTGTTCCAATTGACAAAAACTACCAAAGGTTTCGGATTTAGTCTGTCCGAGTACGAGGTGAGTTTTCAGCTTATGAGATCGATTTTCATGCTCACCATTTGACAACTAATTATCCACTTTTCGCAGACTTAATAGTTTGCGCTTCTCCATAGTCGACTAATTCATCTGAGTTATGCTTATTCATAATTTTTGGTTCTATCCGTCATGATCTGTTCTTATTCGATGGTATCGTAAATATCCAGTTTTTCTGTCTAATATGTTCCTATCTCTCCGCTCCGCGGGTGCTCTCGTTTGCAGGAATTAACCGTTTCCGATTCCGAGGCAAACTTTAAGCGGCGTAGTCTGACCCTTGGTTTTCGTGGAAGTACTAACCAGAAATCCGTTCGTGTAAAACGTTCAGCAACCATGCCCATTGGTCCGCGTTTCACAAGAAATCGAACCAAAAAGCGACCAGGCATTCTGCTCGTCGATAGTGTTGTCCCAGGCAGTGTGGCCTACGAGGACGGGCGTATTTCTGTCGGTGATCGTCTCCTGTTTATCAACGATCGTAATCTAACCCGGGCCAGCCTGAAGGAAGCTGCAGCCGCATTACGTGCAGCCCCAAACGGTCCATGTTTGTTGGGAATCGCCAAAATGCATCTAGAACCGAATATCACAGAGCCCGTATGGGACGCACATACCGGCTATACACCGCCGGCGTTGTATGAAAGTCTGAATACAATATCTCGTACACTTGATCGACCCCTGCACGTGAGCACTGGGTTGGACACGATGGATCCTCCTCAGGTTAGTGTCCCTCCTATCGTCTGTCTGGTCGGCTGCTTGTCACGTTGTTTTTCTATTCCCCTCAAGGCCAATTGATCGTTTGCGTAGTTGATCATGAACCTATTCGTTGTGATAATTGTTGTTGAGAGGTTCAAACTGATATCTTTTGGACATAAGACACAAAGGATATAGTTTAGGCAGTCGACATTCATTGATGAGGACAATTCTGTCGGAACTGTGAGTGTTTGTGCAAGCCCGTTTGGTATATTTTTAAATGTTAAAATATTCTTAGTACCATTCTCTTGGTTGCCTCAATAGACTCCGACGGTTGTCAATATACCTAATCCAATAAACACTACAAAAAATCAAATTGCGAAATTTGTTACCCGGTTCTTGCAAAACAAGACAGATTGATTTTTCCTGCTGTTCAGTCTGTTGGCAGGTTGTCATTTGCAACAACGACAACAACTTTTGTGGCACGAATTTCGACTGTGCTCTTTACCGTTGATTTCATTGCCTGTGATTTTTCTTGGTACACGCTTGCGCATGAGTGAAACGGAAGGCGTATACCTCATAGCCTCAAAGGCTCACTGCACTGTTTGGGATGATCGACAATTTGACCCTGAGACATGGAGTAGATAGCCACATAGGGTCTCAGTAGGTCAAGTGTGATAACGAGCCGGACGGCAATGGACTGCGGTCTACCATAAAAGTTATCGGTGATGTCGGAGATTCGAACCTCTGAGCTTCGAGGTGGTAAGCAAAGCGCTCTCAATCATTTGACCACCGTCGGACTAAAGGATACCGTTGATTAGTAGTTTGATAGTAGTAGTTGTTGTGTTAGTCATAATTGTAGTAGTGGTAATAGTTAGTCAAATCGTGTGATGACTCAGTTTTTACGCATGTTGTGTGAACAAAGCATCGTTATCCTTCAAACTAATACAGTTGATCGAACCCACTATACCGCCACATTTAAATGTACGCACTTTTTGTTTCATTCGCGCATTGTTGCGGTTTTCATTCAGATACGAATAATTGTTTCAGTCATCGTGTTCTTGCGTGTGTGTGTACTTATTGCTCCACTTGTTCTGTTAATTGAGCAGCACAACACGTCATGCCTGACTGGTGCACAAAGAGATCGAATATCACACAGTCCGACAGTTTGCTCGCAGTTGTACCGTGCGGACCAAATAGCGATCGATTATGAATGAATACGATCTGATGAAGGTTGCACTTGCTTTTTGAATGAGCATACGAAATTTTGAACTGTCGACCTCTATGATCAACCAACCTTTTTCCATGAATACAAGTGACCTGTTGTCTGTGGTTCAAAGCTCGCAACAGTCATGCTTGTGCTAACCACGTTCCTGCCCTTAGTGCACACCACCTATCGCTACTGGCGACCGAATGGTTTAGCAAGACCGTCAAGCTGGTGCCATTGTAGTGGCTTTGACCACTCGATCGGCGCTGAAAAGACGACCAAACGCGATCATTTTAGGGGGAGTGAAAGTCTTAACAACTTGGTCAGATTGGTCGTAGAAGGCATTTTACTGCCGCCCGGCTCGTCATCATATCTCGATATCTCTTATGTAGGTTTCCACTTCGAATCTAAGGATCCCGTTGAACATTATTGCTATCAGTGCAATGAACCTCTGAGGGTTTTGAGGTATGGATGATTCGTGCACTCATGGAATTATAAAATGCTAATTAAATATCACAAGCCATAGTAAAAAGTCGGAACATGTTGGAACCCGTTGTAACTTATCATTTACAACTGTCTACAACTTTTGAAATGCCTGAACTATGGTTTTTGTATGGGCTAAATCCAAGTTTAAGTGGAAGTAAATAGGCTAGCAATATTGGCCTGCATGGTGAATTGAAGAACACTTATTGAGTGCACATGACGATCATGATGGTAACAAGTTTGGATGAAAATGGTATGAAGACCAACTAAAGCCGCACCACTTATTAGCTTCGGCTATAGAACGTCGAATATAGGATGGAGTGCTTTCACGTATGCAGAAAGCGTGCTTAGCCTTTGTCAACGTCAGGCGTCTGTAGCGTTGACTTGCTATCCGTTGATCTATCAAGGGTCAAGTATATGCTGCAGCAGTCAGGCCAGTGTTTCTATATGGTGCAGAAACGTGACCAATGCGGATGGGGGATACGGAAAGATTGTTGGTATTCAAACAGCGATGTTCTCGTAGCATTTCTCAAATCTTGTGGGAACACCGTATCGACATTGATGAGGTTAGGCACAGTATTAAGCATATATGAACGTCGGTGGTCGAATGGTGTAGTGTTTGCTTACCACCTCAGAGGTCAGAGGTTTGAATCCCCCATCACCGGGTAATTTGGTGGTAGGCAGTAATCCCCACTGTCGTCCGGTTCGTTACCACGTTATGTGGTTCTCCACTTCAAGTCTCAGGGTCTGGTTGCCAGTTATCGCAAATAGTGCAGTGGGCCTTCCGTTACACTAAAACGGAAACATGAAATGAAGAAAGTCATTAGATGGGACGCTACAGGTCACTAGGCTAAGGTGGTTGGGACATGTGTTGCGCATGCCCCCGGGTAGGATTCTTCAGCGTGCATTGTTTGTTGAGGGTGGCACTGGTTGGAAGATGAGCAATTTTAGCCTGTCCATGAAATGGACCAATCCAACTACCCTTTAGATACGTCCACACTTCCATCTCGTGGAATTCATCCAGAGTAGCTATTTTCATCATGAGGGTGCACAGGTCATCACATTACGTGAGTGTGCCGTCTTTTTTGATGACATGTTAGCACTACGGATGACGTGATATATTTTCTATCATTTGTGTTATATAGTCAGCTTGGGTTGTCGGGCTGTATGGTTTCTATCCGTGGTCGCACGGTTTAATAAACGACGCAGTTATCTTTGTGATCATCACCCTAAGTAGTTAGTTGATCATCCACATTTTCATTTGGGGCCAATATTACGTAACTTATTTACAAATGAGTAGATGAAATTGATTACAATATTTGATCCGATTTGATGGTGGATGTTTGTTGGGAGTGTTCAGCGCTTCACTCTCTCCCAGCCCATTACTATACCCGAACGCATGTTCGGTAAGAAGCTTGGTTTTCGGTCTGGTTTGATGATGCATTAGATCTCTTGTCTTTGCCGGAAGTGCCAATTCCACTGTACACATTCAAGTGCATAGGGTTCGGTGTCCAACTGACTAACATCATCACTTTTGCAGTCCCGTCATAGCCCATCTGTTTATCACAAGCTACCCTATATGACATTTAAGACGGTGGGGTCTCCTTTTAATTGCACTCATGTGTAAGCGTTGATATAAAAACTATACTTCTCTCTAAAATGGTTTACATTTCCGGTACGTCTGACAACTTTCCTTTGTCGGTTTCGCTTTTGTACGCTTCCTAATAAGCGCACAATCGTAGCGGCTTCCTCGCAGTTTTTCTCCGAATACCGTTGCTCCATAAGAAAGTATCTTTGAAACGAATTCCATTATGCCTACTTTGTACAAAATTGATGCAAAATCAATGGAGTTTTAGTATTGTCCAGCGTATAAGTATGAGATGAAAAATAGTGTCCATGTGCATCTCGCCCTAACTGACGTACAAACGGGCTCATGATGAGTCAAATGGTACAACAGTTTTTCCCATTCCCAGAACAGTGATGTTCAGACGACACCGTCAGAAGTATCAAACCAACTGACAGATGATCAATGATTTCAGCCAAACAGCGCAATCATAGCAACGGGCCTCGAATGACCCCATCTACATCGAGGATCCCATAAATCAATCGTACGTAGACACGAAAATCGACCAATGGGATGTTTGCCTATGGGATTGACGAAATCCAACGTAGATGCTGTACTCTGTAACGATAAACGAAAAAGGCTTGATAAAGGGCGTTTTTTCAACAGTTAGTTGATCCCAAATTATTAATTTTTGAATGCACCGAGGACTGTTAAATTGATTAGTAACATGTCTGTGAGATGAAGTACATCTTTTTTCGAGATTACGGGTGAACCAAATTCCGAGTCGACCACGTTTTTTTCCTGTACAGACGGGAGTGAAAATACCAAATACTCTTTTAATGGGCTCCTTCAATTCATCAGTGCTCTCGGGAATACACGCGTTTTCTATTAGCTTTAGGGAAAAGTACTTCATGTTTGTTTGAAGAAAATCACGGCTTTACGTCATGGACACCGATGCAACAAGGAATGGATTGGTTCGGGCTGCATTCTGCTCCCCCCTTCCAACCGGAAAGTCTTATTTGGTGTCAACCAAACGGGTAACTCTCGTATCCACATTGAATGATTCGCACACTCGGAATTCGTTACCAATTTGACATGCACCAAATTCATAGAGGGTTACGAGGGGGAATGCGACATAATGCTCAACTTGAATCTTTTTTGTCACGATTCTGTACCTCTCCATATCTTCCTTCTGACTTATGCGCGAGTTTCGAAAGCCTTATCGTGAATTACGAATCTGTCAGGGTAGTTTTGATCGACACGATCACACACACGGAGTGAGGTCACATTGCTGTCATACTTGTTGTTTTTCATTCGACCGTATCATGCATGCCACGATACCATACGAAAACCTCAGGATGATTGTGTTATTACGGTTTTCTTACTTATCGTCTCCTTTCGGGTCCTTCTCCCCGACGAGGTGCGCGGATGAAAAAAGTTCGGTATGTCCAACATCGCACCGAAACAATGTCTGTCTTTTGTTGTTGCGATTTAAGATCTTGGGTTCTGAGGATGATACGCGGCATCTTGTTTGCTACATTGAAACGAAACTCCTTTCGAAATTTTTTTATCTTCTATCCGAAATACACTGCTGACTTGAGTTACCGAGACAGAAATGCACAAGCAATAAATATTGCTATGCGTACTGATTTGTCAGCTTGTAGTAAGACTCACAACAATCCGTATTTCCAGTCACCCCAGTAACGTTCAGTTCCTTAGAGTCTGCACCTTCGAATGCATGTGGCACTGTATTGTAATGAATGTCTATAATGTTGAATGCATGTGGCAAATGCCATTCAGTCACAGTGTCCAACTCTGTCGTTAAAGTAAGGTTGTGTTCTGTCCCCAGCACTGCTGGTCGAGCGGTACAGATCTTCATCCCCTTGGAAGTACAAGGTTTGAATCCAGCCGCCACTCCGTCGGCTACATCGGCGGGACAGACTATAATAATTGGCTGTTAATGCACTTGATCGTTTGGGACCTTATTTGATTCTCTACTCCAAGCGTAGTATGCAGGGCCAGCGATATTACAGCAGGGAGTTCGATCTGAAACCACAAAAACGGAAAACTTCATAAACCCAATACTGAGTGCGTGTCATATAGGGTTCCCACACGTACATCATTTGAGCACCAATATGGCGGCCCATATCTTTGACCGTTTTACGATTTTCCCCTTATAGCGCAGTGGGGCTTTGGGGCTACATCGTACTTTTCTTCCACTACGCTGATGCGCGAGCATAGATTTAGAAAAAGTAAGTCTATTATGCGCGATCTTGTTGTCTGAACACTATTTCCCCTCTAAAATACAAGCTTATTGAAAAGGTCACGCTTCACTGTGGCTGATTGCCACTAAATAATGAGTAGTGAAATTTAAGCACAGTGACACGAACTTCATCCAATGACTGTTTTTAACCAATAATTTTTCCCTATAAACCAACAAAATAAACTTGTTTCCGTTCCTACTGCTTTTTCTGTTTATTCATTCTGAAGTTTTCCATTGTTTAGGGCTGTCTAATCAATTCGTGCGTCCAACGTCTTGGTCTTATCCACTCGACTGTCTGTAGCCGTTTCACTTCTCTTCTCCAACTTTTCATTGGGTATTGGTTGCGCTTTCCCATTTGCTGATTCGGTTCCGTTCACTCGGTGCCTCCAGCTGTAGGTGACATTTCAAGCGAAAGCCGAGCTAGGTCTGGTTCAGTTCATGCACTCAACCATCTCACTTTCTCCGAGTGATTGGACAAACTTTGTCTCATTGACCCACCCCAAAGCGCTGATTTTGTTAGACAGACTAAGACCTCGGATTTCTTCGCTTGTGTAGTGTGAGCGTTATCAAATGACTTTTTGAATCATCTGATCTTTGATGGTGATGCAAGTCGCACACGGTCACGCCTGATTTACCAAACTCGGATTCCACTTCGTAGAATTCCGTTATCGCCTGCCTCGACACCACAGCCGACTTATGTGGTTCTTCGCTCCAAGTCATAGTTGCTTGGTCCCCCTTTCTCGCTAATGCAGTGAAACCCCACTCCAATACTTTTTATAGGTAAGCTTGGATTAAAACATTTGATTCTCTCATGAATTGGACAGCTTCCAACCAAACGGATAAACTTATACTATTGACGAGAATATCAGTGATGTGTTCCCGACTCAGCGTTCTTGTTAATACTTATTTGATGGGATCGGCGGTTCCGAACAGTTGGAAAATGTTCACGTGCATTCTGGTAAAGCTTGAAAATGTTATTCTTCTCCATCCTTAGGTTCACCACAAGGCTGGTACTCGTTGTCCTTTCAAAAATCGTAAATCGAGCAAATGTGCACTTATAGTCGATATCCAGTCTGGAGGACGTGTAGTTGAATAAAAATCATAAAATCGTTGTAAAACATCGGGCCAAAGTAAGGAACGAACAGAAACTTTGTCATTTATCAACTGAATGACGAAATGATTTCTCGTATTTGGAATTCTGCTCGAGGTGCACAAATTCAGGTCTATCATCATGCATGAACTGACGGTGGTCAAACGGTATTAATGGTAGGCTTTTGTTTCGGGTTCAAATCCTCGGGCTGCCGTCGGTTACTTCTCTAATTGGCCGCAAACCCCTTCCTAAAATAATATTGTACTATTGTATAATACAAAAAAGTAAATGAAACAAATAAGTAATATCGTTAGAATGTTGGCTATTGTTTTTGTGGTGGAGGTGATGACGACGTCAACGACAATGTTGATGACTTTAAGCAAATAAGACGCTGGTGGCTAAAATGAGTCGCTTTTTTGCCGAGTCTCAAACCAATTGATTTCGTTCTATTGGTTCTTTTCACAAAGAAATGAGATCATTTTCTCTGCGTGGGTTTAACTCATCGATAATTATACTCGAACTACATTCATTCCATCCATCCACCCGCCTACTCTCCGATTCCTGTCGTCCCCCTCCCCCACCCGCTGTCGCTGACGATTACGCTCATCTGTAATGTTGTACACACAATACACGGGTAAATTTGGATTGCTGATTTCGCATGGTTCGGGTTCTGAATCTGTGCATTTTCATTATACTATCTCGTCCATTCAGTCGCATGTTCGGTCACACCAGTTGGTATCCACAGAAACTGTCCCCGGTTCCCATTTACGTACTACTACTTGTTTGTCCCTACCAAATTCACCTAAACCGTCCGTTTATGAAACTGGCGGAATTGCGAGTCCTCTTCGTGCTGTACATTCTTGTCCAACATTCACCATCATTCTATCTGTGAGTGGGACAGAAACCGTAACCGCTAGCTGTCTACAGACAGATCACGATCGAGAAACGACCGTTCCTGACGCCAGGCCTCGTAGCCCGACCCCGAATCGGGTACTGGCCGCGGTTTCGGAACCCCGAACTGAAGAGATCCAAATGGACCGATTTTGTTTAGATGATTTCGCTGCTGCGTTGGTTGCAGAAATCATTCAGTTCGCTTTGAGTCAGCTACATTGGACAGAACCCGATAGCACGACGGAGTCCCCGTTACCAAGTCCACCACCCCAGCCTGCTTTTTCTTCAGAGTCTTCCGTGATGGATTTGAAATGGACTCAGTCCTACTCGTCTTCCCCATCTGTGGACGTTTTGTCCTCAGTTTATGCTCAAACGGGCACCCAGTCGCCGTGTGATGTGTCTCACATTCCCCAACCAGATTTTATTACACTTTCTGAGCAGATTGTGCATGAAGTAATTCAACAGTCGTTGTCCAAATTAATCCGAGAAAACGAATATTCACGCGTATCTGAAACTTGTGGTGAAGTTGACATTCAGTCGCGACCTTCAAGTGTTATTACTGAACCGGGATTTGAGAAGCACACCGGCGAGGACGACACACACTCAGTTCCCTGTGTATCTAATCAGACTACACATAGTTTTGCTGAGGAGGTTGCTGTATTCTCTTCAACGCTGGATGTCTGTTCAGCGCACTGTTTCAGTGAGGACGAAGGAGACCGGCTTAGTGCACGTGAGCCGACCGGTGAGGCGGGTGAAGATGAGCAGGAGGAGGAGGAAGAGGAAGACCATTCACCTGGTGTCGATTTGTCGACCACATCGACCGTCTCCCTGTCATCCTACTTACGGCTACAAAATATGAGTACGGATGATAGTACCAGTGGGTCCTCCGCTCGACCGGCCTCACCACGATCCGTGCACTTATTTTGGTCTCGGCCACCGAGCTCACGGTGCGAATTGAGCGACCTGGCAATGGGGTCTGCTCGTCCCGGGACCGATGCTCACCGTCTCGATCTTTCCCACTCTGCTCGTCCACGTCCCTATCGTAGTCATCGTCGTCGTCATCGGGAACGCCGCCCACGCATGAAGCGAGTTTCTCGAAGCCTTCCCATGGAATATTCCTTCTCATCAAGTTCATCTGGTGACCGGTTGGCCACTTTAGATCAGCTGATGGACAATGATAACACGGAAAATGCGGTAAAGGTTTGTCGCTGTTGTCAGACAACTGATCTGTGGTGGGATGCAACTGGATTGTTAGAATAGAGTTGGTGGTCGTATGTTTGTGTGTGTATGTGCACCAAGATGTGTACTAGCATGTCATTGTGTGGATTCTGCATTTTTTCCCTGAAACTAATTGCATGACGGTTGGCGTAGGTGTCTTGCCTATGTGCACAAAAAAAACATGATGTCAAGTACTGTGTTTCACTCCAGCCATATTTCGATCGTCCTGTCTCACACTCTGCTGCACTTCCCTCTCCCTGTTGTTGTGTTGGCACGATACTTGATTCCAAGCTTGTATATATATATATATATATATATATATATATATATATATATATATATATATATATATATTCGGTGGTGACGAGTTCAGTGCTCCCACCTGAAATAATCATCACATAACTTGCAGATTGTACCAACAAATGCTAAGCATATTATTGTTGTCATCGAGAGCATAAACTGTTCGTTTGGTTTTGAGGGACCCCGAAACACGACATTCTGATAACCGGACTCCACCACGGTTAGTACAAGGGGAAATCCCGCTGTATGCAGTCGGATTATAGGCTAGTTCACTGTGGTGGATGCCATGTGCTACTGTAATTTGGGCGGGTGTACTGTGTGATCTATATGCAAAAAGTCGAAGGTCGTCCGGCGTGGCCCCGTAGCTCAGCTGGTAGAACAGTCGCGGTACTGAAGCGAGGGTGGTGACCATGCGTGGGTTCGAATCCCGCCGGGGCCAAGAACTTCTCACATTTGGATCACCCTCAGACATTGTCAAATATCTGCAAAACATCAATACATTCTGATAACCGTCACGCAACCGATTGTTCCAGATGAACAACCATGGTCCTCATTGCCTTCTTGACGTTAGTGATAATATCCGCGATCTTGTGTTGTCATTTATTCATTCTGTGTTTTCCGTTTCGTCACCGTCCCCTATTTTTCCTACCGTATTTCACGTCGTACGACAGAATTGACTGATGCTCTTTTTCCACATGGTTTGTATTTTCTTTCTGCATGTTCTGAAGTGAGTGTTCCTGTTTTTCAGACGACTAATCCTGTTTGTTTAACCTTCATTTCTAATTCTAGGATCCGTATTCCACGGGCGATTGGCAATATCAAGTACGTTTTATGTTGCCTTCATTATGCCCATCTGAGTATTGCAGTTCTGAATAGTTAAACTCCCTTGCGACTCAAATCGATGCATTCTGTTCCCTGGATCCTTGAGCTGTTGTAGTTCAGAAGTGGAAGATTGGCGTTGTCTGCCTAGTGATTTATGATGCGGTAATGAAGCTAAAATCATTGTCAAAATCCACGGAACCAGTCTGTCAGTGCATGACTGTTTCTTTGTCAGAAGGTTCATCAGCACGGTTCACATCCGCCGGGAACACATAAACTTAATCACTGTTTTACAGTATTTGCGTGATTTTCATTGGCTAGCTAGGCGTTGGTACTGCATGATAGCCTATAATGTACGTTCATCAAATGATTCATCATGCATTATCAACACCGAAATCACCATTGAAAATCAGGAAAGCATACTGTACGGCTTTGCACCTGCATATGCTCTGCACGTTCAAAGTGTGAAGTGATGTTACAAGATTGGACGTCAACGGCTCGGGGCTTGATGCTCGATGGGGAGATAGTAACAACTGTAGACCGCTTCATGTACATTCGTAGCAGTGTGACAGTGGATGGAAGCGCGGTTGTAGAAGTGAGCACACGTATATCCGAGGCTGGAGTGGCACACACTGGACTGAAGGACTTGTGGCACCGACCCGTTATTTCACTGAAATTAAAAGATCATATGTACTTCTTCGCGGGTAACCTATTTCTGTTGTGTGCTTGCGAGACATGAAGTGTACGTGTAGAAGATGTTCATCGCTTTGAGGCTTTCTGCCATCGATTTTTGTGCAGTATTACTAAGATTGGATGGAATAACCGAATGATCAATGCCGAGGTCAGAAATCTAATATTGGGTACTAGTTCGGAGAATGTTCTGTCACAGCGCATCCAGATTAGTAGACTTCGTTGGTTGAGGCACGTGTTGAGTATGGCAAACACACGTTCATCGTACTGTTCCCTGTTTACCGTTCCCCCACGTGAGTGAAAGAAGCCATGTGGAGGTCAACAGATGACGTGGCAGTGAGGAATGAGAAAATGAACAGCGAACTTGGGAAAAGTAGGTTCATCACGTCCCCGTGATCGGATCCAGAAGGTCTTTCAACCAATTTGCTGGAGACAGTTTTCGCTTCCCTCCTTATGAATCCTTAAATAGTTCCATACCCCACCTTTTCATATGACACACGATATAGGGTAACCCTTCCAAGCATCACACACATCAGCTTTTAGTTTCCATTCATTCTCTTGAGAGACTTCAGCAACTCTACCGTGATTTGAAGTTCCCTCTAACTGCTAAATTGATAGCAGATCGTTTTCAGAACCTAATCATGATTTTGACTGCTTGACTGCCTCTTCAACTCAGGTGGATTGGTCTGGTTCAGTTCAGTTCTTTCAACCATTGACCTCTCAGCTCTGTGTTCTGATTCTGGTTACTACCTCGCAGCATCGTTGAGTCCAAAGTAAAAATAACTGAAGCGCCAAGAGCAAAACAGCGAAAAGGAAGGTTATGAGTGGAAATAACGAAGACGATAAAGAGCTCGAATGCGACTACACCACTAACTATGGCGCTCAGCCATGCCTGATATTGTTCTTCAGTCGTCCCCGTCAGTGAGTTTACCGCGTTTTTGTTTTAAAATGCGTGCATTCGTTACGAGTGGGAAATATACTAAGACTGTCGGTGTTTGAGCATCGATTTCTTCTTAGTATTGTTTGATTTTGCCGGGCGAACCTCATTAATAACTGTGAGGTTAGGCGTAGGGTCTGGGAAACTATAGGTCAGTCAGTGACACAAGCGTTGGTTTAGATACGTATTATTCATGCCCACAGGTAGATTCCCTCAGTGTACATTTTTCTCCGAGGCAGGTAGTGGTTAGATGATTTGAGGTGGTCTGTCTGTGACACCTTGTAGTTTGCGTGCACCAGTGTTCCTCCACGGGGGTTGTTTGTATTTGATCTGCAAAATACAAAAACACAGAATACTTCATGAGCACAAAACCCACACTTACATTATTCGAACACCACTATGGCTGCCAAAACGGCCTGTTCACCAGACTACTGTCCCAAAGAAAAAACACCGTCCAACGTGTTCTACATTCCTTCATCGCTCAAACCAGGAGTAATCGGTTTGCCGGGATGTTTCATAGAGCAGGCCATTTCACAATATCGCTGTCGGTCCCACGGCGTGTCAAAATCACCCAATTACCATGGCCTCCCATTCTACTCGGTGCCGTGGACAGAGTCACCAACATGCAACATGCGGAGACCAGTGTTCTTCCGCGAGAGTTGCACGTGTTCGACCTCAGTTATCTGAGGCGCTGGCATGACATCCGATTGTCTGTTAAGGATTGAGTGCATACCGTGGCCGTTAGATCTGTTCTTTGTGTACGGCTCCGAGACATGACCGTTAGGGTTAGAAGATAGACGAAGACTGTCAGTGTTTGTGCGTCGATATCTCCGTAGCATTGACCGAGTAAAGTGGGAACACCGTATCAGCAATGCTGATGTTTGGCGTAGGGTTTTGGGAACCAGAGTTCAGTCTCTAGAAAAGGTAGTGAACCTGAATAGATTAAGGCAGCTGGGACATGTGTTACGCATGCCCACCTCAAAAGACTATCTCGGCGTATGCTGTTTTCCAGGGCAGATAATGGTTGTAAGGTAGGTCGAGGTGGTCAGTCCATGACATGACAGAAAGGTTCAGTTCAGTTCAGAAAACCATTAACCATGCACTGTGCGCGATGGCTTTGATCACTATATCCTAGCGACAGTCTCAATCGGAAGCAATGAGAAATGACAGGAATACTAAAGGAGCAGTAGAAGAACTGCAAATATCGGTATCATTCGGTGAAGAAAGTTTGAAAGTACGAAGCGCCACTGTATACGACATTTAACCATTTCCTCTGACGCATATAACTGCTGATTGGGAAGGTCTCTTGAACCCTACCCGGGAAGTCTAACATGCCCTACGTGGCCAAGTCCACTGGTTAGGTTTTTTTATACCTTTCTCCCATGTCGTGGACTAACCACCCTGACTCATCATCCAACTGTTACCCGCAGCCTCAGCGAACATGGCGCGCGAGAGATCCTGTCAGGGAACATGCGCAACGCCTAGTGACTTTTAGTGCTTTAGCTAGTGGTTTGGTTCGTGAACCTAAGACTCTCCGCCGAACCTTCGCGTTCCTTTGCGGTGTTCCCACCAAAATCGAGCAGTGCTACGACGACATCGGTGTTCAAATACTGACGATCTTCGTATATCCTCCACCCACAGTAGCCATGTTTCCGAACCAAACAGAAGTACGGATCTGATTGCTGCAGCGTACCCTCGACCCTTGATAGATAAACGGATATCATGTCGACGTCGCAGATGACTCAGATTGGCGAATGCCAAACGAGCCTTCTGTATTCTGAAAGACACCTCATCCGATATCTTACCTCCGAGTGAAAGGCAGCTGTCCAGATAACAGAACTTACCTACCGGGTCCATAGTTTCTCCAGATACTGAAAGGTTTAGTGTTGGACCAACCCAGTTCTGCAAATAGCATCTTGCACTTTGAAGGTACAATACGCATACCGAACATTACTATGCAGTTATTCAAGAAAGGTATGAAAACCTTGACCAGTGGACCTGTCCAAGTAGAGCGTGTTAGACTTCGGGGTTGGGGCGACTCACCTACCAGCTGATTGGAGACATTAAGTGATATCGCTAGGTTTCGCAGTCAGTGGCGTGATTGCATTCGAAATATTTCTTTGTGTTCGTGACTTCTGCTCCTTAATTTGCTTTGGGCTCTTTTTCACTTTATGCTTCTATTCATTATGCCCTCAGTCGGACAATACTGCGAGTTAGCAACCAAACCAGAGCACAAAAGTTCGAGGTTTATGGTTGGACTGAACTGAACTGACCACCTTGGATGCGTTAAGTTTCCACGATCCGCCCGATGGATGATTGGAAATATCAGGTAACATGGCTGGGTGCCGCGGTTATTGGCAAAATCGCCGAACTCTTTCTGCGTCTCCATGGCCCCTGCCTCTTCTGTTTGTTTCCTGCGTGCACTTCTTTTCGTTTTGATTTTGTCTGATCGTGGTAGTCGAGTGGTTTAGAGCGTTTGCTTACCACGTCGAGGTTAAAAGGTTCGAATCCCTCCACCACCGGTGACCTTGGTGATAGACATCATTCCACCGTCGTCCGGATCGGGACCACACCTGAATTAGTGGGACCTTACGTGGTTCTCCACTGCAGGTCTCAGAGTTTTGCTATCGGCTGTCGCTAACAGTGCAGTGAGCCTTTGAGGCTATGGGTAGTATGCTCTTTCCATTGAGTTCATACACAGCCAAGGTAGCAGTGAAACCCAGAGTACATCAGTGGTTGAGGTCACTAAATGAAAGAACTGAGCTGGGAGGAACATTTGTATCAGACGTGAGATCACTGTTGGTTAATATGTTTAAGTACAGTACCTTGCTAGTAGTTTATATCCCACTTTTAAACCTATGCGGCTAGCTTCTGCGAGAGGATGAATGAGCTTCATGGATGTCCCGAACAGCACCTGCCCATGAGTGGTGTGTATAGAGGAACTGTTCATGAAGAGTCTTGGGACCCATGCACAAAGTGGCGTCTCCAGCGTCACTTGGCTTTTTGTTCAAGGTAACAACTCTATCCCGTGAATAATTAGGTGCTATCTGTCGAACAACAGGAAGTTTGTTTGTTAGTAGCCGGTGACCGAACGAGCGGTTCAATCACTTTTTGGATGACGGTCTGTTAGTCTAGGATGCCCAACGCGTTCTAGTGAATCTTATCCCACTCGGGATAGCCGAGAAAGAGGCAATGGTCTTTTTTAGTGGCGGGCTAAGTTCGCACACGTCACGTTACTGTCTACGGGCTCCTGTGGCTTTTGCGTAGAGTTCGCTGCCAGACGAAAAACTCATCACACCGTTTGACAACATTGCGTTCTTTTTGTCTGGTGACTCGCTCTCGGCCTGTTCGATATGGGTGACCCTGAAGGAGCGCATTGCGCTCCAATCGGCATAGCCGTCGGAGTCATAGTTCGCAAACCCGATCACCGCAATAAAATAATAGCACCAATCAGTAGTTCGGATCCCACCATCGTCGTTCAACTTCTCTGGTAAACAGCACATCGCGCTCTTACCGGAGTCGTTATCACGCTTGATCAATTCGAGTCTAATGTGGGGGTGTGGTTCTTCTTTTCTGAGGGTTACCGTTATAAGTTTTCTCCGATAATGTACTGAGGTTTTGTGGCGATGATTGTGCCCCTTCTACTACACTTGTGTGTCCGTATAAAATGGAACGAAAACGTCATTTAGTCGGAAGTAATCGGTCTAGTTCGTTTATCGGATGTAAATCGGTTTTCAGCATGACCGTTTGTTCCCTGCGGATATCGCCGTGCTTACGGTAAAAGCGAAGTGATGACGGTGTTCAGCTCGTTGAAATCTTATAAATTCAGCATGCTGTTTATGAGATTTATGGCGAATGTCCTCAATCGACTAGCGATCACGTTAACTTTTGATTACCAAATTTACAATTTCATGCCCCGTTCGAACAGACGTGCTTTGCCAAATTGTTATTCTCTTGTATCTCCTGCCGCTTGAGCATGCAATAGGATTCGATCGAGCAAGTTATTGATCTCCGATCAACCGTGTGTTTGATTGATGCGTGGCAATTCTCGTCATGGCACAACTGTCGACCAACGGTGCACTACCTATCTGGGCCTGATCAGATATCTGGCTAACTCGTTACGCGTTATATTCACGTGCTTCAGAAATTTCACTCCGGTGTTCTAATATGCTCATTCATTCCAACTTTCAACTGCGCATCGATTCTGTTGACCACACAGCCAGTTGCCTATTGTCAATCTGTTCCGCGTGATTGAAGTAACCTTTCCGTTCCGATTATTATGTGATCGCACCAGTGTGCTCACGTGCGACTAATTGGTATACGCTCGTCCCCGGCGATTATCTGATTTAATCATATTGGATTCTGCACAACATTCGACGCGGTTCTTAGTTCTGCTCTTTGGTCGAGGCAATCATACCAGGTGAATGTACTGGTGGCGGGCGTATGCAGTTACTGTGAATGTTTTTAGATGGCAAGGTTTAACTTGGAGTATGCTACTGAATATAAATCGTCATACTGTGGGTTCAGGGTGATGAGGCATTTGCATTGTGTACTAGACATTTGTCAGTGGTTGGGCTTCACGTCGGGACTGGATGTTGATTACTCCTGGTCGGATGCATGATGATGTGAAATTATTTGTAGCTTCATACTGCACGAAGTACTTGAAGGAACATGCGCGCTTCGATGCGCTTATGTGGGTTCAAAGAGCGCATAGCCCCCGGCATGCAATTTTATTGCAATTGAAATGTAGTCTCCTTGAGGCGACATTTCGGCTAGTTCCAGCCGACGGTTGGAGACCTGCACGGTGACACTGGTCAGACACCAAACCGTATCCTGTCCGATGGAGCATTTGCCTACGTCAACAAACTATCTCTCACCGAGCGATCAAATACCGGTCTCATCTAGGAGACAAATATATTTATGTGTGGGGGGCTTGAGGTGCACTGCGGCAATCAAGTCAATTTTATTGCGTGATTCTGAAATCTGACCGTTGCGAGTGAATAGTATACATACATTAGCGGTGTTTGACCGTCTACATTCCTTGAACAAATCTAGTTTTTGCAGACAGCATTGTTCGCTTAAGTCTTGGTTAAAATACGAACTGTGTGAACCTTTTGCCAGTCATTGCATTCCAGCCGACCCGGATTAGAGGAACCCTGACCGTAATATACTTCCAGTGTCGGTCTTTTAGTCTGCCCCATCAGTAACCTGGCGATTTTCATGCAATGTAGCTGCCACTTGACCATGTCAGCTATATGGACAACCAAAACCAGGAGTCCAATTTTCCTGTTCGACAAACACTTACCTGATGTTGTGTTCGGTTTGAACAGTCACGCGGAAAATGGATCAAAATCCCCGTTCGACTTCTTCATTTTCTCGCGCCGGTACACTTGGTGTTTACTACGTACAACACGATTTCTATTCTACTGCCAATCAACTTGCGCCAGAAAGTTGTGTTCAGAATCAAGCAGATTGGCAGTAGAGAGGCATTTGTATTGTACACAACAAGCACTGATCGTGTGGGCGCAAGGAAACGTAGAATTTGAACGGAATTTCGATCGATTATCCGCGTGACTGTTTAAACGGGTCACAGCTCCAAATAAGTTTGTTTTAAATGATCTGCCATTCATTTCGTTTACTCTTGTCCATCTCAACTTACACTGATTTACTCCAGTCAAGTTTTGTTCTTTCGACCATACCGGTAGTGGTCGAGCCAGCAATTCGAATTCCGCCACCGCCGGTCACGTTGGTGGTAGGCAGTAATCCGCTACCACCCGGCTCGTTATTTCGCATAACTTATTGGTACCTTGTATGCTTCTTCTTTCCAAGTCTTCGATTTTAGATTGCCAATTGCCCTTAATAGCGCTGTGGGTCTTTGAGGCTGTGGTAAATACCCCTTCCACTGCATCCGTGTGCAAGCATGCAACAAACAAAATTAACCTCACACATCTGTGTCTTGGTTTTGTTCACCACCCAGCGGCATCGTTGAGTGGGAATTGCAATCAATCGAAGCATACAGACGAAATACGCATGTAAAATTTTTAGGTGAAATTCATGTATCTGTGGATATGCGTAACACATGTCCCACCCACCTTTTACGTGAAAAACTAGCCGTTTATTCTTTTGAACACCGTACACCCGACCTCAGCATTGCTGTTACGGTGTTCCATTCTTATTCGGGCAATGGTCAAACTACAAAAATAAGTGATCATGAAGTAAAGGAAATCTTGTCAACTGCTTGGTAAACAAATTGTTGGTGTCGATAGTTCTCGAGTGCGAAGCGCGAGGTTTCGTCATGCAGCTAGCATTGTTGCTTCGGTCTATACTAACAGTTTGAGATAACCAGCAGAGAAAAACGGCTGGAAAGACCAAATTGGAGTGAAGTGGCAGTGAGTCGCACGCTAGCAGATTACTGTCCACCAACAATGTGTCCGGTGGTGGCTGCGAGATTCGAAGCTCTGATCCTCCAGATGCTAAGTAAACGCTATAAACTATTTGAACACGACCGATAACTCTGTTTCGCTGAACTGTTTCAGCTGATGAATCGGATCATCATTCATAGTTGACAGTGTTTACATGCGATTCCGTTGGGAGAAATTCTTTTTTTATAGGACCTAGTTGAAAATTTCCCCATTCCAGCTCATCCACACATGCCCACTGATTTTGTGAAACGAACTGTTAGAACCTCTTATCACACACGAGTCAAACCGCACTCATCAACGAGAGAAACCACAGTGACTTATTAACGTGCGAACGGATCTTTCCATTGTGGTTTCATTTCATGAGAAACATGCACCAATCAAGATAAATTAGCCCTACTGATTAATGTCGCTCCTTGTCCAATGTTATGGTTTCGTAATCGCTCAGGTGTATGAGCGCACTCACGCGAATGCGCTAACAAACAGTCCACGATACCCAAACCTTATTGCTATTGACCGGAAAATAAGTGTCTGCAATGTGTGGTCGCGTTTCAGATTCCTTTACTATTACAAGTTCACGTTATTTGTCTTCGTCGAAACTCACCTCAATTCTCGTCGTCAATCTCAGTAAAGAATGCAATTGTCAGATCATCGTCAGTCAGGTCATTCAGAGTTTTTCAGGACAGATGTACATTGTCTGTCTATCCGAGAGTTTTTATCTACCGACTGGATGGTACTGATTAGAAGTGATTTGGTTGCAGATCAGATAAACTCACCCAGCCTGTAGTGATTTTGAAAAATCGTGGAATTTTCCAACGTTCATTTGTTCATTTTGACATATTGCTCAAGGATGAGCAAGTTTTCTGTGTATTCTGTCCAAAGACTGTGTTTGTGTCCTGGTGAGATTATAAAACCATCTTATGTAGAAACATCTAGGATGATTTCTATCCTATGATGAACTCAAAAAATCAACATCGTGATGCGTTCCATGTTTTTTTGCAGTGTATAACCTTTGACTTGTTCATACAACTAGAATGATATTTGTTACACCATAGCTTTCGGGAAGCAGCGGTGATATGAGCAAATTGACTAATATCACTTATGTATCTATTTAGGTTAACGCGCAGAAATTTCAACCAATCGATAAAACGTTTCTTCCAATGGTCAGTCGGTTATCAAATCTGGAATACAAATCAAACAAGACTGGTTTGCTAAGATCTAATCATCACCTTGCTTTCTCCCAACTTTGCATATATTGCAGACAACATAATTCGATCAATATTATTATCAAAATTACGGTGCTACACAATCTGGTTATTTTTAGCGTTCGTGACATCCTTCAGTCACTTTCTGTCATTCAGTAAATAATGGAACTTGTTTCATACGCTCTCAGTCGTAGTATAATGTTGAAGTTATTGACTATGGGACCTTCGGTCGACCCCACTCGCTAAATTACAATCCTTTATTATTACCATGGCCACACACCTCTGTACTGGTTTCTAACCGTGGCACTGGATCTAAACTGAGACTCGTTATCAAACGTTTCAACTTTTCACCGTCTATCATAACATTATGAACACTGCCTAGCACATTCACGTACAGTATCTTGCCTCCAATTCACTGAGTAATTACACTTCTCAACCCTCGCTCGGCGTCGTATGCGCTCTGTTTGCCAATGGCAGACTCTGAACTTCCACGCTTTGCCAATTACCGATCCGCAAGTCTACCTGCACGACCACGCGTTAGATGTGCTTCCCGTGGATCGTCTTGAGGAGAAATCCGTGGAAGTTCGACTAGACTCGGCGCCGTTGGGTACGTTTTTAACTCTTGATGAATGCTTGTTCTATATGGAACGATACTCATATGCTTATGCCTGATATCGTCCCATTCTTTTGTTACGTTTTTTAAATGAACCCCGTGCATGCCTTGTGGTGTGGAGAATAGATCAAGACAGGAACTTGAAACGGCCAACCGAAATAGAATGCTTTGGTTGGATTGTGTTTTGCAATTTCTCTCATCGAATTTACTCGGTTGGTAGATTGACCGGTCGGTGGTGTTGCAAGAAACATGGGAATGCCGTCATTGTACGTGAATGTGTGGTTTTCATTTCTAGTTGAAGATCCCGAGATGGAGACTGTATGAACCAGGATTTGCGGTGTAGAGGGTATGTATTGAGCTCTCAAGTTAAGTGTCGCTTGATCTGCAGAGCCGGAAGTTTCCATACATGCGGTAATAGTTTCTGCCCCTTGCTTGCTGACGAGTAGAGTGCAGAGCGGCATACCTCGTGGGCCCTAATGTCCATCGTAATATCAAGAAATACCGGTAACCGCAAGCCTGAGACTTGGCATGACGATCCGGGTGAAAGCGAATACCTGTACACCATCAAATGGCCGACCGGTGGTTGTCGGGTGGTTTAGAGTGTCTGATTACCACCTCGGAGGTCGGAGATTCGAATTTCCCCATCACCAGTTACTTTGATGGAAAATAGTAATCGCCACCGTCGTCCCGCTCGTTACCGACATTACGGGATTGACCACTTCAAGTCTCAGGGTCTGGTTGCCGGTTATCCCAAGTAGTGCAGTGGTCCTTTGAGGCTGCGGAGTGTACCCCTTCCATTGCACTCATGCGCAAGCATGTAATGGAGAGAAAATAGACAATCGCCGTCGATGGTTGTGCATCGATATCTCTCTAGCATTGCTGGAAAATGGTGGGAGCACCGTATCAGTAATGAGGAGGTTAGGCGTAGGGCGTTGGGAACCAGAGGTTAGTCACTGCAACCAGCATTGGATCTATACAAGTTAAGTTGATCGGAATGTGTTACGCGTGCCCACCGATAAACTGTTTTGGCTTACGCTGTTTTCCGAGGCAGGTAGTGGTTGGTAGATAGGTCGAGGTGGTCAGTCCATGACATGGCAGAAAGGTACGAAGTCCTTGACCAGTGGACTTGGCCAAGTAGGACGTGTTAGACTTCCAGGTTGGGATTCACGTGACCCACCCGCCAGATGATTGAAAACATCAAGTGACATGACTGGGTGTCACGGCTAGTGGCGTAGTTGCATTCAGTCTCTTTCTGTGTGTTCGTGATTTTCGCCTATTTCTTTGATTTTTCGGGACATTTTTCACTTTATGCTTCTATTCATTATGCCCTCAGTTGGACGATGCTGGGAGGTAGCAACCAAAACCAGAGCACAGTGGTGCAGTAGGACCTACGATGTCGAGTATGGCTAAGTGTTACTGCAGTGCACTTGAGTTTGGATTAAATTTCCCATCTGTGCTTTCTTATGCATCACATGTTCTCACAAACAAAATCGATGGACTGATCATAGCAGGCTAACTGAGAACGGGGCATGTCCGGTTTCGAAAACGCGGATACGAACTTATTTGATCTTGCTGCCGAACTCACGAGATGCTCCTCAGGTAGCAGAAATCGAAGACAGACAATAGGTCCACATCGGTCGCTCGAACAGATCGGGTCTCGCAACCATAAAGAAGCACACTATGCATCAGTGTTGTGCACTCTCTTTCAGTCGGAGTGATATTTCTTGCCTTAATCACGGGCGACAAAAATCGCTGAACAGCGCCCGAGCCTGAGCCGTTTCAGTTTCGCTCGACATACTCATCGGCGCTTATACAACTTTTCAATGATCTCTGGACTGTTACCACCGAGTGCCGTAGTACACTCCTGCCAATATTGCAGAAGTAATGTGTACTTTGAAGGCCAATAGCGCTTTTCGTACCAGGAGACGGACCACATGAATCTGTTCAGAACGTCATCGCAAACCAACGCAATATGGTCGGCATAGTCTAAGTCTATAAGCCTGTCACCAGGTGGGAACTGAACGCCCTCATTCATTGGATTTCTTCGTACCCCCGAATATCGTCGACCGCAAAGGTAGATAGGAAGGGTGAGAGTGGACGCACCCCTGGTGCACGTTACTCCTAACTGTGAAAGAAGGTAGTAAGCCGTATGCCCACTTTTGGACTGATACCTTGCATGACCTTAATATGTCAGATACTCCTTGTCTAATGAGACAATCCCAAATGGCTGTCCTGTCAACGGAGTCAAAAACTACCCGGATATCGAAGAATATGACTAACGTTTGTTTGCGATGTATGTGTTTCAGTCCGAATAACTGATGGATAGTAGATAATCAGTTAACGCACCCGCGACTTGGATGAAAACCTGCCTGTTCTTCGTGGATCCGTTGCTCGCGTCCTGGGGATAATCCGTGAAGGACCATAGAGGATTAAAGCTCCGATGTGACTTGTATTAGACTTATCCTTCGATGGTTGGAGGAAACTTTTGCATGCCCCTTCTCGTAGATTGGGTCGGTAGATGCACAGTTTCAACCTGATTTAACATTTCCATGATCTCGAATCTGGTAAAAAGAGACTGGTTAGTTGTTGGATGAGTGACATACGATCATCCTTGAAGAGGGTCGCAGGGTGGTCATCAATGCCAGGGGCCTTATGGCACAAGCGATCTCCGCCTCGATGGACAAGACGGTACGGGGACTGCCCATGTAGCATGAATCATTCAACATAGCTACCGTGTGAAGGACCTGGCACTGAGGGCTAGTTGAATTGTTTCCTAAATTGTCCCCCTCAACGTTCAATACGGTATGAAATCTGTGAGATTGACTGGCCAATTTCCTCGCGGCTCGTTCCATCTCGGCCGCGCTTTGGCATTTCGAGACCTCACAATCTTTACGTACGTTTTTGTTCGTATTTGAGCACGGACTTCATGATTTTGGCAACTGGCAGGGATATGACGGCTGATAGTCGACCATATGCTGTACGAATCAGAGGATCATGCAAAGAAAGCAGGAAACGAGCTAATAGTCTATGCCTGTTTGTGATTTCTCCGTATCCCCCGCAGACTGTAGTTCGGATGTCACGAAGCATAGGCTCTACCAACACCTTCACGACCTAATAAGAACAACGCAAAAGACAGACGTCATAGTTCTAGCTGGAGACTCCAATGCCAGGATCGGTGGCATTGCACCTAGTGAACATCATCTATGAGGTCGCCGCGGCCCTAATTACTGCCTCTCGGATAATGGTGGAGGGCTTTCAAATCTTTGTTCTCATTGCCGATTGTTTCTATTCAGCACCAGCCTTAGAAACACAAAGCGCCGTTCAACCACCTGGCGACCTCCGTAATTGGGCTCAACTAGATCACACTGCAGTTAGCGATAGATGACGAAGCCGTATACAGAACTGCAGTTCATACTAGGGATCTAGTGTCGATTCTGATCACGCGCTGATGTGTGCCACCCTATCTATGCGTTTTGGTGGAACAACTAAAAAGACGATGTCTCGAGTTGATGTCTCCAGACAATCGGAGCCTATCGTGTTGGCCAAATTCCAGAGTGAAGTAGAATATATTGAACACCATTCCACCATGCCCCTTAGTGTAGCGCTGGGCTCGTGAAATCGGCTCTTGATTCCGCATGTCTGGTTAGTTGCGACATTACCTCCAGATCGGTCAATCATTGGGTAAGGGTAAAATCCATCTGACTTCTGGATATTCGCAGTTGAGTCCCCACGGACTTCGCTGCCAACGGAGCTCATTAGGCTCTAAGACGTGGGCTCACTGCAAGCCTTAGAAGCGATCGTGAGAACTGGTGGTTGGAACGCGCTGCTGAGATGGAATCAGCTGCTGGCTCTGGGAACTTTTGAAAGTTGTTCCACGTTATCCGCATCACCAGTGCAAAAAGACACGGTGTCAGCGAGACAGTCTGCGAAGCCGACAGAACGCTTAATCATAATCTTCATCGACGCCTAGAAAGACGCTCTGAACACTTCAACTTACTGTTCAACTGGCCTCCTGCGCAGATTGCCATACCTTTTGTGGTCCATGTCGTTAGATTCGCCCAGCGAAGCTGAAATTTCCAGGACCAGACAGTCTACCATCAACTGTATTTAAAGAGGCAGGTAACGGTATGGTGAAAGAGCTAATGCATATGTTCTCTAAAGTATGGGTAAAAGAGGAAGTTCCTATACATTGGATGGAATCAGTTGTAGTCCCTGTCTTCAAGATGGGATCCCGAGCTATCTGTGGCAATCATAGAGGAACCACCTTAATCCAGATTGCGTCAGAGATTTCAATGTCTGTCGTTCTTTGTAGGCTTTCATCACAAAGAAGCAAGCGGGGTTTCGCCCTGGCCGACGCTGCATTGAACAGATATTCACTCTTCGTCAGCTGCTGGGGCATCGATACACTTACCGAAGACTGACCATCGCCGTAATCCCGGATATCAGAGCAGCCTTTGATACGGTTGATAGGACTGCTCTGTGGGAATGCCTTTTGAGAAACGGCCTACCCGGGAAGTATTTATCAATCATCAAATTTCTCTACCGCCGTACTTCAGGACAAGCGAGAGCTTACGGTAGACTTTCGCCCCCCCCCCCCCCCCCCCGTGTTTTTTTCAGTGGAGTTCGACAGAAGTGTTCCATTTCACCGTTTCCCTTTAACTTCGCAACTGATGACGCCTTTAAGGAATCAATTAAGAGCATCGTAAGTGGTGGTCTCGAACTTCTCCCAGCACTGGAATACGCCGACGACTTCGTTCTGCTCGCTTCTGACATCTCAGTTGCGGAACTTCTACTGAGCCGCATGATAACTCAGACGGCTCAACACGGAATGTATTTCGCACCGTCAAAGTGTTAGTTGCTACTCCAGAATTAGCGATAGCATGCACCCGCGCCCAACTTGAGCAAAGAAAGACTGGAGATTACCGGAAATTTGTTTACATGGGCAGTTGTATTACTGGAAATGGTGGCATGGGAGAGGAAATATCTATGCGTATTTCAAAGATTAAACTAGCTTTTTCGAACCTCAAGCATATCTGGCGCCGATACGGAATCAGTTTTTCCTTGAAAGGTCGAGTGTACAATACCGTCGTGCGCCTCGTACTACTGTATAGTTGTGAAACTTGGCCCCTCCAAGTTCAATATATTCGTCGCCTGGCTGTGTCTATTACCCGCTGCTTACGTAGGATTGCCCGTGTTTGGTGGGAACAACGTGCCATCAACGACCAAGTGTGCAGGCGAGTGTTTGGTACAAACTACTCCTACTTAGAAAAGACCCCTACTGCAACATCGTCTCCGTTGACCCGAACCAGAAACCGAGATATCCCCGGATATGCTCGAGCGAAGACATGTCCTAAAAGTGAATTGAGTCAAAATACGTTGGTGGGATCCTGGATGCAAGTTTCGAGAAAGCAACACACATCTGTGGCTAGAGTCGCGAGAGTGCGTTTCACAGCTGCTTGCTGACCTATTTGTTCTGGAGTGCGTGCGTTGAAGGTTGCTAACCTGAGTGAAATACGCGATATAAGTGGCTGATATGTTGATGTACATGCCGTGAAGAAAAATGCCTCGCTTTTACGAATATTTTCTTTGTTCGTCACGGTCTGAGAAGCACAAAAAATTATTGCCGACTGTTGTGTGTAGAAAAAAGATGCGTGGAAAGGGGTGGTACAATAAGCGAAGGATGAATCTGTCCAATCGCCAGCACCCTAGTCATATTTTGTATAGTGAGAATGATCGTGAGAGAATAAGTCAGTGTGCACATGTGAAACGTGTGTGATTTCCGTTTAAAGTACGTGGGCTGACTACCATCAAGCTGCCCAAGCCGAAGAACAGACTGGTCTTAGAAAACCCCACCTCTGATGTCATTACGTCACCCTGATATAGATTGATTATTTTTCTGTCACACACCCCAACAATGGTGTGCCCATGTCCATTATTTCATATTCCATATATATATATATATATATATATATATATATATATATATATATATATATACTGCACGACAAAAAATAAGACCCTCCACACATTCCCGTATATTTCTGATTCTGTATTCTCTAACTAAACCGTCTGATCAGAACAGCCAAATCTGTTGCGACGCACAATACAAAACTTTACAAAAAACGATCTATTATTAGGTAATTAAGTCGCAGTAAGCGAAATAGGGGACCGCAAAAAGATAAGACCCCACCCTCTCAGCTCGGCTTCTGTTGTTGCCATTTGAAATCGTGAGAAGCCGCGATTCTGCTTGTGGACATCGATACATTTTGGCATGCGCGATACAAGACTTGTGATTGCCCCTTGGTCAGCGTTCGCGTAATTTTCGCCTGAAGGTGATAACAAATTCACTTCTTGACCGGTAAACCAGAGTATCCTTGAACGCTTGGCTGGCAAGTACACCCCGAATGTTTTCAATCGGGTTCAGCTCCGGGCTGCTGGTCGGTCAGTACATGACCTACGTCCCGCGGAACAATCGTCTACATATTGTACTGTGTGATCAGTAGATAGGAGCGTTATCATGTTGAAATACGACTTCATCGTGTCATCTGTTGGTCACTAGCGGGACCAAAAACTACTCTAACGTACAAATACATGCAACGTATTCTTGTAAACATAGTATGGGAATAGTCTTGAATGACAATGAGGAAGCTTTCCTTTAAGACTGGATCCCGGTCCTTTGACGTTAATGCGCTGTAACATTCCAGGGATCAGTTGGCATTCGAAACGATAGCTGTATTAAGCGCAGTTTCTTTGTAATCTCGGCATACGCTCAAACAGATTGCAGTTCCCACACGCAGAAGGATGAGTTCTATGATGAACTCATCACTCTCGTTTGCAGGAGCAAAGGCTCTGACATTGTAGTGCTAGCTACTGATTTTATTGTACAAGTTGGCAAAATTAGTGCGTCAGGAGCTTGTTCAGATGGGCGTTGCGTCTCGCCCGTTCAGCGCACAGATGACATGGATAGGTTTCTCCAATTATGTGCAAACAATCGGTTATTCCTATTTCGTACAAATTTCCGATAGCTCGCGTCGCACAGCGACATGGTGATCTAACTCTACAGATACTCTAAGCCAGACAAATCATATCGCAATAAGCTACCGGTGGCGTAGTTCTGTCATGAAACGTGAATCCTACTGGTCCACGTACGTAGAGTCGGACCATGCATTAGTTTTAGTGTGACTATCACTTTAGCTCCATGGTCATCCACGCAAACCCCAAACCCGATTAGCCGGTCAACGTTTGTTTGATCCAAAAGTTCGCACCAGTTATGAACAGAAATTATTACATAAGCTAGAATTTACGACGAACAGTACTGTAGACGAGCACTGGGCCCATATCAAACAGACGATGTTCGTGGCGGCAGGTTTTGCCTGTTGTCCTAGATTCGATGTCCATCAGGTATAACGGGTCTTTCAAGAGTCAATAATTCTTCCGGAGCGAAAACGTCGGCTCGAACGGTAAAGGGATGAATAAAATGCGAGGACATCTACAATGGCAAATCGCAAAAGGCCTTAAGAGGGATCGCGAAAATTGGTGGATCAAGGTAGCCGAAGAAATGGAAATAGCAGCTGCTTCGGGTAACAGTCAAAGGCTGTTCAGACGTATTCGCGACACCGGTGGACGGCGAATCCCGGTAAGTGTAATGACATGCGATAGAATTGAAGAGCCTGTTCATGGCAAACAGTAAAGGATCCACCGTTGGACGGATTACTCCGAAGAGCAATTTGGCTGGCCGCGCGCTGACGCAGATACTGCTGTGTCAACAACTGCGATTCCTGGGAGAGTATAATTTAAACTTTCATCGGAAGTGGGAAAAATCGACCGTTCGCTTCTCCTGAAGCGTGAAAATGCGCTTCTTCCTGACGTGCTTTTCCCAGTTTATTTTGAACTGTGTGATTTTATGATAAAATCACATACTGCCTTGATCCGTGACATTTCGAACGAGGAGCATATTCCGTTGTCATGGGGGTGAGTCATTCAACATGCCCTTCTTCAGGAAGGAAGTACGTAATCGTTCTGGTTGTCATCATGGGACCGAGTCTATCCGATAGTCACCAAGATGTTAACCTCGATTTTGCTGCGCCGTCTAACACCGGCTCGCGAGAGGAACGCCCGTGAACAGCACGCCGGAATCCGCCCAGGTCGAGGATGCACCGGCCAGATTTTCATTACTCGCCAATTACTTGAGGCGCGTCACACATATCGTCACCGACAATAATGATTTTCCTCCACCTGAAAGCCGCCTTCCATTCAGTTGACCTAACAACGCTATTCAGTGTTCTTCACTGAAAACGCATACCACGGAAGTTCGTGAATCTGCTGTGATCACTGTATTCATGCTTCCGGTCGCGAAACAACCGGCAGTGTTCGACGTGGGTGTCCCATTTCGCCTTCGCGTTCATCATCGTCATCGACGAGATAACGGAGAATGCCTTGCAAGAAATTCAGGAAGAAGGTGTTATTAGGGTACGGTTTGACACATTGTTCGATGGACGCTTTAATCTCACTGGCAGGTTGTGCGTCGGTACCAGCCTCTGCCGAGCCCACGAAACCACGACCGACTGGACAGCCGATCGATGGCGTGAATCGACAGACGAGACGAATCCTGTCAGCGTGATTCAAGCCTCAAGGCGTGGTCGCCCACACCAGTCAGACCAATGCTATGTGTGCAACGAGTGGGCGGATGTGACGACAAGCCATAAATTCTTTGTTTTTCACTTAAAAAGGACGATTCGGAGGCGGATCTGAGTTCTCACCAGGAATGGTGGGACGGAACAAAACGGGTGTCAAACAGACCAATAGTGGGAATCTAAATGAAAGAGTTTACGCAGACGACATGATCTGTTTGTTCGAATGTACGGAACATGCACAAGGTGCATATGTGCGTGACTTTGCACCTTCAAAGTGTAAAGTGATGTTACAAGACTAGAGGTCAACGGTTTCGAGTCTGATGCTCGATGAGGAGGAACTAACAATTGTAGGCCGCATCACGGCAACGCGACGACCAATGGAAGCAAGGTTGTAGAGATGAGCGCACGTATATCCAAAGCTCGAGTGGCGCACGCTGGACTGAAGCACCTGTAGCACCGACCTGATATTTCACTGAAGTTGAAAGGTTATGTGTAACGTATCGCAGTTTGCGCATTTCTGTTGTATGGTTGTGAGACACGAAGTGTACGTGTGGAAGATGTTCATCGCTTTGAGGTTTTCGACTGTCGGCGTTTGTGTAGCATCGCTAATGTTGGATCGAATGACTGGGTGAGCAAAGCTGAGATCAGAAATCTAGTATTGGGTATTAGTTCCGAGAATGTTCTGTCACAGCGCATCCAGATTAGTAGACTTCGTTGGTTGGAGCATTTGTTGAGTGTGGTAAACACACGTCTACCATATCGTTCCCCATTCTCCGTTCCTCGTCGGGAGTGAAAAAAGCCATGTGGAGGTCAACAGGTGACGTGGCAGTGAGGAATGAGAAAATGTACAGTGAACTTGGGGAAAATAGGTGCTTGAAGTCTCCGTGGTTGGGACTTAGAAGGTCACTCAACCATTCGGCTTGAGACATTGAATATTATGACGGCGAACCATGGACAACAGTCATCGTATTGTCACTTTCTGTCAAATCGGAATGATTGATCAATAGGTGTTTGTACAGTTGGACTGTGTATCCTGTGTGTGGCTACTGCGACGTCCTCTCCTTTTCCCACCCTTGTATTCCAGTCCCTGTCCATCTTGTATATTCATACTTTCTAATTCAGCGTGCAACATGGTGAGAAAGGCAGTGGTCAGTGGGGCTTGTCCTGCTGTTTAACACTACGGTGGTGTTGATGATGATTAGGCGCACAATGCTTGTTACATTCCAGATACCATCGTATGACGTTCCTCGGCCTCTTGCACCACCTAGTGATCTCATGCATTCTGTAAGGTGCAACCAAAGCGAATAAGGTTACCTAGACCACTAGGATGCATGAAGTGCTACACCGTGCAGGTAAATCTGGAAGTGGCCCTCAGACGAGGAGTACGGTTGTTCAGGTTTTGCGCAGACCGTGCTTGAGAGAACCAAATGTGTTTCTCCCGAAAACCACCGAGTGGACAGGCCTCAGGTGACGAGTGAGCGTGCTTGTCGCTTCATACAAACTTACAGTGGGACTGATTATCGTACACAAATCCGGTTAACCGAACGGGGCTACTAGCATCAGATAAGCGAACGCTTCGGTGCTTACGTGAGCATCGGCTAGACAACTGCTTTATTCAATGAATACCGATCTGTAGGTATTTTGCTGACAGAAACGGCGCTGCCGGAAAAGTTGGTAGTTACTCAACGTTTTGCAGGTTAGTTGTTATCTCTTCACGCGTGTGGCTCCGCCTGCGAAGTTCGACAGACGCAAGCAGCTTTGACGCTATTGGGATAAGGCGTATGTCCCTGTAGTTAGTGTAGTCACTGCGCGAGCCCTCCTCAAAGAACTACCATCGATTACCTCACGAAGAGGAAACGCCCTCAAAATTCCAAACTTTTGAGAACAAAACATGAATCTTTCTAACGAGCTGTACCCCACCATCTTAAAAGGGGCTGGGAGAAGACCATCGGAACCTCGGCGCTTTGCGATATCCTAAGGCCTGGATTTCCCTGTGGACCTTCGCCTCAGTAGATTGATCTGTTAAAACGGACCACTAGACATGTGCCGGACAACTTCAGGAAAGACTGACACCGAGGGCCAACTAAACCGTGTCTGAATGTGATCCGCCCAGTGTTCGGGACCCCGCTGTTGATTGTGAGTTGACGAACCGTTAGCCTCACATTGTTTCACTCACACCTAGTGTCCTTCTACCAGTGACTCGAATGAGACAGAACAGCTCGCGGTAATTTCCCACGGAGGGAACACGTTCCATCTCTGATGCACGTTGCGACCACCAGATTTCGCGGTCCCCACGAAAACTCGCGTTGAATGCCTGTCTCATTACAAGTCGCTCCTCGTTACACTCTCGCGCGCGTCGAGCGGGCCCAGAGGTTCAGTAGAAATCCAGGGTCCTCCGGTGTGATGGGATAGATCACAAATTATATGACCAGCGAAATGCAAAATATTCTTGATAAGCGACCGGTGCTGGTTTGTTTTATCGGGTAGGTTATGGTTAGCCTTCCAGCCAGCATGTTTTGGAAGATGGATGGGCGAAACTGATCGGAAAGTTTATCGCACCGAGCGTTCGGAGTGCCCGCTGAAGCACATGGACAACTTAGTGTAAACCAATGCGTGGTTGGAACCTCCAGTATGAGCGGCAATCTTGTATGCAACCCCGTCATTTTTGGTTTATGTCGACGTGGTCGATCTGGGTCCACTGTTAACTGGACGCCAGGCGGCGTACCGGCGATTAGAATATCTGAAGTTCGTACTGGTGAGAAACAGGCGACGATCTGAGTAGGAAGACAACAACCGTTTCCATTTTTCCAAGCGACAGGAATCTAGCCCAAAAGGACTTCCTAAATGCGCCCTGTTCGATGACAGCCGACCAACTCTGACATTCAGATCTGCCAAAATCACGATACAGCCCGGTTTGCTTTGTGTAAGAGGTCGTGGAGCTTTTGGGAGAAGGTATTTTTGATTGCATCTGGGCTGCAGTTGGCGAGTGCATACACCGAAACGACAAACAGTTTGCATTTATTGGAACGGTGGCTGCTTATTTTACACGAACCCCTGAGTCTCGCTTCACGGAAACGACTATCAACTGGAATCCAGTCTGGCAGCGCCGCTTTAACTCTTTCACTGAGAAGAATGCTAACATCAGCAAGACCAGAAGCCGCAGCCTCAGCGTCCTCAGAAAGGCGTAAGTGAAACTTCTCCGAAGGACTCGGTGTGGCGTCAATCGAATGGTGGAACTGGAGTCTTGAATGCGAGTTTCTTGGATACAACACATATCGATAGCAAAAGATTCATGCTCACTAGCTAAACCCACCTATTGTCCTATACGCATCAGGGTTCGCATTTTGGACGTGGCTGGTTTGAATGGGCATTAGCCGGTGGTAGCGGGTTCGGTGGGGCTCGGAAGCTAGTCGAAGAAGGACGAAAGGAAAAACTTTAGCCAGGATTTCCGTCAGTGGCACTACAGCAGGTACGATCGACCGAAGAACCCATGGATTGCGAAAATGGAAAAGAAAGCGGAGAGGAAATGGAGCCGATGACTGATTGCTCAGTTCATTCGCCCTTCGGATGGGGCCGAACATCCTGGGTGCCTAGCACACCCCTCCACCACAGGTGCCGGTGGGTAGTGTTGTACGCCTCACACGTCACCCGTAGTTAGCTTAGAATCAGGGTTCATCCAACTCCCCTTGACTGAATATTCGTCAGCCAACCGGGTAGAGCGCTGGTCATTCGCTTTCGTCCTCTCACTTTATCGGGAACATCGCAACAAGAAGTCAGTGGGTAGGACTTCCTCAACAGAAGCTGTTTGAGATGCACGAAAATTTGGGAGCATTTCAATTGTTGTTCAGGATGGATGACCATCTCGGAGTCTGTAACACCAACCACCGAACTTACCCAATCTATGAGAATTACAAACGGGAGACCAAAAAGTCAATCGGATCTTGTTTTTTGTTGTCCAGTTCTAATCGAGCGTGTGTGGTCTTCAATACGCTCAACGGAAAGCTCGCATTCATATGGCACATTGTCGTAACCCTATAGTTGTTGGCTCAGTCTTCTCTTCTCGCTACCGTTCCCGTTCATGCGTTTACATTAGCCTGGTAAAAAAACAACCGAGCAGTTTGTCCCTTGAGAACCGTATACATCTTGTTCGCTATCTCACCCATGGATCGGTGTTCTCATGTGAATCCGAGACAGAGAGAGAGAGAAAGATTGTGTGACATTTTGGATCCGTCTGTGCTTGGGTAGTTGTTTTTGTTTTAGTGACTGATGAACAATTCAGTTTGTTTCCGAATTCGCATCATCGACGCAATTCACGATGGATCCTACGTGTGCTCCGCACACATGTGCTCCGCACACATGTGCTCACTTTACTCTGTCTTAAACAGATCCCACTGTCGAAAAGTAGCCTGATACTGACGTGGGTTCGAATCCTGTCGGCACGTACATTTCAATCAATTCAGAGTTTGTCAAACCTGCCAAACCGCGTTTCATAACGAACGAGATGGTCACTTTGAAATCCAAAGCCTGCAGGGTATTAGTTTTACGACAGAGTACTTTGCTGAAGGTCGACCGTGAATAGAAAGTACACATCCATGCGCGCCTGTTCAACTTTGACCTTTTAAGTTTACTCACAATTGTCAGGCTTACTGAGCCGACCAGTGTCAGCGTAGTTGGGTTCTCTTGTGATGCATTAGAACTCGACCGATCGTTCGGCTTGCTTGTTTCTGTGTGTTCGTCTTCACAATGACAAGTGCATATGCCAGATGATCCATAGAGCTATGAAATTTATTGCACAGAGATTAGTAAGATAGGGGTGACGGAACAGTGTGTTTCGTTTGTTGTCGAGTTAGTCGGTGATAATGAGTAGTATCTTACTTTTGCCGCAACAACCCAAGTGATTTACGATAAAACTGCTATAACCCCGTGGTCTAATGGGCCACCAATCAGTGGTTGAGGCGTGGGTCATGGTTGCATTCGTATAAAAGAAGATTTAGTAATTCTATGCTTGGTGAGAAAAAAAGTTTGCGAGGTTGGTGGTAACATGAAGAATGTTCGAAGTTGTTTGGTATGAATTCGTTGCTTAGCCGGTAGATCACATGCGTGGGTTCAAACCCTACATGGGGTCACCGGCTTCACATTCGGATCAACTCAGCTCTTGTCAGATCTTCCGAGTTCGTATCTGTATGAATGGATCGATCAGCTCTGGAATATTCAAAAAAGGAAGATTTATGAACTTCCACGTCGAGACTCGTATTCGCCTTCCCCGTAAATGATTGGAATAATAATGCAAGCAGCAACTGATTCTCACAGAGGTAGGCTTCATTAGAGTAGAATTTGCGCTGTCTAGGAATCTCGATTTTTGCTTCCCTGTCCACTACTGGTTTCATACAAAAGCTGTCGATAATTGAACACCGGTGCTTTCGAATCATTGCTCGAACCTGGTAGAACCAGTAATGGATCAACAATATTTTAGTACTCTAGATAACCCACGAAACTTGATGCTCCATTTGAACTGGTTACACTGGTTGGGATTTTGGTTTGTCCTTGCATACCTACGACTAGGTCTCCTCGACGTTTAATATTCACTGTTTTGAGGAGTGTTTGGAAAACGGATACACTTGAATGGTACACAACGGGTTTGAAACCTTAATCATCCCTCTGGTGGAACATGTAAGACATGTTACGTTTCCCGGGTGGGATTCTCGTGTCGTGTGTAGTCAGTGGTTCGAGACACTAGAGTTAGACGGTAATATCGTTTTCGTAGGTACACCACTTCTTCATCCAACCGATGTTTTCCTCAGCCATTCCTCTCTCCCCAACATCTCCGTATTCTTATCTTTTTGTATCAAATGATTTTTTACTTGGAAATGACATCCCAAACTGCCGTATCTTCGCGTTGTTAAGACTTGATAAAATATGGAGTGAACCTTGAGAGATCATATATGTCTCTCAAATACATCCCGTAACGCATCATTCATGCAACCGATTATTGGATCTGAGATGAACCGGTTATCTGCTCTTTGGCATGTCAAACGAGAGTGTTGAAAAGAACCCAGTGGAACCACCACAATAATCATGTACGAACTGTAATATCTCGCACACTCCATAGCGGCTTGGTTATCACCTCAGATCCAGCCAACAGTGGTAACCGATAACACTACTATAAAGCAAATATTTCACTTGACGTCAAGAGTGTAATTAGAAATCATTGAGAAGGATTGCTCGTTGTCTCTTGCACTGTCTTACGTTTTTCAACTGCATCCAACGACCTTTGGTCGAACAGTCGTTAATCATATGAACACCCCTTCCGCGTTGGACTGAGAATTGGAATTGTTCATTTAGCTGACCAACCTAATGCTACTTGCGAAATTTGCAAGTAAAATCGAGTTCAAGCCCAAATGTTCTCAGGGCGGTGCTAAACACATCATTAGTCAGTTGTTTTGCATCGTTTCGGCGTATGTTTCGCCTTTGTATGTCTGCCTGTCTGTTTGTACTTAATAATATTACTCACGCCAATCGTAACATGCTGTAACGTTCATAATGCAGTTGATGATCCGACAAGTGAAAAAGCGCATAATAACACGACAGTCCTCGATCGAGGATTTTCGGGAAACTCACTTCGCATATTTTACTTTCTTCTTGATCCTACATACAGGCATGAAACCAAGCCTCGTTATGATAGCCACCCCTCATATCTATCAAGAGTCGATTGTACGCTGCAGCAGTGAGGCCGGTTCTTTGGGATTAGGAAGAACGGCCACTGCGCAAAAGTTTCGGTATTCGTAGGTTATCTCTGATCTTGTGGAATACCGTTTGTCGGTAGTGGGATTAGAGTAATAAACATTCGAAGCGAATCAGTAGATCAAACACTAAAGCTCACCAGGCTGTGGTGTTCGGTATTCCAAACAGGATTACTTGGCGCACAATGTTGGTTGAGTCGAGTAGTAGTTTAAATATGAATAATGGTGGTCAGTCTATGAGGTGGAAAAAAGGTATGAAGATCCTGAACGGAGAACTTCGTCATGTGGAGCCTGTTATGTTTCTTGGATGGGGCCCAATATACCCGCCCACTCAATGGTTAAATACACTAGAGGATATGACTGGGTGTCATGACCTGTGGGGCTTTTACGTGCATACATTTTCCTTATCGATATTATGCTGGTATTGGTAGTTCTCCTTTTTTGTACTCAATGTTTTTTTTTTTTGATTTCCGATTAAATTTCTGTCTGGGAGAAAGCAACCAAAACCGCCGCACCCAGTACACCGTTAGTGATTGTTCGAACTAAACTGAGGCACTCTTCTATCGATAGATAAAATTTACATGTCAGATGAGATTTCATCATGCCGTCCTCTTTTTTGTATTTTAGGCATCAAATTGGATGCTTTGGCAGCTGGTGGACAGGACGGTTGTCGTGTGATTCAGATCCTCGAAGGTGGGGCCATCTTTCAAGCCAGTGCGCTTGGTCTAAATGACTATGTGACCGAGATAAACGGTCATGATATGCGCGGGTTGACTAATTTGGAGGCGTTCAATGTGTTACGCGACGCGTCCGCAAACTGTGCTACCGTCTCGTAAGTCGTGCAAATCTCTGACTCCGACGTAGTTTGTAAATTCCTTTTACACCACTGGAACTATCCAACTCTGGTAGAGTACAGAAATATTCTGTCGTCTGATCCGTCGCAGCTTTCTGTCTCAGTGCCGTATATCACTTGAATCCACTTCAAACTCGGATGGATACTGATTGATTTTAGAAAACGTGACGTGGCGAGCTCAGGTCTGTCTTTTTCGTTACTTCTGCTCAGACCAGTACGGTACACGTCCAAGATTTCAGATTTGCTACAAGGGGACACTGTTCTACATGATTATCCGAAGGTATCATCAGGACGGTAATCAGCGCAATACTGGCCCATGCAATGGATACGGGTGGCACACTAACGTGGGATGAGCCATTTAGCGTTGTCTGTCGCATCGGCAAACTGTCCTAAAGTTGTCAGACAACGAATCCCTACTACGGCCGAAGTGATCGAAATCAGGTTACACAGACCAATCCTACACTCGCAAAAACAGTTCGTCAAGCTACTACAGCTCCCGTTGTCGAAGGTCAGCGTGATGGTGGTACAAACACAGGACTGGTGAACCTGGTGGCTAGTGCGCCCACACAAATGCAACGGAAACAGATTTGACATTCAGTTTTATGCTTTTGTGTTCATGCTCTGGATCATATTTCTCAGCAACCCTAGAACTTTGCTAGTTTACTGTGCTGGCCTGAAGTGAAGCGCCGAAGTGACAGATCTCTATTCGTTACGTTACGTCTCCAAAATTCAGACTATGAGAATGATTTATTCACATAGTTGAGTGATCCACTGTGGATTGCGGATTCTATGCATTTCATTCTCTCGACACTGAGACCTGGTATGTTCAGCACATGCCATCTAGTGGGGTACACATCATTGCACACAGGTTCCTGTGTTTTTATGATTGAGACATGTTGCTCCAGAACGGGACTCGAAAGACCAAACTTGATCTGTGCATTGTGTGCGTAGGTTTAGGGGTCAGCGAATCCCATCCCCGATTGGTTACAGGTGAGCCGAAATCGATCGTGGCGATTCAGTTTTCTCATTCTCTACAACTGTTGCAGTCGTATGGTCCTGTACACACTAGGATTCCTTATCCCTCTCCAGGAAAATCAGAACGTAACTGTTTTGCAGACGCTCACCAGCTGTAGTAAGAAAAATCTTCTGCCCTGGAACTTTCTCGGTTTGTTGGTGCCAAACAGATCGTTTATATGATATGTGCTGAACATAACCAGAGCCTTGTATAAAAGCTTACTGGCTCACTTACTCCTGAACGGCCCATCTGGCTGGTTTGTCCGATCGCATTCGGATTGTTTGATTCGGCTCCATCATTATTACCATCATCTTACGGCGTCAAACCGCAAAGCGAGCCCCACTGACCACTGCCTTTCTCACCATGTTGCACGCTGAATTAAAAAGTATGAATATACAAAATGGACAGGGACTGGACCTACAAGGGTGGGAAAAGGAGAGGACGTCGCAGTAGCCACACACAGAATACACAGTCCAACTGTACAAACACACATTGATCAATCATTCCGATTTGACAGAAAGTGACAACACGATAGCCACTATTCACGGTTCATCGAAATGTCAGATCGGCGCCACAAGTGCTTGAGTCTAGCGTACGCCGCTCGAGCCTTGGATATACGCGTGCTCCCATTCTTCGTCACGCTGCTACCGATGTACGTGAAGCGGTCTACAATGGTTAGTATCTCCTATCGAGCATCAAGTTGGGAACCGTTGGCGTCCCATGTTGTAACATCACTTCACACTTTGAAGGTGCAAAGCTCATATTGAATGGATCTGTAACCCTAGTGAGTCTGTTTGGTGCACGTTGGACATATTCTATACATTCGAACAAGTAGTCTAGGTCGTCGGCATAGTCAGGGTCACAGGTTTCACTGTGTGCGAGTTCGACGTGCACATGCTGAAGGTCTCTGAAGACAGTCTTCATTATGTTGTCGATGATGAAGTTGAACACGAATGGCGAAACGGGACATCCTTGTCGAAGACCACTGGCCATTTCGAAATTGCCTGGATAGTTCACCGTAAACTCTTACGAACCACAAGTATGAGAGTACAATGATCTGATTAGATTCTCGAACATTTGTGGCATTCGTATGCAGCGAAAATCTCTGAATGGCGCTGTTCGGTCAAGTGAATCGAAGGCGCCTCTCAAGTGGAAGAAAATTATTATAGTCGGTCGGCGGTATGTGTGACGCGTGTCAAGTAATTGACGCACGGTGAGAATCTGGTCGATGTATTTCTCGATCAGGGTGGATTCTGGCGTGTTATTCACGGGCGTTCCTTTCTCGAGCCGATGTCAGACGGCGCAGCGAAATCGAGGCCAATACTTTGGTGAATATCGGAGCCGACGTTTTTCCTTCAATAGATTTATCGACTCTTGAAAAACCCGTTATACCTGATGGACATCGAATCTAGGACCTCAACGAAACCTGCAACCGCATGCGTTGTCTGTTTGATATGGGCCCAGTGCTCGTCTACAGTACTGTTCGTCGTAGATCCTATCTCATGTGATAATTTCCATTAACTGGTGTGAACTTCTGGATCAAACAAACGTAGTTCGGCTAATCGGGTTTGGGGTTTGCGTGGATGACCATGGAGCTAAAGTGATAGTCACACTAAAACTAATGCATGGTCCGACTCTACGTACGTGAACCAGTAGGATTCACGTTTCATGACAGAACTACGCCACCGGTAGCTTATTGCGATATGATTTGTCTGGCTTAGAGTATCTGTAGAGTTAGATCACCATGTCGCTGTGCGACGCGAGCTATCGGAAATTTGTACGAAATAGGAATAACCGATTGTTTGCACATAATTGGAGAAACCTATCCATGTCATCTGTGCGCTGAACGGGCGAGACGCAACGCCCATCTGAACAAGCTCCTGACGCACTAATTTTGCCAACTTGTACAATAAAATCAGTAGCTAGCACTACAATGTCAGAGCCTTTGCTCCTGCAAACGAGAGTGATGAGTTCATCATAGAACTCATCCTTCTGCGTGTGGGAACTGCAATCTGTTTGAGCGTATGCCGAGATTACAAAGAAACTGCGCTTAATACAGCTATCGTTTCGAATGCCAACTGACCCCTGGAATGATAGAGCCTAAAACGACTCATAACCGGGATGAAATTTAAGAGAAAAGCTTCCTCGTTGTCATTCGAGACTATTTCTACACCACATTGACCGTCAGCTCTAGGTGCTTCGTCTCCTGAAGTGCTCGGAAAATACCTCGATGAGACACCAGGAACAGTTAGTTGAATCACCCTGCTCGAGTCTTGTGTACGCGTTTCACTGACGCATCAGATCTCTATCGCCAGCGTCCATGGTGAAGGCAAGGCACTCCTGCCGACTGGCCTGAATGGGTGTACGCACGTTCGAGGAGTCGAGATTCAAAAGCTGACGATGCTTGTGAAAATGTGAGCTACAATATACAGCATCATTTACGACACTGTTTGCCAGTGAAACGTTGTGAGTATCGGGCGTATTATCAGTTGGAGCACTTTGAGTGTTAAGAGAGGAAAAGAGAGGTTGTGAGAACAGGAGACAGGGAGAGGGAAGTCTGAGCAGTAGCCGACTTATCACTATCCACCCCGCTCGATACAATGGGCAGCGTGGTCGTGATTGTCTTGCGCGACGGCCGATGCAGTATGGAATTTTTTCATCTGTGCACTTCACGGGAGATGTAGGACGGATACTGCTAGGGTGTCCAGCCGCAAAGCGTGACAACGATTGCGGTTCTCAACCAAAGCCTTTAGTTCTAACAAGAACCTATCCGCAAGGCAACGGGATGGCTTAGTGGAATCCCATTTGCTTGGGTCAATTATTCTTCCACCGATTCTGCCGACCGACTTGCCAGCTCAAATCGCCCCCTAACCCGGAGCACCAGGAGACTAGACTTCGTCTGGCCTCTACCCATTGACCTTTCAGGCCTAATTGTATCTCCGGCTTAAGGAAGCCATCCTGTATAGCTCGTCGGGTCGCTGAGGCGCGTAAGCCATCACACCACATCGTGGTCCAGTGTCATTGCGACGGTCGGCTCTGGTTGGTTCAGAAATATATTAGCCGCTGGTTGGTCCGTTGTTCTGCCTGCACTTTTGTCTGCAATTTTAGACAGTCGATCACGTGCTATCTGCTTTGTTGTCTTCAACCTTCCTCTCGATTCTGGACGTGTGACGGCGTTCTGTCTACGACTAGTGTGTCCGCATATACCCTCACAGTAACAACAATAGCGAGTCCAGACTGCTGTTAATCATACATGATGAGACTTGAGAGGTCAATGCAAGATTTCAGAAAGCTCATGTTTCTATCCAATTGGCGGAAAACGACTCTCTGACACTCATTTTTGAGGTGGGAAGTGCGATGATAAACAACTCCATTGTTGCCTGGATTGGTAACCCGCCTGACTTGCTGTGAGCTGATGTGGTTCACCACCCTTTGCCTTAGTGTGTCGTAGGTACCGGTACGTCCTAACGGATAACTGGGTCATAGTGACTGGTGCCCGTAACCCTGAAACAAAAAATCTGATTTCGTCTCTGTCCTTCTCGGTTCGAGCTGCAAGATCCCCAGGTCATATGATTGGTTAATTTTCGTCCAAGTTTGCAGATCACCGGCACGTGACTGACTGTGAGTTGAACCTGAACCAATTTGTTGTGGTTGGCCGTGATTAGGGTGAGTCCAGAGTCACTGGATAAGTGGTGGCGGACGAGCAGCAGCAGCAGCAGTACTTAAAGGCGTGATGAGTCTTCATCTGGCTGACATTCTCCGATTTTGGACAACGCATATTTCTGCGGACATCGCTGTGAGCAGGCTGAAGTGGCTGGTCAGAAAATAAAATGATAGCCCTTTGCCGTGTTCCATTCAGTCGACAGGGTTCCTCGGAAGAGACAAATTGGTCGCCCAATAGGCCATCGGCTTGTCTGGAACAACCTTGCTTTCTTGCAGCTTGCGCTTGGGACTGTACAGTTCGGAGATTCATCCTCGGATGTGGTCCCGTCTGTCTGCATCCTACTCCGGACTGCTCGATCGAGTAGTATAGCAGTCTCGAACGGTACTAGGGACACCGCTTCCTGCCCTTTTCCCGATAATCTTCGTGGATAATTCTGGTAGCAACATCCGCAGAGGCGACCCATTGTACATCAGGAGACAGCAAAAGTGAGATCAGTTGACACACCAGTGTTCATTTATAAATGTACCCACCGCAGGCCGGTAATCACCTAGGATCAGTGAAAATTGTTATCACAAAATGTCGATCTTTCAGTGCGAATGATCGATACGTATGGTTGGTCGAGTCGAATGGCACCAGTGAATGTGATTTGCATGAGGCAGTTAGGTAATTGGAAAGTGGACGGTAAGGTGATTCCTGAAATGTGACAATGCATGTACCACGCAATTAGGTTGATCATGGAACAGATCTTGGTTATTGAACCGTGCCACCAGATACTACATTTACAAGGGAAAACTCTATGCTTCAAGAACATACTGTGCGGGCATTTGAAGGGGGGAGTGACATTCGTGTCAAAACCAGTTTAACAAAGCTGATTGTATTATTCTCAAAGTCATATGGGATCGTGGTCATTCATGAAATGAAAGAAAAGGAAGATTTTTATGTAGAAAATTTCAGTTCATTTAATTCCATGCTTGCTCGAAGGAGGCATAACTTGTAGCTCCACGAAACTGAAGCATGCATCAGCGGCCACACCCTGAAAAACCGCTCGACAGACGGGCTAAACCAGGTCGGAGGCGACCGAGGTCCAAGACCTCAGTGAGGCGATGTTCGACATGCGAAGACGGCTACTTCTGAATGGGCAGACGAGATTCTGTTTACTCCAACGGCTGGGAAGGAAATCTGTAAAAATATCAGAGCTGCGTGGACCCCTTGGGTTGGATTCGGTCCAGTCAAATAGCGAACGAGCTCCTAGGGAGCCAACGGCAACCACGCTTCAACTCACTGCTGCCTTGCAGCCCGCACCTGGCTTTGCGTAGGCTGGAGGTGCACCCTCGAAAAAAACCAAGTGATGCTGGGGACGTTTCTTATACCAAGCACCCATGAAACTCCATAATCATGTCATCCACACAATCTGTTGTCTATGATACGGCGTCAATCAGTATGGGCAGGCGCAGTCAGAGACATTCAAGAAGCCGGCTTATCCTATCCAAGGAGCCAGTAGCAGTGAAGTAAAGTAAAAGTAAGAGCATAATCTATTATATCTAAGGCCCACTGTACCACGAAGGATAATAGGCAGCCAAAACCGCGAGAATTAGGTTGACGAAAAACCACAGACGGCCGGTGATCACCGAGTGGGTTGTAGCGTCTACCTGCCATCTCGGAGGTTTCGAACTCGGATCCTACCACCGCTGGTCACTTTGTTGCTAGCAGCCGCCTAGTGTCCCTCGGCTTGTTACCAAACCTGACCTATTAGTACCTTATGTAACTCTATACCACGCTCAATTAGAATCATTGTCGGTTTTCCCTAACAATGCATTGGGCTTTCACGGCTGTGGGACATGTGCTCCTTCCACTGCGGATGTGCACAGATGTTTAACAAAAACAGAACGGTCTTGTTAACGAACCGGACGATAGCAGATTGCTGTCTGCTACCCATCGGTGTCATCGGCAGCGGGGCTCGAACCGCGTATCTTACGGTGGTGGTAAAGACTACAATACCGCTCGAGCGCCACCGGTCGGTTGGTCAAACGTGTTGATATTGTCTTGCGGATTCTCCCCTTGCAGTCATTATGTGAGAACGAACAACTGGTCTTCATGAATGTGACTAGTATGGGACGAACTGGAGATAGCGCGTGTGACTCACCAACATGCATCATGATGGATTTGAGACTCTGTTCGGAAACTTGATTGATGCGCACAGGGATCACCGTTTTCAGTAGTTAATTAACTAATCCTACCGATGACAACCTGGAGATTTAAAATGTCGTTTTCTGCCAGATTCAGGGATGATTGTGAGCGAGGGCGTCTATATTGTGAAAATTGCGTACGATTTGGGAACTCCGCGTTTCAACGCGGTACTGTTGGGGTATCGATTGAGCACGGTGAATAATTCGTATTCTATCATTGCTGTGCACATCTCAAGTTTGAACCGCGCCATCAAAGAACAGGTGGCTGTTAAGAACATCGATCGTATCAGGTTACCACATAACAAATACATGATCCGGATGTGGGTCTTTCAAAGACAGGCATTTGAATCCCGATGCACCATTCTCGAGCTGCATTGTAACACAAACTTACAAATTCTATGTTTGTCGTTACGAGAATTTTTTGGTCGATACTGTTATCATTATACTGAAAAGCTTCACACAGCACATTGAAAAACCGTAGATTGGTGGATGATATCGATTTGAGGAATTCATAATCTTCGCACTACGCCACCATCTATGTATAAATGAGGATTTCAGCGAAATAGGGGGATTCGTTCCGGAATAGTGTTCTCACCTTTTGCGGTCCGCATTTATAAACAGACTGGATATGGATTGTCGCATGTTCTGAACCGTCCCTGCGAACCATCTCAGTGTATTGATACAGGATGGATCATTCATATTAGATACGCGGTGACCATAACCAAATCCTTTCCTACGAACTTATTGGCTCAATTTTCGTGGACGTCCACCTCTCCTGGTTGGCTGATCTGGTTTCAGTCCGATTGGCTGATTCGGATCCGATCGGTTCAGATCACGGTTGGTTGCTGATCCGTCCATCACTCGGCTTCGCTGGTCTCAATCATGTCCACGATTATGGACGAACGGTGACGTACTGTCTGCGTGCCAAATCATCGATCTGGTTCGCGGGGTCCAACCTTGTCCTTGATTCTGGACAGGCAGGCGAAAGTGTGCTGTCTGGCCACTGAACCAGGACTTCTTTATTCGTGTCTGTTCCTGCCCTCACATCACGTGTCCAATGCGTTTTCTCTCAGCTGGTTCCAGGGGTTGCTGTGATATGGTGGTTGAACCATGGGAGATCATGATGATGACGAGGACGATAATGTTGTTGATGATGATGATGATGTGTATGTGTTTGTGGTGTGTGAACAAGTTGCTGAACCTGCAAGTGGTGGCGGGGGTGGGGGATAAGTGGCTAATTTGAATTCTAGCGTGACACTCCACTGGTGTAGACAGTCGACCCCGAAATCTTTTGCAAAGAACGGAGAACTTCGACGAGGTTCACTGTATTCCTGTGTTGCTTGTACTAGCTGTTAAACCACTGGTTTTTTCCAAATGAACTTTGGTTTATTTAATCAATTTCTTCCCCTTCGATCTGTTTTGTATCTCAGTCAACATTGGCAGTAGTGCTTGAGCGTGAGGTTCACAATAGCGCTAATCCTCATATTCAAGTACCATGTCAAATCTTTGCTTTCTTTTTTCTTTCGAGCGAAAGAGTTTATGCCTGACTCTAATCACAACGCGAAAATGAGACAGAATGGTCGTTTATCACAGTCTGATCGATTCCCGTGACAGCTTTTGTTCCCCAAGATATCGTCTTTCTCATCTGATTCCTTACACGTTCTTCACCAAACTTTTCACGGCTGGTCGTTGTGGTCAGTGGGAGTATGTTTAACTGAGCGTTTACTCAATGAATTTGCTACCACCACTACTTTGCAGTAGTGTACGTTCTTGTTGACCTCCGTCCAACCCGATCCGTTCTTCACTTCATAACTTGTCCGTTGGTTTTGGTGGTGGTGGTGGTAGCAGTAGTGTTTGTACGTGACCGATGACGTTAACCCGTTGACAGTTGGATAAACAATGAGTTGTCTGATCGAAATGATTTGCGTCACATGTTGTTGCACAAACACTCACATGTACCGATCAGCGCTGGAAAATTTTGTTCCCTCGTAGAGAAAACTCGGCTCGCTTCTCGGTAGTGCATGTTTCACCAGGTTTTCACATACACTCGGGCATGCAGTATCCATCGCGGAATATGCACAACTCCGCTCATGACCACAGCCAAACGTATACAAAGTACGGCGATGAGCGTTGGTGGACGAGCAAATTAATCGCTTTATTTATGTCCCACGTTGATATTGTGATCGTCCGAGATCCTTCGAACCCCGGATACATGATAACACGCCTAAGTAAACAAAAACAACGGGACTGCATAACCATCGTGAACTGGTTGCGAAGTCTAGTCGATGCTCAATCCAACCTGGGAGTTGATTTCCCCCGTTAGTGTGAGACTCCTAAGCCACTCCGCCTAAACCCGCTCGCGTACTTGTGTGTTCCGTTGTGTTGTGTTATCGCGAAGAGATCAAAGAGATCAGTAAATACATCGTAATGCACGACATGTATCGACCGCACAATTCCACATTGTGATCATAGCCCCCCCCCCACCCCCACCCGCGCCCACACACGGAGAGAACAATTTTGACTACCTGTTATCGTCATCTGTGTAAAATGAACACGCAATATCCAGATAGTTAGGGGCCCAGGAACACGAAAAAAAAAACTACCGCAACACGTGAATCCTAACGTTTGCCCATCGGATTTGAACTGACTTCCCTTGACTATTGGGATAAATTCAGCCGGCCAATAACTCAGTTTCGTCCAAATGTACTGAGATCGTATGAACAATCGCAGAGAACACGAAGGAAAAAACTTGATGTGTTTACCAATCGTACGAATATGCCGTAACTGATATGCAGCTGTTTTTAAATCGGATTGGATTAGATTGACGGAGTTGGGCAAGTGGAAAAAGGAAAGGTCTACCCTTCTGATCCGAATCTATTTCTAGACCGGGAGTGAGCGTGGCAGTACTCACTTAGTAGTCCGGTCCATCGATTCCTGACATATGGGAGAGCGGGGAATAGGGCGAGGTGGCTTGATTTTTTTTTGTGAAACGTTTCTCCGTTCTTACTGTCGCTGACGATAAGAACTTTTTCAGAGTCATTCCCACTGATCCCACAGGTGCACTAACCAAGAGTTTGTGCGTGCCACTTACCCTGTGTTGACGATAATCTACTGTTTTTGTAATGAATTTGTTTCGAAGGTGTCTTGAAACGGATTTGCTATCTCATCTATTCTCTTAATCGGTGATGACCAAAGTGCATACTCGCCTGTGTAGGCTGAAGTCGACCATTTTCCGACTAGCTTTACTGATGGCGAGCATTTTTCATCCTGTTCAGTCCGATCCACTGATGCTTTATGTTGGTTAGCTTCCAGTTCTGACGATTTTTCCGAGTAGTTCATTGGTTCAAGTGTATATTGCTAGCGGTAGTTCGTTACAAACAAACTGTACTAGGAATATGAACTGGTAATGCTCCGAGTTCCGTAACTGGTGGTTCTACGTTCGAACCACGGAACGCAATCAAGAAGAAGTGGAAGACACCTAGTACTTATCAAAGTGAGTGTATTGACCTTTGTATATATATATATATATATATATATATATATATATATATATATATATATATATATATATATATATATAATTGGGTCTTACGGATTGTGAACCCTGCTGGGATTGTTCAAGCATATGGAAGCGTGCGCCAGGGAACGTGGTTCAGAATGTATGAGGAATCGTTATTCAAAATTCCAACCTGCAATCATCCATCCGTGTTGGTAGTGGGCCTCGTCATACAAGAATAAATTTTCAGGACCCCGTCTTCTTCTCCCTCGACACACGTATTACACACTATTGATGGTGACGACATTCCTCGCAGTTGTTGTTTATCATGGGCCTCCATTTAGCAAGCGTTCAGTCTGTTGATGTGGTTCAGACTCAGATTGATTAATCAGTCAGCTACAATGTGTCACTCTGGGTTTATTGACGAATTGTCACACACCGAAATTATTACATCTATCTACCTATCTCTTTGCAAATATGCGGCTCAATAAGTTGATTCCGCCCTTCTTATCCGGTTGATATGACTCACCCGAAACCTAGTTTTCCAGTCTTTTTCGTTGTTATTAAATCTGCCCGTGGTAACGCGTTCTTTTCATGCCCATCTATTCATTGAATGAGGCTGAAATGAGCATGGGTGTCCTCTATTCCTCACCCACTGGCCAGTTTGCGGCATTAAGCGATGTGACGAAGTGCCGCGGTCAGTGTATACGTTGTCTTCAAACTCGTTTTTTTTACCTTATTTCTACTCACCACTTACCCCGTTGTAAATTTTTTTCAATCATATTAATGCCTCGGTTTTTTTTACTTGTGACTGAACAGTGCTTTGAGTTAGTAATCAAGATGAGAGAGCACTCAAATGCGAGGTTACCCAGTTGAAAACATTGAATTGAACTACTGAAACACACTTATCCATCCCCGCTCCCGTAATTGTTCCGTTTCATTTGTACAACATCATCAGCATTCGATTCATACCCGCATCTGCCGTGCAAATGCACCGTCTGTTCAACCTTCACCGATTGGAACAATCTGGACTTCCACCTTTGGTTCCTCCGGTGAGGTGAGTAAAGTTTATTCAACCATTTTTTCTTCTTCAAATTATTGATTGAAATACAATTTTAGAAACCGATCATTCGAATAATAAACCTCTTATTCGGAACTATATGTATTCCCGAGAACTGAGTACAGAACGTTAGCACCAGTAAGGAATGTGTACAGTATCATAACTGTTTGCTGAGTAGTGACGCGTTTTCTTTACTGGTTTTCCGGACCTCACTGCGATGACTTTTGGCCTTTGTAAGTGATGTGGTGCAGTTAGGCCATTTTATACACATCCTAACTGTCCCATTTGTCACATGAGTAAGCGTGAAGCGAGAGTAAAATTGTGCCCACCGAGTCTTGTATGAAACTCCGAGCAGGCGACGAGAATGGTTAGTCCTGTTCCGTTGCACTTCCACTGTGGATATCTCAGTGGGGACCTGTATTATTCGAAGGCATTGGTGCTTCTTGACAAAGGTGGCCCAACTGTATAATTTCTCCGTGGTGTTGACCGTTTTTACAACTGCGATATGGATCTTTTCATTAGAAAATAGATATATGACTTAAGTTGAGTTTATGATCCAGGAAACCTTCTTGAAAGTTTGCTGGGGTCATTCCTTGCTAATAGACAGACGTTGATCAGCAGTGGGGAAAAATGTGGCGACACTGTCGAAATTGGCCTGTCTACTAAGAGCAGGAGTCGTGATCAAATCATCTCCAAGTATTATCATGGATCTCATTTCATCATAATTCGAAAACATGGTCAGGTAGCCTAATTGGTGATGCTTTTCCACCTTCAAAGTGCAAGATGTTGCTGCAGGACTGGGTTGGTTCGGCACCAAACCCCACAGTGTCGGGAGAGACAGTAAGGCATGTAAAATATTCTGCTATCTAGGCGGTTGCTCTCCACCCCGAGGTCGGATTTTGGATAAAGTATCATTGTGTGCATTTAGTTTTTACTAACCTCAGTCATCCGTGATGTCGACCTGACATCAGCTTATCTATCAAAGGTCGACTGTGCGCTGCGTCAGTCAGGCAGTTCTTGTGTAAAGTTCATAAACGTGGCCACTGCGGATGGGAGATACGGTATTTGAAGATCGATGTTTTCGTAACATTGCTCGAATTTGGTGGGAACACCATATCCGCAATGCTGAGGTTAGGTGCAAAGTATCAGTCTCACGTAATAAATCATAAGACGAAAAAGCTAAAACTCACCAGGCTAATGTGCTTGGGACATCTGTTTGGCATGTCCCCGGATAGAATTCCCGGGCGCACAATGTTCGTTGAGGCTGGTATTGGTTGGAGTATGAGTACTGATGGCCAGACTATAAGATGAAAGAAAAGTATGAACATGATGATCAGTGGACGTGGCGATTTAGGACGTGTTAGGCTTCGTAGATCGATCAATAGATCCGCCCACACAATGATTAGATACATTGGTGGATATGATGAAGTGTCATGGCCACTGGGGCTCTTATATTCATAAACTTTCTTTATCGACTTGAAATTATTATTTTGTAGTTCTTGTTTCACTACTCATACACTTGTTTTGTATACTTTCCTGTTGAGACTCCTGCGAGTATGCAGTTCAAACCGTTTCATTCTGTACATGGTTACTGGTTGTTCGAGCTGGACTAATTCATTGATGAGTTTACAGCTTATCATGTCGTATTGACGTGTAACTCGTCATTGAGGGCCATCCCGGATTGTCTTCCAGTTCACATGTGGTTCGCAGTTCTACTCTCCGAGTTCGAGTCACACGTCTGTGGGTCTCGGCGGATATAAACTAAACTTGACTCTGTTCTGCTCCGTGTCTTTCGAATCACCGGTAGGAAACCATTAGTTATGAGGGAAACAATCACTGAAGTTCACGGTTCGCTAATCCACAATCAGCAAGGACTTTTCGAACACTGGGCGGAGCACCTCCAGACAATTTAACCGGGTTTTTGTGTCACCCTCTCCAATAGCTATTCCAGAACTCCGCTAATGGTCTGTTTCGACAGATCCACCTACTAAGGCTAGGATCCGCAGGGAAAACTGAGCCTTGTGTCGTCACGAAGCGCCGGGCTTTAATGGCCTTCCCTCAACCCAGCTCAAATATAATGGAGTACGACCGCCACCGTGACATCTGGCTTTCTCTAGAGGGACGAGTGAACGTCACCGCAGCTCGTGGTGTTTTACTCTACGGTTGTGATATCTGGTCACTGCGCGTTGACGATACTCAGTGTCTTTCCGTGCTCGATAATCGATATCTCCGAAGCATTGCTCGTGTAGAGTGGAAACATCGAATGAGTAATGACGAGATGCGCCGTCGTGTGTTAGGAACGGATAATCGCCCTCTTAACGAAGTGATTGCTCTACACCACCTCCGGTGGCTTGGTCATATTTTGCGAATGCCTGCCCACCGTCTTCTTTTCTGTGCTCTATGTGCCTGTTCTGAGCAAGACTGACAGAAGCGATGCGGCAGTCAGGCCCTGACTTGACGTAGAGGTATAAAGAAGCTGGCATCATCACTGGCTTCGGTTGATGCTTCCCACCTTCCTCGTTGGGTCTCACGAGATGAGGACTGTCGATGGTTAGTGGTTCTAAGCCTTGTCCCTCAACGCCACTAACCATCGACAGTCCTCATCTCGTGAGACCCAACGAGGAAGGTGGGAAGCACCAACCGAAGCCAGTGATGATGCCAGCTTCTTTATACCTCTACGTCAAGTCAGGGCCTGACTGCCGCATCGCTTCTGTCAGTCTTGCTCAGAACAGGCACATAGAGCACAGAAAAGAAGACGGTGGGCAGGCATTCGCAAAATATGACCAAGCCACCGGAGGTGGTGTAGAGCAATCACTTCGTTAAGAGGGCGATTATCCGTTCCTAACACACGACGGCGCATCTCGTCATTACTCATTCGATGTTTCCACTCTACACGAGCAATGCTTCGGAGATATCGATTATCGAGCACGGAAAGACACTGAGTATCGTCAACGCGCAGTGACCAGATATCACAACCGTAGAGTAAAACACCACGAGCTGCGGTGACGTTCACTCGTCCCTCTAGAGAAAGCCAGATGTCACGGTGGCGGTCGTACATCATTATATTTGACGTGCACCCGTCCCTTAGCAGAGAGCTGGATATCACGGCGGCAATATTATTACAGACTTCCGTTGATTGGGGGAAGTTTGCGTCTCGTGCTAAGACTTCGATGTCGTTCACTTGTTAGGGTGAACCAGCTAACCGTCATCTGCATCACTGATAAGTTGACCAATAATTAGGGTGCCAGTAAACCGCTTTGAATCAATTTTGTTGATCGTCGAGATCATGCGTAGTGTGATGCGTTTCGCTCACGAGTCGCACGCAGCTGGTCTTAGGATTATCAATCAACTCGACGCAAGTCAGTAGCGATCGGGTTTGTGTAGCTGCGCTTGCATCATTGGTCCAGCTGAGTGTGAATCAGGATAGTGTAATTGGAGTATTGTGGAAATAACCGATATCAGACATTTTCAACCATGGGGCGTTTTATCGGAGAAAGACCGAATCAAACAACAGTAGCAAAATCAGTATATGAACAGGATGCACATGATTTTCTAATAAACACTCCAAGGTTCTGAAGGGTTGTTACTTTGATTGCGCATAAATGTTTCCATAAAAAAAGATGAAAATGCTGGGTAGTTAATGATCGTTTTACACAAGTTATCTTTGTACAATGGTTGAAAGACAAAAATGGGTATTTTTGGCAAACACGATAGTTAAGATGAGACTCATTATGTCACTTTTCCCTTTCTAGATACAATACCTCTTGCGTGGGACAGTTTGAGCGATCCCAATTGATGTTTGTTACTTGAAAGAAATACTGTATCTTCTTGATGGGTGATGCTCAGGTGGTTTGAAATGTTTTTTTTACTCACCAACTCAGAGGTCATAGGCTCGAATTCCGCCACAACCGGTTACCTGTGGTGATAAACAGAATCCACTGCCACCTGACTCGGTAATACGCCTGGCCTATGGCGACCTTATGTGGTTCTCCACTCCAAGTCATCGGGTCAGGTTGTCGATTATCCCTAAACGTGCAGTGGTCCTTTTCGGCTATGGGGTCCGAGGGTATTGGCTGACGCATTAATAGGCGGCTGGTTCCGTTAACAGACAACACGTCATTGTCTGCCCAAAATCGATGGCAAATCTCAGACTAGCGAAGCAGGTCGATGATCCACTTAGTTCGTGACGAAACGGAACGAAATCGACCAACGAATTGCCAGCAGGTGTTTTAACGAACCGGGACAAAATCAGCCAATCGGGGACGTAACCAAAAGAGCCAGTCAGAAGACCCGGTTATGGGAAGCGTTCTGGATCAGTTCACTTCGTACTATGGTTTTGACTGCGGCCACCTACTATTCTATATAAATTGGTTGTTTTTTGTATAACAAAACGAAGTGATTCGAAGGTAAAGTAGTCTTCTCACCAGAGTTAATGGGTTAGTTTCACCGCACTCATGCGTAAGTATGTAATTAACAATCCATAAATGCACTTTCACAAGTTCTGCCGTCGCGTTCTGGTTTGTTCTGTGCGAGCTGTACTTGGATATGAGAAGCTTCGTTGCACATTGCGTAAGTGGGAGACAGCAAATAAGATGAGGATTCTAGATTATCTATCCTTTTTTATATCAAAGAAGTAAAGTTACAAATATAAATAACTTGAAATGATTATACGAGTGTGAAGTTGTGCCTGTTATCGAAAGTACACCGTGAATAAATTTGAGGCAAAATTCATGAAATGAAATTTGTACGCTCGCACAGGACTCTGGTGATTTTGTCTGTGTTCTCTCCTCATAAAATTCGTGACGAAACGGAACGAAATCGACCAACGAATTGCCAGCAGGTGTTTTAACGAACCGGGACAAAATCAGCCAATCGGGGACGTAAGTGGGAGACAGCAAATAAGATGAGGATTCTAGATTATCTATCCTTTTTTATATCAAAGAAGTAAAGTTACAAATATAAATAACTTGAAATGATTATACGAGTGTGAAGTTGTGCCTGTTATCGAAAGTACACCGTGAATAAATTTGAGGCAAAATTCATGAAATGAAATTTGTACGCTCGCACAGGACTCTGGTGATTTTGTCTGTGTTCTCTCCTCATAAAATTCGTGACGAAACGGAACGAAATCGACCAACGAATTGCCAGCAGGTGTTTTAACGAACCGGGACAAAATCAGCCAATCGGGGACGTAACCAAAAGAGCCAGTCAGAAGACCCGGTTATGGGAAGCGTTCTGGATCAGTTCACTTCGTACTATGGTTTTGACTGCGGCCACCTACTATTCTATATAAATTGGTTGTTTTTTGTATAACAAAACGAAGTGATTCGAAGGTAAAGTAGTCTTCTCACTAGAGTTAATGGGTTAGTTTCACCGCACTCATGCGTAAGTATGTAATTAACAATCCATAAATGCACTTTCACAAGTTCTGCCGTCGCGTTCTGGTTTGTTCTGTGCGAGCTGTACTTGGATATGAGAAGCTTCGTTGCACATTGCGTAAGTGGGAGACAGCAAATAAGATGAGGATTCTAGATTATCTATCCTTTTTTATATCAAAGAAGTAAAGTTACAAATATAAATAACTTGAAATGATTATACGAGTGTGAAGTTGTGCCTGTTATCGAAAGTACACCGTGAATAAATTTGAGGCAAAATTCATGAAATGAAATTTGTACGCTCGCACAGGACTCTGGTGATTTTGTCTGTGTTCTCTCCTCATAAAATTCGTACCGAACTTCAACTGGGTTCAACGACGATATGTAAGGAAGTGAAAAATAGTTAGAAGAATGTTATCTGATGAGAAGAACTACGGTGGCACGTCAATCTGTTGGAACATTGCCCAAGGATGGAAAGTGGGCCTACATTTGGTTGCTCCGTGCCCACCTTTCAAAAACATGTTTCGAAAAATCTGACGAAGAGCTGAATGTTACTGTTTAACTATGTGAATTAATGAAAAACTTTTTAAATATACCATTGTATCATTTTAAATCAGGTTAGTCGTATTTTGATGACCACCGGAGGTCTGTGTTTGGACGCAGAATTCTGTGCAAATGCGTTTCGCTGTTCGAGACTTGTTTCGCATCATTTTCCAAGTATGCTTTTGTTCGTCATGACGATCACCTGTTTAAAGGATGGTTTGGATTGGGCAGTTCGTAGCGCGGTCGAGACGTGAAAATTTCGACCTGTGGACTTGGCCGTGTAGGACTCATAATCGATCCATCCAGTTCGTCGTTTGCACTAGATGACTTGGTTGGGCGTTTTGTTTGCCGGAGCACTTTTTGGTCTACTTATTCTCCCCGTTCCTTTTTGTCTTCCTTTGCTTTGCTTACTCCGTTTTAGTGCTTCGACACAACGATGGCGTTCATATTTACAATTGAGAAAAATGTCTGTGAACTATTTGTGCGTTCATTTAATAGTTATTCAGAACCAGGCGAGGCATTACATGGAAACATTATATGTTCAGACAGTATGAGTGAGAGGAAAAAAGAGCTCTTGTTATTGCTAATGTCCACACAATTTTTTTTTTATTTCGAACTCTCGCAGTGCTGCCGATGGCCCGAGTATCGCGAACCATTTGGACATACCGAACAAATCCTGGATGAAGGTGGGTCGTGTGATCGTACGTCGTGAACCGCAAGAAAGAGCCTGGGGTCTGGAACTGTCGGGTTAGTCATTTGGTTGTCGTTTGCCTCGTCTATCCCGTTTGTCTGCCCTGAGCATTTTGAATGCAATGTGAATGTTTTTCCACCATATTTTCCTTGGTTGCGAATCAACTTTTATGTTTGTTCCAATTGATCCATTTCCTGTCCTGATTTTAATCACAAACTAATATTGTCTCTCGATGCAGTCACAGAACACACGTTTTCCTCAATGTGTTTGCATTACGAGGGGGAAGAGTAGGGGGGGGGGTATTTTATAAGGACACAAATCATGTTCCAATTCGAAAGAACAACTTTTCCGATTTTTGTTCCAAAGTGTTCCCGTTTCCTAACTCACAGCAATGCACCAATTTTCCCTCTCCGAGAAGCTCGATCCCCGGACCACGTGAAACTCTCGTATCGCGGACTCATACTATTCTAATTATTAAATATCATCCATACTCTTTGTTGTTTTTTTTTTTGAATTGTTAGCGGATCAGATTGATTTATTCGACATCTCATGGGAATCGGGTTTCCGTCTCCGATGTCCGGTTTTGCCAAAACAGATCAGTTGATAAAAGGATTGGACAGTGTGGCTGAGTTGTTCTTCTATCCACCTTCTTCCTTTCACTTGTTTGCAGTTTTTCGTAATTGTTCTATTGATCTTGACCAATTATGGGAGCTTGCTAAACACGCGGATCAGCATTAGTGCTTCGAGCTATGGTCTCATTGAACTGTCGAGGGATTAGCTTCATTGGCATAACAGCAAGCTTGTTCACGATCCTACTTTGAAATCGTTTCACTGTTGCAAGGGACACGTACATGGACATTAACCGGCGGTAGTCAAATGGTGAACTTTCAGCCCTACTGTTCCGGGTTTGAATCCTGATTTAGCCATCGGTCACTTTCCACAATCGACAACCTCCAATTGACCGCGACCCCCTTGCCGAAGTTGTGTACCAATGTTATGTAATAAAAAAAGTGAGAAGAAAGAAGTCACTGTGGTTATTGCCGTGAGGGGGAAAGATTGCGGTGACCAAATCCGTGGAGAATCCTAGGACGTCTCCAGAAATTTCACAGACAACAACAACGATTTAAACTAAAGGCCAACTTCAGTAATGTTATTTCCACTTATGATACTCTTCCCGGAATTCAGTGTTTATGGTCGTACTGAGCAAAGACTACATCCCAATGTCAAAGAACTTCGTGACTGCTTATTCAGTCGAACACGGACACGCACGTGTAACATAGTAACATGGTAGGACCTTCCTACTCAGGATAAAATGTTATTATCTGCCTCGACGACCATCCATCGGATGCCCCCACAATGTAAAACCGGATCACCGAAGTACGAGGTTGATGGTTGAATAAATTGAACTGAACTAATGTCCATTTGTCCATCAAGTGTCGATTGTACACTGCGATAAGTAGGGCAGTATTTCTAATCGGCTCAGAAACGTGGATGGAAGATGCACGATAGCTGTCGATGTTTCAGTATCGATGTCTTCGTAATATTGTTCGAATGTGGTGCAAACACCGTATCAGCAGTGCTGAGATTAGGCGCAGGATATTAAGAAGCCGATGTCCGTCCTTAGAGCAAGCGCCTAGTCTCGATAAGTTTATTTGGTTAAAACATGTATTGCGCATGCCTTCAGATAGACTTCCTGAGCGTACATTGGTCCCCGATACAGGTAGTGATTGGATAATGGTTTGAGTGGGTCAACCCATGACATTTTGTGTTTATTTATTCACTTGTTCATGTGGAACAACGTATATAGCCCGCGCGACCAGGCGTTTGTCTGAACGCATCCGCGAGCACCATCCTGCATGGTTGAACACTGGAGCAGTTAAGTCACGCACTAGCGCTGTCGTTTCACACCTTGCCCAGACTAATCACGCAGTAAACGTGGCTGAGGCCTTCCGTGCGCTGTATAAGGTTCGGGGTCGGCAATCAAGCCCGACAAAGTGTCGCATACTAGCCACAGTTGAGACCGTCAGCCTCCGCCTCCACAACTCCCCTTTATGTGCTCAAAAATAATTTGTATGTGCTCTTAAGCTGCCTTGGTCCTCCCTCCACCCTACAACAGGCCACAGTCCAGATGAAAAATGAAAGCACACGAGAAAAGCAATAGACATCCGGTTTTGATTTAAGCCCGGATTACAGCTGTTCTCTTCCCCCACCCCCTTTCATAATTAATTTTTATCACTTCCCTCTTATCTAATTGGTTCAACCCTTTGACTTGTCGTAATTTAATGGCATGATTATGAATCACTGAAAACGAGTTTGTTCGCCAAACTGTGTTCTCCACATAGGGCGGACTCGGCCGATTAGGGTGTATAAGACTTTCAGGTAGGATTCTACTATATCCGCCCACAGGATAGCTGTAGACACTTGGTGACACGGCTACGTGTCGTAGTCGCATTCGAGCTCGTTCTTCCCACACATGACTTTCATTGATGATCAGTTATATTTGTTTGTGTTTCGTACTTCTCTATTCGTTCTACTCTCCACTGGATGCTACTGCGTTGTAGTAACTAAGACCAGAGCATAGCAGGTTAATGGTTGGAGTAATGAACGGGCATGGTTTCTCTTCTGATTCGAGGAGGAAAGCAGCTGAAATAACCTTGTTTTTCCGAGTCCTAATAATTCGAAGCCACAAACAAATCCGAACTTACTGAGAGCACGGCAGCGAATCTACGCAAATGACCGTCTGATTGTCTGTGCTAATCAAACTGAATTTGTTCCAGAGTTTGTTCACGTCTAGTTACTTTATGTCAGCCGTTTAGGTCACTCTGATAGCTTTTTCCGCAGTTCATATTATTTTGCAATTTTTCTTCTTCACTAAACAAGTTAACATCTGGTAGGCATAGCTCATCTCGCTGTACGTTGTTTTTCAGCTTTGGTGCTCTGATCTGCTCTTCACGCGCGTGCGTCTCTCTCTCTTTCTCGCGTGTGTGTGCTCGCATGTCTATACGCCCACGCCTTCGTCTTTGTTCCGTTTTCCGGCTAACTTGTTGCATTCTGTAATTCTCGATGGCTTCGCACTCTTCGTGCCTACCCCTGAACCATCACGTCAACCGTCCGACTCGGACTTTCTAGTATTCTGATGTGCACACGTGTATCAGCTCAATCATACAGGTTACTGATATTTAGACAGTGATTCACACACCATAACCACTGTGGTTTTGTGGTCCAGTTCGGACGCACCCAGCACGAATTAAGTGTTTTCTGGGTTTCTCTCCTCTCATTCAGCAGCGTCTGATTTGAAAAAGGACACTCTCTGAACTACTCCTCCTATCAGTGTTATAATTGTTTCGAGTCTAAACGACAAACGACTCATACGATGTAAGGTCATCTATTATGCACGTTGAACCACTTCTGTAGCGTTTTCATGCTAATTCCTCTCTCGGTTCTATGTACTATTTGCTCGTCTAGAGCTGCTTGGTGACGCGATAACAAACATGAACCTTCGGTGCGTCTCATCGGACGTCGGCCTATTAAACAGGAGTGAAGTAGCCCACTGGACAGGGCTGCTGTTATTTTTTTCTAAATTAATGCATGCTTACACGCAAGTGCAGTCGAAGTGGTACAAACCGTAGACGCAACGGTCCACTACAGTTAGGGATAGCCGACAACTAGACCCCGAGATTTGGAATAGATGCCCACATAAGGTCCCCGTAGGTCAGGTGTAGGAACGGGCCGGATGACAGTGGGGATTACTGTCCATCACCAAGGTGACCGGCGATGGCGGGAATTCGAACATCCGAACTCCGAGGCGGTAAGCAAATACTGCAAATCACTCGACTTCCACCGGGCGTCGATTCTCAATGACTAACCGGTCCGCGCTATTTGAATTGCCTCATCGTCTAGGGTTCCTCAACGTTCCTATTTGTGAGTATTCCAGTCATCCTCTACACAACCGTGCTTTATTCCGTTTTTGTGGCTGTCAAAGCTGGAATGAAAAATGGGAGCAAATCAACACCAGTCAGGTCAGCTCTACGAACCAACTCTGATACTAGGTGTTATAGGTTGGCGTCTTTCGAGGACTATTGAAATTTGGTCATCCATATCTTCAATGAATTACGCCAATCGTATGAGATCACCCAATCAGTAATTATGAGATTAGTTGAACAGAAATGAATCACCCAGTGCAAGCGACAGGCTATTCACTCAGTTCGATAAAGTTGTGTCCTGTTTAGACAACTTTTACCGTGACCGGAATAATTGCCATCGGGGCCGGATGATCGTAGATCCGTATTTTCGAATCAAGTCTCTTCTGGCGCGTTTACCACAGATTAGTGCACTCTCGGCAGGATGTACCGCCGTTCACATTTTCCCCGCGCTAACCGGGTGGACTCCGCATTCATGACCGACTAACGTTTGTGTGTTTGACAGACGGAAATATCCGTTTTGCTTCACTGCATTAACTACTGATTGATTATTTCTGCCTTGCTTACGTTGAACATGCTATTGCTGGCATACTATTGTGATTTCCGCATCTTATTAATCGCGATCAGTGACCCGAGCTTAGTGCTGTCTGATTACTGGAGTTCCTGAATGGGGTCATCGATAGTTCGTATTCCGAGCTCACTTTACGGAGACTGGTGGTTAAGTGGGGCGTACGGAATTCGAACATTGCCACTGCTGGTCAACTTAGTGTGGGTAGGCAAAACTTCGCTGTCTTTGGGTCGTTACCACATCTGATGTTGGCAGTCTGTCATCTACACAGTGATCAGCAGTTACGATGGAAGTCTTCTCAATAGAGGAGGCCCTAAGTGAAAGGAAGACATTATGAATCACAAACAATTCAAACCAATTACTGCCAAAGTTTTTAATATATCTGACTATTACTAGTGTGGATCATCACTTGAACCCAACCTAGGATGCCTGGCATTGCCCCGCAAGGCCAAGTGCGTTGGTCAAGTTTCTCATACCTTTCTTCCATGACATGGACTGAGCAACCTCCGTCATCTTGCAACCACTACTCAACTTATCGATGATTGCTCACTGGAGTATTTCATCCGGAATCATGCGTAATTTCAACCGTCGTAATCTGATTATCCAAAATACGTCTCTAATTCGCCCTGACATTTGGATATTGTGGTCGTTATTTTAATCAATTCTCCTGTCACACGTACCCCATCGGTTTCATTCTTTCGCACACGCATCATCATGTGATAAACTAGTGAATAAGCCAGGATACAAATGTGGGTACATCGATTCGCGAATTGGCCATAATTGGACGTTTCATACAGAGAGGGAGGGGGGAGGGATTATTGCACATGAAGTGACTGGCAGGAGATCGGGTAAATCCCATTGAGAACATACTGTGGGAGGAGGCTGGGGAGGATGTGCACACCAGTAGCAACTTGTTAATCCTGGCCCTGTAGCAACGAATACCGTTTCACAAGTAAACAGTCCGAGCGAAGAATCAACTTTGAACGGTCGAGGTTCAACACCCCTAAGGACAAAAAACTAACAGGGGGGACAGTCTATCTGTTTTCGAAACTTATATTGAAAGAGTACGGTACAGGGAACAGCAATGCGAGCTTGGAGGAACAGAGAAACAAAATATTGACCATAAAATTGTAACTGGGATTCAGCTACTTGACATTGTGTTCTAGTAATTGCAGATTAGATATCGAAGGTTCGTGGTCGATCAAGCGGATGGCCTCACATGTAGCCGTGTCGAAACCAGATAAAGAAGAAGACGTAACTCCACCCCACACTTGACTGCAGTATTTAAGTGTGGCATGAATTTGGGCTTTGTACGGTACAAGAACATGGGTCAATCTGCACTGTCAGTGTATTGAAATTCCGCTTGGTTCCGTTACCGTGCCCAATTTTTCCTGCCGCATGTGAAATAAGATCGTGATAGTCTTCTTCCTGAACAGAATGATCCATCGATCTTACAGTCAAGTCGGTCTAGCATTTGTTCTACTATCTGTTCCAGTTTGGAAAATGGATATATATATATATATATATATATATATATATATATATATATATATATATATATATATACTCTGCTTTCTATCAGTTGTTTGTTTTCATACATTTACCCTCAGCAGCCGGCAGAAACATCTCTCTAGAAAAACGACTAGAATTATGGTGTTATTTAAGCAGAAAGCTCAAGATCAGTTATATTGAGAAATAGGGTCAATATAAGAGCTTGACTGATCCCGCCATATCATCACATATCCCATCATCTTTCACCATTGGACTGTTAGATCACTTGCATTTCACACAGGAAGCGCAGCACACTGTTTGTTGGTAGTTTCTTTCGTTTTTCAGATCCTGCCATGTTCAGGGATTTCTGTCTGTAATGTCGATGTCAATTCTGTGTTCAGCTGGGTGTGTTTCACCCAATCTTTTGTTACTTTGCATCAAAGTGAAGCGATGTTTGCTTTTTTTGCTTTGTCATCTTTGGTCCCAAAATTGTCGACCGCTGACTGAAGACCAATTACCAGACTATGTGAATCAGAACACTCCAGTTTTGCCAACTTTGACTCATCCAACCTGGATCTCGCGTGTCGCACCTGATTCACCGGCCGACCGATGCGGTTCCCTCCGACCCGGAGATCTGATTCTACAGGTGAGTCGCTTTCATCGTTTCAGAACAGTCATCCCAATACTGCGTTATGTATAACCCATCCCCGGAGTTATGAACCGCTTCATTCGAGACACATTCGACCCACTCACGCATAACTGATTTGAGGTGATTGATCATGTGTGTTTTGTCGATGAACCATCGCAAAGTAAATCAAACTGCTCCATGTAATTAGCACAAATGATGCTACCGCGGGACCCTTTTTGGCAAATCCCTGCCCAAATGTCGCATAATCAGTGCCTACTGGAAATGATGGCATCCTAGTATCATTGTTGCCAAAGCTTGCTATCTTGCCTAGATTGAAGGCGTAAACCGGCCATTCGACAATTGCTAGTTGCTCGTTCTTTCTGGTTGTTCCTGTTTTATTTTTTCTGATTCTTTCGTAGTTTCATTGTCTGGCTAGCACGCTGGTCAAATCGCCCGCCCGCCCGCCAACACACACGCCTCGCTTGTTCACATTGTGGTTTACTTCATTCCGAATGTTTCCCATTTGGTCGATGACCGATTGCCAAGCTGTCTGTGTATGAGTTGCACCTCAGCGTGCGTACACATTTATGTATGAGTACGCTTGCATTTTTTTCGAGAATATCTTCGGTTCGAATTACATGTAGTTCTTAATTTTCAGCATATACTGAGCTGTACAGCTCAGGTTGGAAGCCCGAACGAGATGGAGAGGTAGACAGGAGATCGGCTTTGGTTTTCATTTATCCAACCGACAGGGGTGACCAACTCATCCAGCTATGTTTTGATCATCGACTTTTCCTAGAGGTTATACATTGCTAGCACAAAAATCGACGCTGACTAACGTGGCGTCCTCCTTCACTTTCACGGCAGTGGAGTCAGATCAGTCGTACTGCTGTCAGTTACGGCTGGCTCGGGTCCTTTCCAGATTGTCACTTATTTTGGTGCGTTTGTAGACATTGATGTTTTTGTGCGCACACCTCGGTGACTGAACCGATGCTAAAGCCAACCGTTCCCCACAACTGTTACCGGATGACAACTGTCGACCACTGTTCCAAACAGATTTAATATATGTTGAAACACAGAGATGCCTTGAATAACAACTGATTCGGTACCTGAAAAACGACCATGATCAGTGATGGATTGCGAAGTGTACGGAAATAGAAAAAAGCTACACCGATAGGCAAACCCCGCAGCGTTTTCTGTATAATTAAGAATACCCATCCATGAAAACCAGGCATCAGGAAATAAAACAAAAAGGTGAACGGTTCACCGATTCTGACTCAGACGCTTTGTCTTACTCGCTGGGCGGAGAGTTTTCAGCTTCACTGACTTTTACCCATACAACCTGCAGTGAATAGCACAGAGGTTTAGGTTCTAGATATCATCATCACTTTTCCCATCATCGTCATCTTTGGGAAAATGGCCGAGCCTCTCTGATCACTGCCTTTCTCATCATGTTGCACGTAGTAATCGAAAGAATGAATACACAAGGTGAGCAGGAAGTAGGGGGTGGACCTACAAGGATGGAAAAAGGAAAGAATGCCGTAGTATCAAAAACACGGAATACACAGTCCAACTGTACAAACGCACATTGATTAGTCATTATGCTTCGACGGAAAGTGACAAGCTCGTCACTGTCCACAGTTCGCTGCCATATCCTTCACTGGCTCCAGCCAACCGGTTGAGGGACCTTCTGGATCCCAACCACGGAGAAATGAGGTGCCTACTTTTTCTATGTTCGCTGTACATTTTCTCGTTCTTTTCTGCCAAGTCTTCTGTAGATCTTCACACGGCTTCTTTCATTCCCGAGAAGGTACGAAAAACAGGGCATGATATGATGGATGTGTGTTTACCATACTCAACACGTGCCCCAACGAACGAAGTCCACTGAACTGGATACGCTGTGATAAAATATTATCTGAACTGGTACTCAGTACTCTGTTTCTGATCTCAGCATTGCTCATTCGGTCATTACATCCAACCTTAACGATACTACACAAACATCGATAGTCGAAAACGTCAAAGCGACGAATGTCTGCACGCAGACTCCATGTCTCTCTTCTATACAACAGAGCTGCGTGCACCGTGATACATTACACATGACCTTTGAACTTCAGTGAAATATTAGGTCGGTGCTACAAGTGCTTCAGTCCAGCGTGCACCACTCGAGCCTTGGATATACGTGTGTTCACTTCTACAACCGTTCTTCCACCCGTCGTCACACTGCTGCCGATGTACGTGAAGTGGTTTACAATTGTTAGTACTTCCCATCGAATATCAAGTTGGGAATCGTTGATGTCCAATGTTGTAACATCACTTTACACTTTGAAGGTGCAAAGCCCATGTCGAAGGGATCTATCTCTCAATTGGGTAATTTTGGTGCACGTTGCGCATGTTCTGTACATTGGAACAATCAGACGAGGTCGTCGGCATAATCTAAGTCACGTGTTTTTACTATGTGCGAGAGTCTTCTCGCCAGAGCTACCGGGATAGAACAGAACAGATGCATTCTTGATTGGGCGGAATCCTGCGTGCTGTCTGCCGGCGTTTCTATGATGAGCCGGTGGTAGACGGCGCAACAAAATCGAGGCTTATGTCTTGGTGACTATCTGAAATATGCGGATCCACCGATTAGTACTACAGTGGTTACGTATTTGCTTTTTGAAGATGGTTACACTCAGTGACTGGCACCATGATAATGGATTACGCTCTTTGTTCCGAATGTGACGGAACAAGGTGCTGGGTGATTTTATCATGACATCTCCATCCAGTTTGAGAACAACTAAGTGAAGTTTGACGGGACCAGTTACTTTTGTACACTTCAGTAGACAGGATGCAGACACCAATCTTCCACCAGAAACGGAGATTCTTTGTGAGATAAGCTACTAAATGACATAAGGCTAATGAACCGGAAGGGTTGCCTCCTTTTTTTCAAAGACCGTAGCTCAGTACTGTCACCGAGGTTATTATGAGAAAATAGACAAGCTCCAAAGGGTTGGTGTGAATCGGCGGTTGTGTGAATATTTGAGAAAGGCGATAGGTCTTCTTTTAAGAACCCCAGGGTTAGTCTGATTATCATAACGGGTAAAATGCTCGCTGGTATTATTCGTCACGGCTTATCTAACGCACGCGAACAATACTTGCGCGAGAATCAAACTACGTTTAGATATCTTTACTCTTCGGACGTAGACACAGCTTCCGAAAGCTGCGTTTTCCTCAGTCGACTGGACAACTTATTGCGCTGCCTCTTCTTGTAGGGAGTATCGGGAAATTTATTTCCATCATAAGGTCCCTGTACTAGGATAGCCGAAGCCGAGTTCGGTCTTACGGTGATCTTTCACCCGAGTTAATCACGGGAAGTGATGTACGTCAGGGTTGCCCTCTTCTTTTATGTCCAACTATGTGGTTGATATGGTCATAGAGATCGCCCTTCTGTCCTGTAAGGTTAGCGGTATTGCATTTTTCCCTGGTGGAAACCGTTTGAACTTGCACATGCGAACAATATTGTACTTACCAGTGAAGACTCAGATGAGTTGCAAGCTTCTCTGATTAGCTTGATTAACTGCGTAGCAATGTGCGGTATGTTTTTAGCGCGTTTAAACTGCAAGACGCTGTTACAGGTTTGGGACCGCCCAATACCAAACCTTACGATATCTGGGTGGCTATAGACCAATTAAATACGTTTTTTATCTAGGCAGCTGCATTTTACAAAGAATTTTCAGAAGCTGGATGTTTGGACTGAACTGAGTCTCTTTCAATCTCATGTCTGAGGTGAAAAGTTCGGGCCTCGCCATCCCCTGTCGACTTTGATGGCAAACAGCACACATCGTTATCACTGACCAATTGGAGCCAAGTTCGGCACATCCCATCGCGGTTCCTCCAATATGTTGACTGGTTCACTTCGTGATCGGGTCCTGCACTGCACTGTACTTTTGCATAAGTGTTTGATTAATAGGCACCTATTTCCTGTGTAGTATATATATATATATATATATATATATATATATATATATATATATATATATATATATATATATATATATATATATATATATATAAACGGACGAACGGACGGGAGGGTGTATCGGAGAATCCAGTCGGACGCGTTCTCTGTCACACACACTCGCTTCGTTGCATGTAATTTGCTCCATCTCGTTCTTGAAAGCATGTGCCTGTGTCTGTGTTTCTATTTTCATTACTCCATGCATAGTTTGTTCTCTTCTAGACCCTTATCTGGTGTTCTAGTTTGCCGTCGCCCCCACCCCATCAAATATCCATTCTGTCTGTCTCATTCGTCTGCTGATGCCATATTATTCACACCATGGCGGTAGAGAATACCTTGCTGTCGCCCGGATAACTAACAGACCTGAATGGTTGTGGCTTTACACGGTTCTTCACTCATTCATAGTACCACTCTGTCCGTGCTAGCACCCCTGTCGTTTTAGATCTAGTCACTTCCTCCCCACCGTATACATCCGTAGACATGTAATATACGCAGATGGGTCATTGTATAGAAATGTATCTGGCGCACAGAAACAGTTTTCGAATGCTCGTCACAAGTCGACTCTCTGAACATCACAACCGCAATGTGTCGTGAACATTCATTTTTGTCCCTGTTTTATGCGGGTGGTCTTACTTACTCAACTCGTTCTTAGTTTAGACGTACGCATATACACACAGTAGTCGAGGGAGCATTCTTTCAATACCAGAGTCTCTGCGTACGTTGTCGACATGGGTCATGCATCTTGTTGCGCATACAGCTTACACACACACGCACACACGATACCTCTCCGGTGATGTATGGATTCTTTCGGATATAGCCGTAGTGAAGACCACTCGTCCGTTCGTCATTGTCATCACCTACTCCAATGAATGTGACTGGAGAAATCCGACTTTTATTCCGTTATTCTCATATAGAGTGGGTTACTTACACACATTGCATCCAATAAGTACTACTACTGTGCCTGCTACTACTACTACTACTCACATGATACTGTCAGACACAAACAAACTGATAATGTGGTTTTTCTTCCTATATTTAATTATGAGTGCAGTTGACCGGTTTTGCCCATATCCACCTGATCTCAAGATATTAGCATGATGAACGGGGCGGGGTGGCAGCAACGGCTACTGGGCAACTTGGACTGTTGGACCGTATGCGAATGCAGTCGGCCAGGGCGACGGCGGTGGCATGGGCTCTGTATCTCTCTTGCCGCGGTGACTTTGTAGACCCAGACTTAAACCGTTTGACCATCATCACTGACGTGTGTGCTGTTTCACTATCTACTGCTTTTGACTGTGCATAGCTCGTCTAGTTTGGTCCGATGTACGAACACTGTATGTTGTGTGTTTTAGTGCAAGGACGTGAGGTAATTCGGTCACAATGAGCCCGCATTAGAAATGACCGGGTTATTTGAGTGCCCGAATCAGTTTTTCACATTCCTAGCACTGACCGCATGGGTGTGTGTGTGCGCGCGCTTCGATGGGTTCACATCCAATCTTTTAATTCGTACGGTTCTGAACAGTCGGATCTGCAACTCGTGTCACGTTTTTTTATTAGTAGTTCTTCCTGAACTACAAACTCGTACACATTCGATGGTCTTCAGTTCCTGAGAAGAAGAGAAACTTATGGTATTGGGGCTCTTATGTTTAGGCTATACGAAGTAGACTGTTCTCAGATTCACCTTTCGATTTGATCAATCAGCCAAGCTGTGCTTTAGACACCGGTGGTTGTGGTTATCATTTCAGGGAAATTTTCACCCGGGGAAAAGCGGTTGTAGTGGACCCATCGAAGTTCGTCCATCTTTAAGTCTATAAGTGAGGATATGATCTATAAAACCTTGCCCTGGGTTTGAACCCACCCGGTTTCTCACACGAACATTGCTCGCGAGCATCGTATTAGCAGCCGAGTAAAATGTTTTGTTTGAATGAGATTCTAACCAAAACTGGTCCCCATGGTCTTCACAATGAGGACCTATCGTTTTCGTTGATAGTTATAACTAGCACTAGCAGACTTCCCTCTCTTTTATTCAACCTTTGTCTTCTGTCCCTAACCACACATCTTTGCCCCATCTATCCACCCATAAGGCTTCCACTGATAACGGTCGATACTCACAACGATTCACTGTCAAATAGTGTCGGGAATAATCCTCTGTCTGGTAACTCACATTTTCTCAAGCCTCGTCAGCCTCTGAATCTCCACTCATTCAGCGTGTGCACACTCATGCAGATCGGTCAGTAGGCGTGCCTAGCGCTCACAATAGATTCTCTGAAGATTGATGTCTGCTGCTTAAGTGAAACGCGTATCCAGGATTCGAGCAGTGTAATTCAACTAACTGCTCCTGGTATCTCATCGAGGTATATGCTGCGCACCTCAGGAGACGAAGCAGCTAGAGCTGTGGGTCAACGTGGTGTAGGAATAGTCTTGACTGAGAAGGCTGAGGCTGCCCTTTTAGACTGGATCCCTGTTAACAGAAGTTTATGTGCTGTGAGACTTCAAGGGTCAGTCGGCGTTCGAAAGGATAGTTATGTTAGGCGAAATTTGTTTGTGATCTCGGCGTACCCCCCAACGGACTGCAGCTCAGACTTGCAGAAAGATGAGTTCTATGATGTACTCGCCACCCTCGTTCGCATTAGTAAAGGTTCTGACATTGTAGTGCTAGCTGGTGACTTCAATGCACAAGTTGGCAAACTTAGTGTGTCAGAAGCCTGTTTAGGTGGGCGTACAGATAACGGGGATACGCTTCTCCAGTTTTGTGCAGACAATCGATTGTTCTTGTCTAGCACCAATTTCTGACACAACTCGCGTCGCACAGCGACATGGCGCTCTAACTCTACAGGTACTCTAAGCCAAATTGATCATATCGCCGTAAGCTACCGGTGGTGCAGTTCTGTTCAGAACTGTAGATCTTACTGGTCCACGTACGTAGAGTCGGACCATGCATTAGTTTTAATGCGATTATCTCTCCAGCTCCATCGTCATCGTCACAAACCGCAAACCCGATTAGCCGTCCAACGTTTGTGTGATCCAGAAGTACGCACTCGTTATGAGCAGAAGTTAGCACATGAGCTAGGATCTACGACGAACAGTAATGTAGATGAGCATTGGGCTCATATCGAACAGGCGATGCACTTTGCAGCAGGTTTTGCCTGTGGTCCTAAATCCGTTGTGCATCAAAGACACTGGATCTCGCAAGAGTCGCTGAGTATAATGGAGCAAAGACGTCAGCTCTCGAATTGTAGGGAGATGAATAAGATGCGGAGAAATCTACAAAGACAAGTTACAAAGAGCCTTAAGAATGGTCTCGAAAATTGGTGAGTGAAGGTAGCCGAAGAAATGGAAATAGCAGCTGCCTCAGGTAACAGTCAGAGACTGTTTAAACTTATTCGTGACACCAGTGGACGGCGCATCCAGGTCAGTGAAACGATTTGCGATAGAAATGGAGAACCCATCCATGACAAGCAGCAAAGGCTTGACCGTTGGGCCGAATACTTCAAGGAACAGTTTAGCTGGCCACACGCTAGTGTAGTTACTCCTGTGTCAACAACTGCTACTCCTTGGGTGGTATCACTTGAGCCCCTATCGGAAGTAGGAGTGGAGTCATGTATTCGATTACTAAGGTGGGGGAAAGCGGCAGGTCCCGACGAACTTCCTCCAGTTCTTTTCAAACTGGATGGGAATGTTTTGATAAAATCACTTACCGCTTTGGTCCGTAACATTTGGAACGGGGAGCGTATTCCGTTAATATGAAGTGAGTCGTTGATTGTTCCCATTTTCAAGAAGGGAATACGCAACGATTGTAGTAATCATCGTGGGATTAGCTTAATTCCGATGGTCACCAAAGTAATAATTTCAATTCTACTGCACCGTCTTACACCCACTCGCGAGAGGAATGCCCGCGAACAGCAGGCTGGATTCCGCCCAGGTCGAGGATGCATCGACCAGATTTTTACTCTTCGCCGACTACTTGAAACGCGTCACACACACCGCCGACCGACAATAATGATTTTCTTAGACTTGAAAGGCGCTTTCGATTCAGTTGATAGAGCAGCGCTTTTCATTACTCTTCATCGAAAAGGTATGCCCCAGAAGTTCGTGAACCTACTGAGATGATTGTATTCTCATACTTTTGGCCGCGTTAGAGTCAAACTACCGACAATCATGACCAGTCGGCTCACCGGAGAACCGTACGAGTTCCCAATAGACCAAGCATGGTGACGACCCGATTGATAGTGGATTGCTGTCTATCACAAAAAGTGACTCTCGGTGGCGGCTTTCAAACTTCCCGCCCTAGAGGTGGCTGCTTCCTGTGCGACTCAGCCAACAATGGGTAATCCTCGAGAGTGGTTTAGAGAATCTGACAGGATTGGGCATATAAATAAAGCTACTTTCCTTGATCATAATTTAAAGACCGTAATAGAAACCACACTACAGCGAGCAAAGAGCGGAGAATTGTTGTTCAACTTTGCCGTTGACAGTGTTCTGAAACGCACTTTGTCTAGTTTCGAACATGATGGAGTGAAACTTTCAAAAATTCTTATGGTCCAGTTACTTTGACTGGAATAATGATAATGTTCTTAAAATACCAAGCATATTCGACGGTTTCACGATGGAGCTGTCGAGGTAATTACTTTTTTTGCTGAACTTATTCAAATGATTTATTCTGGGGTCTGTGCCTCATGTTAGTATTTTTTTGTTCACATTAGTTGGTTGCCAATTAACAACAGCTTCACGTTCCTTGATACCATTGGTGATGGTCGAGAGTGATGTAAACCATCAAAATCGTACACCTTTGGGAAGCTGGCCGAGCCTCTCTGATCACTGCCTTTCTCATCATGTTGCACGTAGTAATCGAAAGAATGAATACACAAGGTGAGCAGGAAGTAGGGGGTGGACCTACAAGGATGGAAAAAGGAAAGAATGCCGTAGTATCAAAAACACGGAATACACAGTCCAACTGTACAAACGCACATTGATTAGTCATTATGCTTCGACGGAAAGTGACAAGCTCGTCACTGTCCACAGTTCGCTGCCATATCCTTCACTGGCTCAGCCAACCGGTTGAGGGACCTTCTGGATCCCAACCACGGAGAAATGAGGTGCCTACTTTTTCTATGTTCGCTGTACATTTTATCGTTCTTTTCTGCCAAGTCTTCTGTAGATCTTCACATGGCTTCTTTCATTCCCGAGAAGGTACGAAAAACAGGGCATGATATGATGGATGTGTGTTTACCATACTCAACACGTGCCCCAACGAACGAAGTCCACTGAACTGGATACGCTGTGATAAAATATTATCTGAACTGGTACTCAGTACTCTGTTTCTGATCTCAGCATTGCTCATTCGGTCATTACATCCAACCTTAACGATACTACACAAACATCGATAGTCGAAAACGTCAAAGCGACGAATGTCTGCACGCAGACTCCATGTCTCTCTTCTATACAACAGAGCTGCGTGCACCGTGATACATTACACAAGACCTTTGAACTTCAGTGAAATATTAGGTCGGTGCTACAAGTGCTTCAGTCCAGCGTGCACCACTCGAGCCTTGGATATACGTGTGTTCACTTCTACAACCGTTCTTCTATCTGTCGTCACACTGCTGTCGATGTACGTGAAGCGGTTTACAATTGTTAGTACTTCCCATCGAATATCAAGTTGGGAATCGTTGATGTCCAATTTTGTAACATCACTTTACACTTTGAAGGTGCAAAGCTCATGTCGAAGGGATCTATCTCTCAATTGGGTAATTTTGGTGCACGTTGCGCATGTTCTGTACATTGGAACAATCAGACGAGGTCGTCGGCATAATCTAAGTCACGTGTTTTTACTATGTGCGAGTTGAATGTGCACATGTTGAGGGTCTGTCAAGGCAGTCTTCATTGCGTTGTCGGTGATGAAGTTGAAATGGAATGGCGAGACGGGGCATTCTTGTCGAAAACCACTGGTGATTTCGAATGGACTGGATGGTTTCCCGTGAACCCTTACACCACCAAAAGTATGAGAGTACAATGATCTCATTAGATTCACGACTTTCTGTGGTATACCGGTTCCATGAAGATCACTGAATGGCGCTGTTTGGTTAATTGAATCGAAGGCATTTTTCAAGTGGAGAAAAACCGTTATTGTCGATGGTCTGTGTGTGTGCCGCTCTTCAAGTAATTGTCGAAATCCTTGAACTGGGCGAAATCCGGCGTGTTGTTCGCGGGTGTTCCTCTCTCAAGCAGGTGTCAGATGACGCAGCAACATCGAGGCTAATACGATGGTGATTTTTGGAATTAAACTGATCCCACGATGGCTGCTATGATCGTTACCTCTCTGCTTTGTTAAGATGGTTGCAATCAATGATTGCCGCCATAATTAGGAAATAAAATCCTCGTTGCGTGTGATGGAGCAAGGTGGTTTTGATTTTACCGTGGCATACCTAACCGTTGTGACAGTGAATCGCTGTGAGTATCGGCGGGTTACTAGCCGAAGAAATATTGGTTGGTGGTGATGGTAAAGTAGGCTGTTCGGAGATTGAGTGTTTCTTTCCTACTTCGGAGGTCTGAGGTTTGAATTCGCGACATCACCGGTTTATTTGATGGTAGGCACTAATCCACTGTCTTCCTGCTCGTTACCACCATTGACCTATTGGGATCTTATGTGGTTTTCTGCCGCTCCTATCTCAGAGTCTGGTTGCCGGTTATCCCTAACAGTGCAGTGGACCATTGTGGTTGTGGGGTATATATCCCTTCCACGGCGCTCATAGGCAAGCATGTAATAGCAAAATGCAAAGGACGACAGACTGGTCCGCTCGTCGTTACTTGCAGTTGGCAGTTATCCACATTCTCAGTAAAGGTCTCCTTTGAACCGTTAGTGTGTCATTGCAACACTAAATGAGGCTGGCTCTCGAATATGAGAATCATTGTTCATCGATTATTTGGTCTACAGATGGTATGGCAATCCTGGGAGATTTTTTTAATCATCAGAATGTAATACGCATGATCTTTATCCCAGGAAATTAAGCTGTAGATGAGCAGATAATTCTTTTTATTTGTTAACATTCTTGTGTTTATATTATTGAAGGCCATGGACGAATGCTATTATCGAAAGCGCTTTTCAAAATCGTTTCATATGAGATTTCTGAATTCACTCTGCCCTGTAGTAGCTGAGAGTACGCTTTTGCATCGTGTTAAGAAGATATTCTACTCTAAGACGAACGTAGAGCGTCACAGAAAAGCAACCGTGAGGAAGATCATCGTTAATGGTGCGTTCTTGCTGCCTAGAATCACTAACCCAGAAGAGTATCATTAGTGCGTTGGGTTTAACTTTATAGTCTGAATCGACCGATCTCCGAAGGCTAGTTATACCCTTCGAAGATTCAGATCCAACCACCCCCCCCCCCAGGACCCACTTTATCATCAGGGAGAACCAGTGTCCGTGACCTTGAATTTTCTAGCAAATAAACGCCTCAGCTGAGCTCATGCGTTAACGTTCCCGAGCACTAACAGCTAACTATTTTCTAGCACCGCAGTTGTAACCTGGTGGTCTTGAACTTGCTACTCTGCGATCAGCACTGGTCTAGATATTAAATAATTGGTTGTGCTCTGCTATCATTGCTTGTGGTGAAATTTCACGGTCCCATTGGATGGAAACAATTAAAAGTTTAAGTTGTTTTCAGGTGGAGAATCACGATGTGTCCAATCTGGGCCCGGATGAGACGACCACATTGATGCGTCACTATATCGAAAATGATGGCTTGTTGGAAATTTGTCTGGGGGTCAGTTACTGTGTCACTTCAGATGTGGCTTTACAGCCCACTGACTCTCTCGTGTCCGAGGTGAACCGTACCCTGGTCGTGGCGGATGTCGAGCAACAGCGACGCGCTAGTCTGTCTAATACAGCTCAACCAGTGAGTGTGATTTTTCGATTTTTTCCCCTTCTCCATGTGTTCAGTTGAATCAGACAGGATTCAATGATCCCTGCACTGTGAATGACGAGATCCTTTAGGAGTCCCGTGTTTGAAATCTGTCTGCGGCATTCTTTACTTGGAAACGACGAAAGTTGAAGTATGGACAGTGTGTAGTCAGGCCGAAACAAGAACAGGGATACTAACAAAGCAACGTGGTACTAATGCAATTGTGGCACCGCCCTCGGTACACAGCCCTGCTGGGTCAGACCGTCATGATTGGTGTTTGGGTGCATTCCCTGCGAATTAGTTGTACTTCAGGTACGAAACAGGGACATTCACAATCAAGAACTGCAGTAATCCTAGAGTATTACGCTCACGCTCGGGAACGCAACCAGAAGTTGGAGGTACATACTGCATGATGAATCATCTGGTGAAAATTTTTATCTACTACTCACACTTACATTGTAATAAAGTTTTGTGGATTGGTAAACGGACTGCTTTCATTGTACTTAGACCCCTACAGTGAGTTGTCCGTCGCAGGAGTCGGTCACTGTGCGAGAAATGCTGTGCTAACATTCAAACACTATGGCAGAAGGACGCTGTATCATGTAGTGTAAGGGTTCAACGAACCGTTGAGACCCTGCCTGAGTGGCTTTGTGGTCAAGGTGTTTAACTCACAATCGTTTACCCCGGTTTCGAGTGCAAGCTGAGGCTAGTTGGATATGTACTGCTGATGATCCCTAGCAAGGATGAAACAGCTGTGCAGTGCTTCCGTGGTTTTCAGTGCTTTGAACATTCACATTGCATGATGAACCTCATCTCGAATTTAGGTGATGCCGCCGAGATGCAGATGATCAAGCATTGAAAAGTAGTCTTTGTCAGTCCTCTGCCGACATAGGCCGTGTTTCAAGGTCATATATTAAAAATGGTCTATTTAAAATACATCGTAAATGACCGGAGCTCTTAAAATCTGATAGCTACTTGATAAATACTGAAAATTCATTCTTGTATTCACCCTATTTCTTTATCTATTTGATAATACAATGCACGACAAAAGTATGGTCAGAGTGACGAAATTCATTGTACGATATAGTGTACCAAATTTCAGAATGAAACTACGAACTAGGTTCTGATTAGAGCAGAAAACGTAAAAGGCGCAAGTGACCGAAGTATAGACCCTCTGTTCCAGCGCCATTTTGCATGAGAATTTTCACAATACGAGACGGGCCATTAAATCTGGCAACAATCCGACTAACTCAGTCTGTGGATTTGGCGACTGACAAAGCCATGGGAACCGGAATCATGTGAACCATGTGCAAAGGAGCACGCGATGCCCCCTAGTTGTCTAGCCACCATCGATGACCTTCATTCGTGTTGGTTCCACCGATGTACCTTTCAGAACTTACACCGAATTTCGTCTGCGTTATGTCGCATAAAAACTAACCGATTTGGAGAAGGGCAAAATACCTTTGTTCTGCCAAATGGGACTCATTTTGCATGGAATCGTCAGACAATTCTAGAGATCGAGAAACGTCGTGCTACGGTATCTAGAATGCAACGTACATTGTGTGCCTAAAAAGTGAATGGGTTGTCCCAAAAAGGTAACGAACTCGGACAAACGCGGATTAATTTGTCTAGCCTCCAATAACATGCTCTATGTCTACATTGAAAGCCTTGATCGGGGTTAGCGTTTCGAAACGAACGTCACAAAGAACGCTCAGAGCTTTGATGTGGATGAAATGCAAAATAATGGAAAGATACATTGATCACGCCGCTGCATAACGAACAACGCTTATCATGGGCTGAAACTCATATAGCGTGGGTAAAAAAGTGGTGAAATGCTTACTTTCGTGACGGAAAACAATTTGAATAGATTGGATGCTTGGAGTTATCGCTGGCATGATAACGGGAGCTTACTTATGGTTTGTTTATCCTTCTCAGCTAGCGGCCAAAATGACCTAGTTATGCCTAAAACCATATCAGATTCCGTTACGTATATTCATACATTGGATCAGTTTTTGCTCCCGCTAGTGACCAGCAGATTACAAGATGACACCATATTTTAACATGATAATGCTTCTGTCCACCGCAAAATGTCGATTGTTGTTCCATGGGATCAATGTCATGTAGTTTGCAGCCTGCGGCCCATATGTAAACCCCATGACCTCTGAGGCATACTTGCCCGTCAGGTGTGCGAGGACTTCTTACCTTATCGGTCCCACCAGCGCCGATCATTTTGGTGGTACTATCACCTGTTACGACGCCTAGTCTATTGGAACCTTATGCTGTTCTTCACCTCGAGTTTCAGGGTTGATTCAGGTTGCTGGCTGTCCCTGATAGTGTGCAGCGGGCCTTTGAGTTTATGAAATATTCTTCTTTCAGTGCACTTATGCACGAGCATGTGATAAAAACCTCATTCAGTACAAGGATAATAGTTATTTAGACTGAATTGACTTACTGTTACAAGCAGAATTACACGTGAATATGTGAATTCGCCTATCCATTTAAGTAGTATTGCACCATTGTCTACTTTGATAATTGGATATTTCATCCGGTCATCAGATTTTTCGTCGTCTTTATTCGTGTTCTCCCTAAATCAAGGCTTTCGGGGTTAAACATGATTCATGCGAACCGCAACGAAACGGGCCCTTATCTGTTGCGCACAACCAGGCCAAACCGATCCACGAATTGTCACCGGGGTCTAGTCAAATGGACACCCCGGAACCGTTGGTAATATGTTGCGCATTCTGTGTTGCTTTTCGTATCACATTGTTTCCCGGTCCGCAAGCATAGCTGTTTATGTTTCAGTGCATGTGAAACAGTTGTTGTTCCTGTTCCATTTCACAAACGTGCCAAGCCGGTGCTCATTCCGTTGTTCGTTGTCCTGTTTGAACGCGATTCGCACACTGACAGCTACGTATGTACGCATATATGCGTAGCTTTGGTCATATAATTCTGAATCGGTTGCACTGTGGTGCAATTATATGGCCGGCGGTGCGTGCCTGTGTGTGTGTGTGTGTGTGTGTGTGTGTGTGTGTGTGTGTTGGTGGGTTTACGTACATGGTACTGCTCATCCAATTATCATCATTATTGATCTTTGTAACTCCTCGGCTATTCACGTTCTCACCAGCAGTGAACTTGAATTTGTTGTCACACATGAGCATTCCTGCTTAGCTAAGTCCACCTGTGTCTGTGGGCTTTCATTCACTGTAAACACGTATTTTTTTTATCCTTTGCTTCGTTTAATGTGTCCGTTTACATTTGTACGATACCTTAGAAGAATTCACTCGATATTAATGGGCTATTGGTGATATATTTGCCGTTAGAGGTGGAGATTTGCGCCCCCTTTTTTAATCCATTTTCCGTCCCAGACCATCATGCCGTCCGCGTATGCGTGTGCTAATTATTGCTTTGATACGGAACCATATGTTCGTCTCCATGGACTATTCGATAGTTCATCTTAGTCTGAACCCGCTTACGCTAGTATTGATCGAGCTTACTCAAGTTATATGAATTCGACATGTGTTGATAAAAACAGTTTGAATTTCGTGAGGAATGATGTTAGTTTTTTGTCTTCATCAGGAAGAGTGATTAAGCCGTTTTCATCACTACCTGGCCGTGATGCATCACCGACGATATGTTTGTGCGTTTGCTCGTTCGTCCGGTAGAAGCTCGCCAGTTTGGATGATCCATTCCCTCATTCACATCTTACATACTTTTATGCGGCTGGCTCCTGCGAGAGGATGAGCCGGCTTCATGCATGTCCCGAATGAAAGGGAACTTGTCATAAAGCGTTTTGGGAATTTGATACGAAGTGGCGTCACCAGCATCATTCGGCTTTTTGTTCGAGGTTGCAATTTCAGCCTGTGCACAGCCAAGTGCTACCCTTCGGGCAACAGGGAGATTTTGTGTTGGGAGCCGGTGACCAAAGGAGCGGTTCGTACTCTTTTTGGATGATGGTCTACCAATCCGGGATGCCCAACGCGTCCTAGTGGCCTCGGTGCATGGTTGCCGGTGACTCCCTAGGAGCTGGTTCGCCATTCGGTAGAAGTCACCTAGACCCAGGGGTCCAAGCAACCCCGTTGATTGAACGGATTTCCTTGGTAGCCGTTGGATCCCGGCAGGTCCCATCCACATATGCAGGAATATCCGTCTTCGCATGCTGGGCGCCGTCTCACCGAGTTTTTTAGACATCGATTACTCTCAACCTGGTTTGGTTCGCCTGTCGAGTGGTTTGCCGGGTTGTGGACGCTGATACACACCTTAGTCTCGTGGAGCCGCAGGTGAGAGTTGGGCAGGTGAAGAAGACCAAAGAGATAGAAGGCGCCTCGAAGAGCACGACAATCACATCACTGAATACTCACACAAAACAGCCCGTGGAGTCCACTGTCCAGCGTCCTTATGCGTCCATTTCGTTCACCGTTGATGCTTCCACCTTCCCTCGTGATTGAGGTGAAGTTTTCCTACAATTCTAAAATATTAGAGTATCTTGTCCCGCCTAATCTCATTTTGAATGGTGAGGAGCGCGCATGGACAAAGGGTCTATTTCTGGAATCACAGGGTGATTCTTCGAAAGTTAATTCGTTGGTTAGTCAAAGACAGCGTTCAGAACGAGGACACACGGTCCTAAGTTTCGATTTTCGATGTAATTATAGAAATGATTGGGCAGGAGAGTACCGTGTACGCATACCTGATGAGCTGCAAGAACAGCAAAACCGGTCGTGTGCTTCCGGGGAAATTTTTTCCTGTCATCCAGATGCAATAACATTCTACTTACATTAAACATCGAACCTTGTCCTGCTCTTTCGGAAACGTGAGAGTTTCTCTACTAGCTTCACAACTTGATTGCTACGGTATCGTCTCGTGTGGATACCAGCTTCATCGGATGACAACTGAAGTCAGGTTTCTATGTTCGGTTTCTTCACTTTCCAGCACTAAGCTCGCCATTCAGTGCATTGCTTTTGGCTGCCACATCGCAGTGTCACCCAAGCAGAAATGGTAGAAGCAACGAAAGTAACAACTCTTAAGCGACTTTAAACGAACGTGACTGATCGCGGTGCCCTGTCGCAAACCACTCGTTAGACGGTATTCGTGGATCCCAACATGGAAGCCTAAAACATTTCCTGGTTGATCTTATTACAGTGACCCACATCATGAACTGATCAAAACGATCTATACTTCAACTGCTGCTCGTCTTGGTGAATAAAGCGCAATGATCAAGTCAATCCGAAGGTGTATGCAACAAATGCCAACCATCATAGCCTGTGAAGATCGAGTAGTTGGTGCAGAAACTGATTTCAGTTTCCTAACACGAATGGTAATAATACTAACAATAACAGACGGTGATTAACTAGTAGATTAGAGTCAATGTCTGCCTGTAACCCGATTGAATCATACAAACCTACTGTCCGTAGACATTACCAGGTGTCCTAGTTAGTACGGTACTCACTTCAAGGCTTTTAATTTTGTCTGCCCATTTTTTCACTGTTATTCCTCATTCTAGTCCCGGAATTTTTGCGACACTTTGCCCGAAGCCGATGGTCGTTCGAAATGAAATAAAACTCCTTTTCATTGTTGTATTTACTATCACTAGGCCCCTTCTCTGTTCCTCCACTCCGATTTTCCGGGTTCGGGGTCCTAATTCTCCGCAACCGAAAAACCGGTATTGATCGTGTGGTATGAATTACCGACAGATGACCTGAACTGCGAGTGTTCTAGTTATCCGCTCGCGCTGGTCAGCTTTGTTGGCTGATTCGTTTTTGTTCCCGGCTTTCCGTTTTGTCTGACTTTTTGCAGTGTATCCTTACAGAAAACTGGTTTGCACTGTAGCTACCATTACGAGTCTTGCGGTTATCTTCGATAGTGTGGTGATCCTGCGAGGTCATGATATAGACACAGTCCGCAAAACGCGTGTGCAAACATAAAAAAGAAGAAAAAGTCACGGGGGTTTTATTTTTTTGTACAAATAAAGTCGTTCACACAACTAAACGAGGCGACTAGAAATTTCTCTACGATTTTCTCAATAGAAGCAGTACGAGTTACCAAGCCAGGATTCTTCTGTCTTGTGCCCGAGCATGAAGACCTTTGACTATCGTTTTTTGATCACGTGCCCTGTGTCTGTTCGATACTACTCCTCCTACTGTGTCTGTATCGGATGATCGAGCATTGTATATATTTCTAATTGATGATCACTAATCCGTGATGGCAACGTTGTTCACGCTCTGGTCACATCCTACAACACAAACTTGACTGAATACAATCAACCCCAAAATGTCACATGACATTTCCATCGACTAGTGGATTGTGAATGACTCTTTTGGTCAAACATAGAGATCGATCGCTACTGCTTGGGTTATTGAAGCTGTGCGAAATAAGATAGGCAATGAGCTAACCATTTATTGGATTTCACACTTCGTGCTCAAATTGCAGGATGTGAGAGCATATGGTCTGTTTTAGTCAAATTATCATATACTTCCTGATAAATCAAATTACGCCGTACGTTCACACCTAGCAGTAAATATAAAAGGTTAGCCTCTGAATTCTTCTCTCGTGCTTTTTCTTATTCCTTACTCGAATTTCGCGTGTCCTTTTGTACGAGCAGTTCTTTTCGAGGAGTGTAGACAGTACTTGAGGCTCCATATAAACGACTCCAGATGCATACAGTTCACTTTTTATAGTGACAGTTTTGGAACATGTTTCTCTGTGCACCTGAGTAAATGGCGACAGCAGTAAGTAGCAAATTAGTCACTTATCTCTGTGGATTTCACCAACGTTGTCTCTTTGCGTTGGCCACTGTCAGTGAATTGAAGGAGACCATTTGTTTGATAAGAATGATTACGAGACAATTTGTGGGAATGCAGTTTCTCTCCGTGTACCATTATTCGAAGGACTGCTCCTAATGACTTACTGTAAAACTCTACGCGTAGATGCGTCCTGATGAGCCGTATCCTTGATGGTGATTGCCGAGTAGAATAACAACCGGCAGTACCCATCGTCACCGTACGGGCGTATATCTGATAAGTTAAAGTAACACCCCTTCGGCTATAAATGGTGTAACTTTCCACCGTTAGCTTCTCTGGGTTTGACTTGATTTATGAACGACTGCTCCGATAAAATTCGTAAAACTTAGCTACAAGGAAATATATTTCATACCTGTCATCGTAATACGTGAATCGGCAGTCATATTCCGAGGTTTCGTTACGTGGTCTCGACCACAGTATTCATCGTGGACGAACTTTCCACATGTTCTGTCACACCATAAATTTATAATTCGACTAAGTAGTAGTGCTACAAATGTCCAGATGTGAACCGGTGTGAAATTCACACATACACATATGCACATGTACATGTTTCTGGACGAACTGTGCGTGTGTTTGTTCATTTTGGTCCTCAATTTGTGTCAGTTTTTATCCGAACCTGTTTCACAACGTGTCATCGTGATAAACAATCTGTCATCCCTGAACAAATCAACGCTCATCGAATTAAAGCAACCATTCGCGCACGTTGCCTACACCGCTGTTTGTATGTATGTGAATGTGTGTATCTATCCTCGTGTTATGTGATTGCATAATCGTTCTGTTTACGGCCATGTCCACGACATGTTTCTGGTCGCAGGGACCCCATTTCTGGACATGTACACACTCATTGTGTCCTAGTTAAGTTTGTTTCGTTTCTTTTTGTCAGATTACCAGGGTGTGCCTGTCTTTTAATTATCGAATGGTCTTTTTCTTTGCTTAGCACGTTTGCTTGTGAAATACCTGTGCAAATTTTTTCATCAAACCATCTTTCTCTTCAGCTATTCCCGTCGTTTTGATTCTTGACAATTTTTTTGCTCTTGAGAGACCACACTACTTTTCCGGCCCAACTGATGATTATGATTCTTTTCTGTTTTGCCTAGATCAAGTTTACTCGTTTCCAAATCATTGGTAGTACATAGTACTTAGTCCAGCTGATGCAATGAATCGTTCGTTTGCTTTTTTGTTGGCTGCTTTAAGTCTGAATGAAATAAAAAAGGATATTCGAAAATCACTGAGTCTCACCCCACCATGAGGATCCAATAGGCCAAGCGGCGTAACAAGACGAGCGAGTGTAGTGCTGTTTACCGGCACCAGTGGTGGTCGAATGGTTTAGAGCGCTGGACTACCACATGGAGGGTCCGAGGTTCGAATCTCCACCATCACCGGTGGATTTGGTGGTGGGCAGATCATTACCACACCTGACCTTTTGAGAACTTGTGTGGTTTTCTGCCACCCAAAGTCGCAGAGTCTGGTTGCCGATTATCCTTAATAGTGCAGTGGACCATTGTGGCTGTGGGGTATATATCCCTTCCACTGCACTCACGCGTAAGCATGTAATAAAGAAACCACCACGGTTTCTAGTCCTTCCATCTTTCACAGTTTGGAAGCTTAGTCGCTGCTAACTGTTGGCACACGATGGTTGTATGTTTGGGAACCCAGTGCTTACTGTTCGCGGTTTCCGCCGGTTTTGGCGTTGCACTGTAAACCGCAACCTGGGACTCAAGGTCACCATCAGCGCCCGGTACTCTTCCGCCCAATCATCCTTATACTTGAGCACTGGAATGAGATTGCAGCTGTAAACCAACTGTGGAGTGGTCCAGTATAAAGATGATTGGGCAGGAGAGTACGGAGTACGCATACCTGATGATCGGCAACAACAGTCATCCAGATACAATGCCATACCACTCATATCAAAAGAAGAGGTACACACCCCAAAGCCATGAGGACCCACTGCGCTATTACAGGCATCCGGCAACCCGACCCTGAGACGTGGCGTAGAGAACCACACGAGATCCCAATAGGTCAGGTGTGAGAACGAGCCGGACGACAGTGGGCATTACTGTCTACCACCATAGTGTAGACGTGGAATTTTTTTCCTTGTTGGGATATGTTCTGTGTTGTCTATGCCTACCACCTATTTGTGACCAGTAAATACTATGACAGTTAGGGTTGGCTTTCTCCCCCTTTGTTGATAGGCAATGATCCCCACTTTCGTCCACCTCGTCCGTGGTTATTAGATATCCAACGTTGTGTGGCACATGACATGGAGCATAGGTCTGAAGCAAAATAGTCTTCCTAGAAGAACTTCCCATCTGACGGACTGGAAACATTTTCTTCAACCCCACAAACTATTCACTGTTCACTGTTCCGTTGTAATGCTTTCCCGGCAAGGTTGATCATGATTTTATGCAGTCCGTATCAATTGGCGTGATGTGTTTCGCAAATTCGAAGTCATTGGCATAAGTTCCCGTGGGAATTTCACATTATGAACGATTTTTTGTGAGCCCTCCCAGATTCACCACAGAACACGCGATATAAATCGATGGACAAAAGCGATTTGCGATGCAATGTGATTTCCATCTCTACCGCGTCACGTATCCATCTTTGTCGGGCTCATTGTGGTAGGATGAGATCGGCCGAAGTCTAACGCGGCTTGCTTCTTTTCACCCTTCTTCGCAATGGTATATTGCAATTTACTGGAAAATCTCACTGGATAAAATTCTCTTTTTTTAACATGTCTCGTAGATCATTGCCCCGGTTGGATCTATTTGTGTTTTGCCTGTCATGTCTTTGTCTAGTACCCTATTTAACTAGTGCAATGCGAAACATGTTCTGTTTAATTACGGCAGGGATTCCGAGAAAGATCTGTCACCGGAACGCATGCTCGACGGGTTCTCGGGATATTTCTTTTCCTTTTCTACTTAGGGAATTAAATTTTCTTGCTTGGATTTGCACCCTTATTAAACAACAACAAAAAATGAACGGACAAAGCTCAAATGACCTTGATTTTCGAGTAATCCACCGTCACGGTAATCTCGTCTGAGTCCGCGATTAGCAACTGACGGACCTTACGCAATACTACTGGTCGGATGTCACTAGTATGTTTCATTTATTCGGCAAGAACTGTCAATCTCTTGTGTGTGACTGATTGGATTATCATCTCATCGGATGCATTGCACGCGGCTGAACCTTCGCTCTATATCATATTCATTGAATTAGTTTGGATGTAGTTCCCTCCCGCATTTCATCCTAACGCATTGTTTCCGATGCTAAAGCTTACATATGATTGGTCTCATTCAAGTTCATTTCTCTTTTGCAAGTGCTTCAATTCACTGGGTATGAATTATTGCTCTCATCTCGTCTCCATCGCCCTCCTCTACCCCTTGCCCGACTCTGATTCCATCGCTGTCCAGACTGAATTGGAGTCACGTGATGAGTTGAATGTGCTGAGCCGTTCTATTCCATCACCCGAACAACGAAACGGGGTGCAAACAGATTCGGGCGAAGAGAACGGTCGCCGAACTGTGGATGATGAGCAGAGGCCGGTCGTATCTGTTGTTTGTCCGGTGATTCGAGATGAAGTCGTTCCTGGTGAACGTACAGTCCCAACCCCGCTGAATTTTGTAAATGTTAATATGTTCAACGGAGGCCCGGCCTCTCCACCTCCGCCTCTGCCACCGCGACGATTCTCCCGTGAGACGAAACCGATTCCAAATGAAGTTGATCAGTCTTTGCCTATCGTGACAGGTGTGTGCGTGTGTGTCAGGTTATCGATATTTTCCTCCTTTTCAAATTTCTCATCTAAGATGATGCCCGTAACAAACGTGAAACGTGAAACCAAAAACGTTGACTTTTTCTCTGGTCAGTGGTTTTCAAAGTAAATATGCATTGCGCGTTTACAAGGATATTCCAAGAAATTTACGGTTTCCATTTCAATCGCTTATCTATGTACAACCTGTCTTGTGTATGTTGCGTAACCGTACAATGAACTTTTTCCATTGTCTCTTTTGACTCTAGTGTGCCTCTGTATCTGTAAATCCAGTCATCTTGGCCCGACCTGCTTCGTAAGGTTGATTATTCCATTCCTTTCGTGTACTCTCATCGATCCCTTGCCTCCATCTCGTCTGCGGTCGCATCAACGCTGAAGTCACTCATCATCGATGAACGGTGGTCTGCTTTCCAGGTAGAACTGTTTACACGGTCGTCGATGCACCTGGATGTTCGAGAGAAAATGAACGCTGGCAGCAGATCAAAGAAGCGTTGTACGCCGCTTCCAAAGCCCCAGAAAGCTCCCGTTTATACAGGTCTGACAAAAGATGGACATCTTCGATACCATTTGTTCTGTTAGATACTCGCGCATCTGCCCCTCTGAATGCCACATTCAACGAGGTGCGCAAATCCTTGGGACGCCAACTGACTAGGAGCCTGAGAAATGACCGCCAGCAGTGGTGGATTGTGAAATGTAGGAAAATGGCGAAGCTTGCGTCCATTACCAATAGTCGCAACCTTTACCATTTGTTTAAAAGTACCGGTCCACAGAAGCCCGGCGTGGATGAGTTAATCAGGGAACCCGATGGCTCATTGATTTACTCTAAGGGACGTCCTCTGGACCGCTGCTCGAGGAACCTTAAGGAACAGTTCAGTTGTTCTTCTGAATATACCTGCAAGAGAAACAATACAGGTAGATATCACTCCCCCATCAGAAATGGAGGTTGTGCGGGAGGTAGGTTATTTGAAAAGGTACAAATCTGCTGGACCGGATGGGTTGTCGTCATTTTTTTCAAGAATGGAAACGAAATTTCGGTTTTTGGGTAAACAAACCTCCTTCAGGTAATCTGGGATAGTGAGCAGATTCCCAGGGACTTGTGTGAATCGGTAATTGTGCCAGGTCTTCTTGTGAAAACCACAGAAGAATTAGCTTGGTAAGTATCGCGCGTCCAAATTGCTCATTGGGACAATTCTACACCGATTATCCGGCGCCTGCGAAATGTGAACGCGTGAGAATCAAGCCAGTTTCCGACCCGGTCGCGATTGTATCGACCACATCTTCACTCTTCGACAAATTTTAGAGCACAGACACATCTTCCATAGGCTCACAATCTCTGTCTTCTTTGATCTAAAAGTGAATCTGGATTCGACTGCACAATGAAATATCAACATGGTTTGCCAAAAACTGTGAAACTGAGTCAACCGATTCTAGACAGTCTGTCGTGGACCCCGACCCGAAAGCCTCACACGTCCTACTTGGCCAAGTTCACTGGTCAAGGTTTTCTTACCTTGCCATAAGCTGACCACGTCGACTAACCTTCCAACCAATACCTGCCTCAGGGAACAGCGTTCGCTGAAGAAGTCTATCGATGGGCATGCGTAACACATGTCTCAACCACTTTAACCTGCTCAGTATCATCACTTATTTCAGAAGCTGCTCTCTAGTCCCCAACACCTTACGTCCAACCTCAGCATTGTTCATACAGTGTTTCCACCATATTCGAGCAACACTACGGAGAAACCGGTGCTCAAAGACTGACAGTCTTCGCCCACCTTAAATTCTTAATGACCATGTTCCTGAGTCGTATAAAAAGACAGATCTAACCACCGCATTCTACACTCAACCCTTGACAGACAGTCGGATGTCACAGATGAGACGATGGCTAAATCCGAACGCGCCTTTTGTATACGCGATGATGCTTCATTCGATATCGGTTCACCCGGTGAAATGTAACTTCCCAGGTAGCAAACTTATCTACTTCAGTTAAAGCTTCCCGTGCCAGGAAGAGGTTTGGTGTAGCGCCAACCTAGTCCTCCAGCAACAGTTTATACTTTGAAGGTGCAAAACGCATCCCAAACATTATTACACTGTTGTTTAGGGTATTTAGAAAAGCTTACAACTTACCTGGATCTTCATTCAGAAGAACACTAACGTCCGCGTATTCCAAGTCAGACAGTTTACTGCTTGAGCAAAGATCGATGCCACTATTCTCACACGCGGATTCCACTACAAAGTTGAAGAAGAAGGGCAAAAGAGGGCAACTCTGACGAACATCACCTCTCGTGGTGAGCTCGGATGAAATAATCACCATCATCGTGCAGAGTTACACAACAGAACAAGCTCCACTGACCGCTGTCCTTCTCACCACGTTGCACGTAGAAACAGAAAAATGAATACACAATATGGACAGGTATTTTAAGTATAAGGGTGGGAAAATAAAAGAATGCCGCAGTGGCCAACACACGGAATACACAGTGTGACTATACAAACATACACTGACTAATCATTCTGCTTCGACGGAAAGTGAGAAAATATAAAGTGAAGTTAGAAGCAGGTGCCTCATGTGGTTGGGGTCCAAACGTTCCCTCAACCAATTGGCTGGAGACACTGAAGGATATGGCCGCGAACCGTGGATAGTGGTGATCGTGTTGTCACTTTCTGTCAAAGCAGAATGGTTGATCAGTGTCTGTTTGTATAGTTAGACTGTGCATTCCGTGTGTGCGTGATATGCGAGCATCCGACAAAACAAATGATATGGAAGATATCCATCGTTTGTCAGACCTGTATGAACTGGAGCCTTCTGGGGCTTTGGAAACGGCTTACAGCGCTTCCTCGATCTGTTGCCAGTGTTTATTTTTTCTTGAACATCCGGCTGCATCGACGACTACGTAGACAGTTATATCTGGAGAGCAGACCCTCTGTTATCGTATAGAAGCAACTGCGCGGTATGGGTTGCATTTACGTTGATGGTACCACGGACGAGACGTAAACGGAAGCGGACACGTACGAAGGCGTGGTCCGAGTCCACGGGTGTAAATGAAAATGAACGATAATCTTCAGTTGATCTACGCCAGCAGTGATCAATAACAATATGATTAATCTCAGTCCAACGTTCTGAAGACGTAGGAGGACACCATGTGAGTTTATACCGCTTCTTTTGGCAGATGTCTGTACTCGTCAGAAACAATCTGTGGTCAGAGCTCAACTGAATGAGACGATCGCCGTTATCGGTACGATCGGCTGATATAGCAAATGGGCCCCCGATGTGCCTTTCGGTATCTGCCAAACGGCCAAATCGGGCGTTGAACTTCCCACCAATGACCACACCGTCTCTTGAACGCACGCTTCGAAGCAGCTGAGACAAATCCTGATAGAATTCGGCCTTTGATCTCAGAGGAACTGCTGTCAATGAACGCGCACACAGACACAACGGACAGGCATCGACGTTTTAGTTTGTTGCTGTTGCCGTGCACAGAACCATGCAACCGAACTGTTCAGAAACGACTACTGACTGGAATCCAGTCTAGCAGTGCATGCTCAGTTCTCATGCTCAAAGCGATCTCGATATCGACCTGACCACAAGCACTAGAAACCGGATCAGCGTACACACGAAGAGTAAAGCGAAAGACTGAGGTTGTATCTGGGGTGCGGAGAGGTATCACAAAAGTGGGGTCTTGTATGCGTGTTTCGGAGACACAACATACATTCATTTTGAAAGTGTCCAGAGTTCTGGCGAGGGCAGCCTGTTACTTTATTTGACATAGTATGCGGACGTTAAAGGCAGTCAAGTGAAGTGAAAATTTAGGCTTAAGGAGTGCATTCAAGTTGTGCCCAACTCCTGAACTACTGCTTTTTTCATAGCCGCAATAACCCGTGGCGTTTTGTTTCGATCTTAAATTGAAGGAGGGAAAGTTGGTAAGGCTTTTTACAGGAAAGATGCTGGAGGTTTGTGGGTGAATCATACTTCACTGCTGCCCACACAGCAAAGGAGGTTTTTCTTTGGGAACCTTAATCGGAGCCTTTGACTCACAAGTCTGATCCACACGGGAGTGGGGCGTTAAACGAACACGGGAACGTGACCGAAGAAGCTCTGAAGGAACTTTTTGTGATCTGTCACGTGAGACGAGACCTGATTGTTGCAAACATGCATTATCTCCGGTGGTGTTTTATTATGGATTTGCCTTTCTTATTCAGTCCTAAGCCCCATGCATTCGATGGAACAAGCGGTATATGGACGGGGCAGCATCCTTTTGGGCTTGGGATGCCCAACTTAGGTGGGTGATAGGTGCCCAGTGGAGTGCGATGACTTCTCCCACCGTGGAGAGAGAACCCAGGTACTCCACTCCTACGTCCATCTAGTGGAGGTTTTTAGACCCGTAAATTGTTTTTACATCGTGTGCAGGATTGTCGTTCCGTAATTGAGTGAATCGTAGATAAAAGAAACCCGAGTCCTGCGTGTACTATAAGGCAAACCATCAAACAGAATCAAAACAGTCACGAAGGGCCTCGAAGCGTCCAGACTACAGTGGACACCAAACGCTGGCGACGGAAATACAGGAGAGAGTCAAGCGGTTCACAAGGAAGGTCCTTGTTAGTGGGTGGCATTTTGACCAGTCAACGGTCACAAGAGAAGTAATGGTCCGAGGAAACACACACAAGAGTGGTGAAAAGTAAACGGAATGGCATTGCTAGGGGAAAGTGTATGATCATAGAGAGATGGCCGAAGTTCAGTGATTCTCTCAGATAAGACAGATGGAGAAAGAAAAGCGATTACGTCCAAACGTTTGGGCCTAGTCAAGTAACCCAGGGAATATTGGCGTAGTAACAGAACAGGTCATGGATACCAGTTGGCCACTCCGGTTATGTGAGCGATAAAATATGTTTAGAATCAGACTTCAGTACGAACAGATAAGGTCAACAATGAGACGAAAATAATGGCGAATCCACCTGCATTTTTCGCATCCAAAAGTCCAACTCCGCGAGCCGGATGTGAAAAATGCCAATGGATTTACCATTATATAATATTCAGGCTACTCGTGCCAATAATAGATTCTTTAGATTAGACGAATGGCAACTAGGATCAATCGACATTTGTCAAAGGAACAAGAATAAAAGTTGCATGACACAGTGGGACCGAACGAATAGATTATCACGCGGTCGTGGAATCGAGGATGTGGTGGTCGGCTCGGTGGTCAAAGCGCATGAAAAGCAAACGAATCGTTTAGTGAACACAAGACGAAATTATGATAGAAAGCACGGGATCTGGACTAACACATGTTAACGGAGTTTCTTAATCTGGTGAGCTGAATTTCCATGTCCAATTTCAGTAAGTCCATACACCGTGTTTATTCGCTGGAGTGTCCTCTCCAAGGGCATAGTGGTTAAAACCGGATGTTGCCCATCAGCTGGTTCAGAGATTGAACTTCGTCTGGCCTCTACCGACCAACGTGTCAGGCATGATTACATCTCCGGCTTAAGGAAGCCATCCTACATAGCTCTTTTTGGAGGCACACAAACCATCACACCACATCAAGATGCGGTCTCGTCGTGATGGATCTTGACACGTTTCATTCTGTCCGAACTTGACAGGAAGCGTGAAGTGGTGAGAATATGCTCCCGAGACTACAGTGATGCCTGCAACTGCGTCGACAAAAACAACCTGCGTTCCTTTCTCTTCCTCTCCGGCATTGAGCTTTCACTTGTTTCTTTGTTGGCAGATTACCTTCACAATCGTCAGCAGTTCACTCGTTATGACAGAAAATCCTCTCCTCTTGTTACCATTACCGGCGGAGTTTCCGAAAGAGTCACACTATCCCCATTTTTACTTACTACCTACGTTTCTGCTATTCCTGTACGTGGAGATGCTCTGCTCATCAAATATGCGGATGATTCATATTCGTTATACTGTATGCTTGCGATTCCAGCTTCCCTACCCTCTCAGATTGGTTTCATGCTCTTAATTTAGAACTTAACCAAATCAAGTGTGTTGACACTGTATTTCCTCTTTCGAACGGTCGCAAGCAGTCCAATTTTCAAAACGACTATACTTCCATCACAATAAGTGGGGAATAGCTGAATCATCTTGATTTAGTCTAGTACCTTGGAACGCTGCCTGACCCTAACCTTACTTGGTCCAAACATGTTGGCCTCATTTTTGTGGAAACTAGACGCTTGTCTTTCTATGTTTCACGCTTTAATTTGCACCCCGTACCCATTCACCTTATCAAACGCTTTGTTTTTTCGTGTGTCCTACCTCACTGGCTATATGCTTTACCTGTCGTATTCTCTGGCCTGTTGTTGAAAGACTCCAAGTTCATTGCTAGGTCCCTTAAGCTTTTATCTTCTGCTAGTGGTGCACCGCGACGGCATTTCACTCACTTCTCCACCTGGCAAGATATTTGCACAATCCAACTTCTGAACTAACACAATATTTAGGATAACACGGATGCCCACTACCCATTACTCCAGTATTTCATTTTACTGTGCGTTGTGTAGTTTTTTTTGAGGATTTGTTAGTGGTTATTGTGAAAGTTGAATATTCGCCCGTCGGGGTGCGTAAAGCAACTACCTGTGTCGGCTTGCCATGGTTTTAGCCAATCATGCCCAGACCAGTTATACCCATAACACACCTGTGTCAATTAATGCCATATTTTGAAGCACTTCTTTTTTGTATGTAATTTCATACTTTCGCGACCGATAAGAATATATGAAGGGAATTTCCCTCGCAGTACTTGTCGCCTGGCTTGTTCGTTCCAATTAATTACGGGATCTAACTTCCTCAGTTCCATTCGATTTCTGTGTTTCCTACTGTCAAGCCCAATCAGTAGTATAACTCGAATATTCATTCTGGCAAGAAGCCTCCACTTTCGCCTGAAGACGCCCATCAGCCGGCGTTTAGCGTTCAAGTAACTCAGTAAGTATCTTAAGCTTCAAGTTAGGCTCGACAAAACTAGAACAACGGTGGTATCCTGCAAATGTCTCAACAAACAAGCTATTATCGGTTGTAAGAATAAGCCAAAGCAATTCTCACTTCCGTTGTCCCCTTTTCTATTGGCATTTTAAGTCCAATCACTAGGTCAGTTTTTTGGTCGGTTAGTGTATTTTACCTCTCGAGTGTCCTCACTATTCTAGTAATATTTCGTATTTCGGAACATTGTAAAATTTCATTGTCCGGCACCGAAACCCATTCAGGAGACCCAGTTGCGTTATATACACGCAACTACCCTCCCGGAGACGCAATTATCACTGTGAATCTTCCGCTAACTGATGGAACACAAACACTTGGAGATAACACAGAGACCCCTGTTGAATTGGTAACTACTCCTTGTAAAGTGGAAAGTTTGGGTATTCGCCTGGTTGGTTCACGAATGCCGGAAAAAGTGGCCACTTACATTGGTGGTTTCTGTCCCGAATCAATTGCGGCCAGGCATGGCGAACTCGGCGTTGGAGATGAAATAGTCCAGGTAATATTCTTCTTTACTGTCTTCATACACTTTGATAGACTGAATGGTCTCGTACTGGGGTTATGGTTCAATATCACATGTCAGGGCATCTTTTTTTCTAAACAACTGAATCACATTGAATGTTCTAAGTCCTATAATCGAGAGATCTACTGTATGACAAATTAATGGGCGAGGGAATATTAACTCAAAAGTCAGTTTATTATTTCTGCCACTCAAAGTGTGAAGATGTTTTGGAAGGAAAAGTCATAAAATGGAGAGAGCTGTTCGAAATCCCCCCATTCCTAGATAACAGCAAACTGACAGGTTATGTCAGATATCGTTCAAAGTTCTTGCTTCCTTCTGTTTTTTTTTTTTTTGCAACTGACATTCCTTCTTGTAAAGTTTTATTGTTCACTAACACAACGTAGTCGAAATCGTTGGTAGGTTGTCGACGTTTCGGTCACCACGCGTAACCTTTCTCAAGACTGGTTTTGCAAGTCCAGTCTTGAGAAAGGTTACCCGTGGCGACCGAAACGTCGGCAACCTACCAACGATTTCGATTACGTTGTGTTATTGAACAATAAAACTTTACGATAAAATTTCACAGGTCACACAGATTTTTTGATGCACTCCGAACCGATCTCGGTCCTGACACATTAACATCCCTTTTGATTGCGCTGCGTTAGAGTATCACCCAATACAACGAATCTCACGTGTGGTCGGCAGTTGACAGTGTCCAATGAAACTCATTTCCCATGTGTTTTTTATCCGTGGAACTCAATGCTTATAAGGATGCAGTCATCGAAGCGTTGGTAGATAATATCTCGACCAGAAGTTACTGACAAATCACTGCACTTCGAATTCGGGGGAAATTAATTGCTGTAGAATGAATCCTCATAAAGACTATGCACGTTACCTTTCTAAAACAGCAACTTGTAGTTTTTCTGTTGATTTTTATGGCAGTTACATCATTGTCAGCCTTTCAGTATTTTGCTTAGCAACATTTTTCGTACCTTACTCATTGGTTCTGATCAACACCGCTTTCTGCTCCATGCTTGCAATTCGGCCCCAACCATCCTCTGTTTTAAAATACCAACCGCGCACATACAGGTCGGTCAGTTCAGTGTGGTCGGGTTCAGTCGTCTAACCGTCCGTCGTTGCCTAAGCCGCACAATAGCCGAGGTGATTTCTGCCTGGCAGTCGGATGGTTCCGATCCATCACGACCGGCCACGCTGCGGTTGATTGTTCGTCGTAATCCTAGCAACACTGAACTGATGGCTTCAAATCATGGTTCACCAGAACGCGGTTGGAGTAATAGTATTTCGGATGAGCTGCTAAGTCCTCCGGTTGTCCCGTCCCGGGCCACAGCGGTTTCAGCCGCAGTATTCAGAGATCCGGTCCACAACGAGGTAAGATTCTATCCTTTTGCTTCTCTGCTTTCTGTACAAATCTAGTGCGATGACTTCGATGAGATTCAAGCCCTGGATCCTAGGATTTTTGATCCATCATTTTGACCTGTTGCTTATTGTATCACAGTTAGACGCTTTTTAAGGAGTTGTATATCATCAAACTAGTTACCATAAGTTCACTTACATTGATGCAATGCAATTTCTCCCCCCAACCATCAATTCACAGGCAAACAAAGATGGTAGCCTTCCTCGCGTCCCAACTCCTGTGCATCGTTATCCTGTCTCTCCAGAATTTGTGAAACAAATCTCCAAACAACTGAATGAGTCGTTATTCGATCTGGACATTTTCGATGTGGAATTGCACCGGGTACGTTCTGTATTATTTTGTCTCTCTTTCCCATCCATTCACCCAGGAAATTCCCGGTTCTGTATGTTCTCTAGCTGGTACGTAATTGCTTGCACGACTCACAAAATCCATGCAAAGTCCTTTTAAAGCTTGTTGGATGAATACTATCCATATGCTCAGACCGTTTTTGTCACAGACTCCAAAACGTTTCATTAAAGGTTCGTGCACGACAAACAGAGCGAAACCGGAGGATCAAGTCCGTTGAAAGCTGGTGACCAAGATGATGCTGATGAGTGATACACCTTTCGGAGGCGATCCATGATCCACCAACACATCCTTACATTCCAGGCTTGCCGATGACTAGTACCATACTTCACGCACCTGTTCTGTCAGAAAAATCTAACACAAAGGGCGGTGATCCTTATTTGTAGACAAACTAGATTTGCCGCGCCACAGTGCTATCCACGAAGTTTTATGGAGTTTTCTGTCAGGGAACGCTTACATCGCGGGAAATCATTGTTGATCGTTTGCGAACGCTCATTCAGCAGGTCCAATGTTTATCTCCCGTTTGACAGGTTTGAAAAGCGTGCCGTTCATCTAAGTTTTTCGACATTTTGGTTTTCTCCTCGTAGTTCATCTCACGCGTAGGCGTGGCGTTCATGGATGGGTCGTTGAATCTCACCGCCCCCCCCCCTCCCCCACCCCCCGGAACCGACGACTTTAACATTTGTAGCAACACAACACGGATCTTGTTCTCGATGAATCATGAGATTTTCGTGGTTATTTCCTCACTGGCACCGTAGGGTCACGCCAAGTAGCATCCGACTGTACTATTTGTTGTATTAATTGGGTAAAGCATGTTCACGTTTCTCATGCTGAAGTAAAACCGTAACCACTGTTGTTGTTGTTGCTGTTGTTGTTGGGTTTTTTGTTCCCCATTTGCCTGATCTTCTGTTCCGTTCTGTCAACTTTTTCACAGATTGACATTCATATAGTGTTATGGTCTGCATAGCTTTTCTTATTCATTAGGCCTTGTTTATCGATGCTATCTGGTTATCCACAGTCATCCGTTTTTTTTAGTGTAAAAGGGAGTGCATCACGAATAGACACGGGAACTCTTATTGTATCAAAGAAAAGTCGACAACTTTTGCCTTGAGATTTTTCGTGGTGAACCAATAGAAACTCTGGTGTGCCAAGAATGTTTACGTAACATTTATCTAGACTATAATGTACTTGGATACCCCCCTAAGAAATTGAGTAACGAAATTCATAATATAAACAGTTTTCAGTATATAACGACCTCAAACTGGGCTAGTCATAAATTGTCCATTTGTACTACCTAATTCGTATTCTTGTGGACTAAATTGGTCTGATAGTTTACAGCTAATCCCGCCCCGCCCAACTCCATTGTCGTATCCGCCGGTTACGTGATGCACTTTGTCCGACCTGCCCCACTGTGTTTCAGCTGTTCCGGAATGTATGTCCCGTCTGTTTATCGGTCTCTCTTTGTTCCTCCCCGCCAATATTTTCATACAGGATAAGGATGGTTTCGGCATTTTTATTGTCAATCTTGGTCCGAACGATGTACCGGGCGTGTTTGTCTCTGAACTGGCTCCGAATGGTGCTGCAGCTGAGGTATGCACACACACACACACACACACACATTATATATATATATATATATATATATATATATATATATATATATATATATATATAAAGAATGTAATGATTCGATCTGCTGGTTCCATTGGGCTTTCTCGTTTTCCGAGTGTCGTAATTCATGTTTTTTCGCAGTCAGATCTTTTTAATTTTCCCAACGCTCTAACCATACTTATTTTTCACTTTTTTATGTGACTGTTTTCTAAATGCCTTCTCGTAAGTTCCTCCTTGAGTCCTATAAGGATGTGGCTCGATTGCTAGAGTTGTGGTGTCTTCGTACGTTACAGAGTAGTAACCTCGGCGCGAAAAGTGGTTTTAGATTAGCGGAGTTCGATATGCTTTAGTTCCTCGTTCCCTTAAACAAATATCAGAAATACACGAGAACAACATGATGAACCACAGGATAATCGCGCTGTTCGACGCAGACGGCCAGTTTATCACGGATCCCTTCGTGATCGAACAGCAGTTCTGCCGTCTCAGTTTTTGAGTTTTCTGCTCGTTGGTTTTTAGATGGTCTGTTCCACTTTAGCCTCAAGATCTTTTAACCGAGTCTCTGAGTGACACATACCCAGATTATTGTTTCAGTAACCCACCCGAGTTTCAACGCACTTTGACCCAAAATGAAACATGGTTTCAGTTGTTGACCCGTATGAGAATTATCGCTGAGTTTTATTGTGTTCTGTGTCCCCCCCCCCCCAATACAATTTACCAAAACAAGCAACCGTGATTAGGGCCTATGGAGTCTGTTTAGATTCGGAATGACCTACTCACTGCCACTTTTCTCTTATGCGACTCGTTTCTTTTATCCATTACGACAATTTTCCCACTGTCCGTCAGAACTAATGAGCTGGGAGACGTGATGATTTCTGCACGAATTTCCGAAGCTATGCATTGCCTGGTCACCCATCTGCTCGTATATCAAATTGATTCCGGTGTGGTCTAGTTTCTAAATGCATGCACTCAGTCCGGCGGTACTCGAATAGTATAAGACTTGCTCCACCACACTTCTGATGTTCAAACGTCGCCAGCACCGGTCACCTTTCGTGGTAGATAGCGATCTGTCCTGCCTCGGATCATTACCACACCTGATCTGTTGGGGCATTATGTGGCCCTGCACTCGAATTCGCAATTTGTCGATTCTCCTCTATAGTTGAATAGGCCTTTGGTGTTTACGGGCTGTTGTTTGGTACAGGCATGCAATAAAATGAAAGTGTAGTAGCCAAGATTCAAGCACAGGTTTGTTCGATTAGTCTGTTGTTGTGTATCTGTCAAGCACATTTGAGGACCTCTGCGATCGCGGCAGATCACCGCAAAATTATTTTAACCTCTAGGGCAGTACACAACTGAAAATTCGTGCTATCATAATTGAATGGTATTGAATGCACACGTATGTCAACGCTTATTGTTGTGGGCCCGGACTATTGTCTTGTGGCTGAGTAACACGTAGAAAACGAACTTAAGATCCCAAACCAGAGAACACGAAGTTGGTGGTCTGCGTACATTCATTGTGGGTAGACGAGTTATAGTATGCAAGTAAACGGTGGGCTTTTAAAGCACTCGTTCAATAGGGAATAGCAACTGCTCGCAGGTGGCTAGAGAGCAAAGTTAGACGATAAACAAGGTGGTGGTAGCGATACACGACGAACGGGAAAGGGGGACCAGTCACTGTCAATGTCTGACACAGTGATATGACATTGCGAAACGGATGAGCAAGCTAGTGACATCTCAGACAAACGGACCGAGATTCACACGAAGCTCCGGTACTGGTTTAAGTAAAGAATACGTCAATTAAACAAGCGTGGCAACCAGTGGGTTGGCGGACAATGGTGCTATGACACGGAGATAGGACGGGTGCATGCTTGGTCCACTTGTTCATGCGCCGAGGTCGAGGACAAAGGTCAACTCGGTGTTTGCAACAAGCCGTGCAGAGTTACTTGGATCGATGATAAGGGTACATGTAAAGAACACGAGTGACGAAACCGCACCTGGTCCGGATTATGAACTAGAGAACAATGGGACCATACTTACAGGACTGATGGCACTTTGGAAATTTTCTTATCATCGTTGACATGAGCTGTCCGTTTTCGTGCTTTAACCTTTTCTGAAATTCAGACACCTGTTATTTTGTACACTGTGACCCGAAATGTCGCGTACCGCGGTAGCCAGATATAGGTGGTATCAGAAACCAGTTTAATTATATTGGCTCCCTTTAAATGGAATATAATTTGGGACATTTTTTCTACTTCAGATACGATTTTTATTGTAGCCAGCTCAGTTTGAACAACCACTAATCATACGTCGAGTGCAGCAGTTCTGGTTGCAATCACCCAGCTAGAACTCTCCGAAATAAAAACAGTCTAGGGTACTCAAAAAACTGGAAATTTTGATATCTAGCAGATGACAAAAGTTTGTGAACACAAGACCGCCGCTTTATGGATCTCCTTGATCCCACCCAGGAGGCGTAACACGCACCACATGACAGAGTTCACCGGTCAAGTTCTTCATATTTTCTTTCATATCACATTCCGGTTACCCTGGTTATCATCCAACCACTGCCTGCCTTAGAAAACACAACACGCCAAGGAATCTATCCGGGTACGTGTATACTACGAATAATGATAGTGTCAAAAGTAGTACAAAAAAGTGTTGTCAATGAAATCCATAGATATTTTCCATCAATGCATATTTCCTTTCACCATGACAGACTTTTCAAGTGAGTTTCTTACCTAACCGTCCTCGCAAGCGGTTTCCAGCTAACGCATACAACACGCATAAAGTGTTTTCAAACACTGGTGTCACTTGCAATAATTAAGTAATTGTCTACTTGGTTCTTCAGGCGTTCGATCTCGTTTTCTTGCTGTAGTGTGACCGATTCTACTACTCATCAGGCTGTTTTTCTGTTCCTGCATCGTTTGGTCATCATCATCATGATCATCATTACGATGAGATCTTCCACACATAGTTGTGAATGTTTCGCTTATTATTTCTCTCTCATCAAGCACACACTCGATCCTTGACTCTCTGTGTGTGTGTGTGTGCGCGCGCGCGCTCGTGTGTGTGTGTGTGCGTGTGTGAGACTTAGTCGGGTGTGTTCAACACTATCTGATTCAGTTGAGAATTCATACTTGATCTTGTCATCTAAGAGTGTAACCACAGTGAATTCACCGCTCACACTTTCATTTTTCTCTATTATTGACAACCACACTGCAAATGGGTCGTCAGTATGCAGACAGTATAGATTGTAATCCGCTGTCGTCCGGCTCGCTGCCATTCCTGACCTATTGGAACCTTATGGGATCCTCCACTTCAAGTCTCAGGGTCCGGTTGCCGGATATGCCTACCAGTGCTGTGGGCTTTTGAGAATATAGAGCTTACCCCTTCCACCGCACTCATGCGCAAATATGTAACGAAAAAGAAATGTTTTTACGGCGTCCTGTGGTTGATGTGTTATGTAACTTGATTGAATTGCAGTAAGAATGCGTCGAAGTTGGCTTCCTGATGATTTCAACCACTCCGTTTTGAGGTTTGTGTATGCAAATGGGTATTGTCATTATCTTGTATGACTAAAGAAATGAGTCAGCCCAAAAACGGAAATGTGTCGGTATTGAGTGGCGCTACGTACATCGTGTTCTAGGAATTTGAATTAATTCTCTGTAGGATTGAATTTCTGTTTGGGCTACTGATAATGGTAATAGTAGTATCTGCTAATAACGCGCAAACCATAGCTTTTCTCAGTAATGTTCGTCATACTGTGCCTGTGAGTCGCGAAAACCTCCCTGAAACCAAGTTACTATTGGCTCCAAACGTTTCAAGCGAACTCGATCAGTCGATATTTAATAGTTTTCAATGATAAAGCTAAAAAAATTGTTTTGCTTAATGTGTTCGGGATCATTTCGCTGCATCTCGACAAGCGCTTGCTGCAGCCACGATAATTGTTTATATTAGTCAGAATAAAACGGACGTTGGAGGAGGCAAATTTGCGGTCAAGCTTACGTGAACATACTAGGGAATTGAGAAAAGGGTGGATAGAAATGCGAGGGGACTGAACACCGTGAAATTAAGTTTCTCATTCCGTGCTACCAAGTATGTCAGTAAAATGCTCCAGCGCCCAGCCTTGGGCGGGCCCCGATCAACGCGGACAATTGAATGAAATAAGAAAGATAGTTACTCAGTTTCCTCTTTTTGTGCTTGCGCAGGGGTACAGTGAAAGTGAAAAATATCATAGCATCAAAGACCGTGTGCACTATCAAGGGTAACCAACAGGGTCAGACGTAGCAACAAGTCGAACGATTGAAGATTTCTGTCTACTACCTGTGATTGGCGGTGCCGACGAGATTGAAGTCATTTACCTTCAATGGTGCCTCCGCTGCATCATTATGGACTCGAATCCGCTTACTGAATGGTTTTATTTTCCGCCACACTCAGAATTACCTTCGTCTAAGGTGTCTCACGAAATGTAAATCGTCCGCTATTCCTCATGGATCGATTTAGTGCATGGTGAATAAATTGCCAAAGCTCTGCCTTACTTGGTAGATGACACTTAACATGTCATTCGCGCATCCATTCTAAGATGTGATGTGCTGCGTTCGTCTTTTCAGTTCACGTAACACTGTCTGTATGTAAAATGCTCGTTCACACTTGTATACTTCGAGAATTGTGCAAAGCGGAAAAGTTGTTCACTTGAATTTATGATTCTGTGATGGGTTATTTTTCCATCAAAGCTTATGGAATCAAATTTTTGGTTGTTTGTGTCACTTGTTTGCATGTTTTGGTCAGTTAAATCTCGTTGGTCTTCCCAAGTCACGGGAACCGTTTTTTCTCCTCGGTGATTACCACTCTGTCTCATGATTGAACAGGATAATATGACCACATCTCAGCATGACTCAACCATATTCATCCTAAATCTCTTTTCGTCCTAATCGCGTTTGTCTAATACTTTCTCTAATCCCCTCCCCGACTACATTTAGCAAGGTGAGCTTCAGGTGCACGATCGTATCTTGGCCGTGAACGGAATTGTCCCGGATGACTACGATTCCACACTACTTTTGTTGAAACAGCCGGACACTAAAGTTCGCCTCACTGTCGGCCGTCAGCTGCACGCAGAATCAAAGGAACCGAGTGCGCCAGTGGCTTGCTCGTCACCGGCACCGCATGCTCCGGGATCGGTAAAAATGCCGGAACTGCCGTTGCCACAACCGATTGTCCCCGGTGTGAAAACTTTCGTCGAACTGAGTCGGGAACCGAACGGCACATTCGGTTTCTCCGTGGTCGGTGGGAAAGACACCATGCTTGTTAGTTCCACGATTTTAGTGTCCCTGTTCAAATAACGCTCAATTTTTTTGTTACCGACTGGTTTGTACCGTCGATGTTAGAGTCATCCTCGGTTCTTGATTCATTTCCTCACGCTTGGTGGCAGGTTTTTGCTGCCGGCTATTGATGCTGTCCTACAACAACAACCAATATTGCTTTTTAGTTCAGAAGATGTGCCAGTTGAAAGTCCGATTATTATGAATCAAGGTTTTGGACAGTACTAAAGTCATTAGGCTACAACGGAAAACGTCATTTTCATCAAATGTGCTTAATCGTCATTGTGAAGCGTTCTCACACATTATACGTGCATGTACTGCTCCATCAGCTCCGTCCATATGAACCCATCACCTTTCGATTCGCCCTGGTGTCCGTGAATCCCACCGATCACACATCTACTCATGAGCAGTACATGGCGTTTCCCACTACCGCTACTATCGTGATCAGTAGCCAAAATTGACACTCGAACCTTCAGAGATGGAACCAAAATTATATAGGGTTTTTTGTATGCTTGCCATGACTGGTGGAATAGGGTATAATTCATTGCCTCGAAGACCAACTGCGCCGATCGGGATAACTGTAAATCTAACCATGAGATTTGGAGTAACTCGAGTGGATGCATAATGTCTGACCACAGATTACAGGCGTACAATCGAACCGAGTGATTTCAGTGTGGCCTACTGACCGAGTTGGTCAGTAGCGCAGGATTCTTTTTCTTTACATGGCCAGTTCGTTTTTGACAGCTTCCGATCGTCTAGTCTAGCACTTGGGTTGCAAACGTTTGGAATTAGTGCCGAAAGGTCTAAGTGTCATTTTTCCATAGTTCGTGACCTTAGGTCATGGTGAAATGTGGGTCACAATTTCCACGAATAAAAATGAGAACGGGGATCTTCACCTGCGCACTGAAGATGTCACCTCGATTTGTGACACAACGTTTGTGACTTAAACACTGAGCTCAGAAATCAGCAGTTGTTGAAAATTACCATCCCGAGCTACGATCAACACCAGTTTTTAAAACTATTGATAATCAATTCGTCACAGAACTGCGGAGGGTTCGGTTTTTTATTCGATCCGCACTCAATCACGCTCTCATTCACTCGCTCGCTTTGTCAGTCAATAATTCTTTTTTTATCTCGCTCTCTCCACACACACACACACACACACACACACACACACACACACACACACACACCTCTTACCTCAGGTAATCGGCCTAATGCGTTCACATTCATCCCTAAGGATCCATGTAGTAGGGTACGAAAGTCCAACGATCGTGCAATCGCACCGTTCATCCAAATGTTTCATTTAAAATAACAAACACAGAACGTATCATTCTCGCTTAGGCTAACTGGTCTGCGTTGCTTAAATTATGAATCATGTCACTTTTTCCTTTCTTGTTTCAAGTACTTCACCCCATCTCATTCCTTGTGTTTCTATTTGCTCCGCGTTCGTGCGCTTGCTGTCCACTTTTCTGTTCGGATTGACAAACACACATCCGTTCGTGTTTTTGGTCCTCCCTAGGGTGATATTCTCATTCACGAGGTTCACGCAAACGGGGTGGCCGCACGAGATGGGCGACTGTGTACCGGAGATCGTTTACTTGCCGTGAATGGTGTGAGTTTGTCTCAAGCAGACCACGCCACCGCGTTACAGGTCAGTGATTCACGAGCGTTTGGATCCACTCTTCACGCATTCGTGAATGTACCTTTTTATCCAGACTTACCATGTTCCGTTCTCTCTCTCTCTCTCTCTCTCTCTCTCTCTCTCTCTCTCTCTCTTTACTCATCACCTACTTGGTATATGATCGGATCAGGCCATACGCTCAGCTGGCGATTGTCTACAACTGCTCATCTATCGAGATCTCACACCTCGCTTTGTGCTCGAAGATGAGTCTCAAATAATCTCCGTCACACTAGTTCGTCAACCGGGACAGAATCTAGGCGTCTCCCTGGTCAGTCGTTCGCCGTACAGCACGGGGACAGCAATTGGTGAAGTGGTGAGTGTGACCCGAACCACATCTTTGTCCGATAGGTTTATTCCAGTTCTTCAACCGGATTTTGCATCTTTTATTTCAACTTTGTCTCGTCCTCCTTTCCCCTAACGGTACGTTTTCGCTCTCCCTCCCCCCCCCACCTATACACACCCGTTAGTTTAAGGGAACTGTTGCTGACAAAGTTGGCCTGTTGCAGTCGGGAGATGTGCTCGTGGAAATCAACGGACGTGATGTTCGTCTGGCTCAAACCCCTGAAGTGGTCTCTTTGCTCAAAGTACGTTTCCTTTCTGGTTTGTTCATTTTCTCTCTCTCTGTTGAAACTAGCTGAAACTTGTTTCTGGTACCTGTGGACGCCTAGTACATTTCGGTTCTGCTATCTCTGATCCACGATCTCTCATCAGATATCCGGTTTAGTTGTATTTCACGCTTGCATACGAAAAGAAAAATGGACCTTCCGCAATTCGTCCGGAGTTTTCGTTTGTCACTGTTCCCCAGCAGCCAATACCCGGTTGAATGTTGCACACCCCACCTTAGCAACATTATTCCAGTTTATCGCTCATGATTCATAATAATGCTAGTTTGTACGGTTATCAGCTGGTACTTTCTTGAACTTATGCTACCCGTAGGTGCGTACGATCGGTGTGTGTTGTGTCGTTCCAGCTTGTTTTCTGTGCTTCTTTTGTCATTTAAATATTCACATTTCTTGAACACTTCATTCTTTCCCAATCGTCCAATGGTTCTCCGCTCACTTAGGAATCTATCGGTAAAATTGTGATCAAAGTGGAACGTACACCGGTGTCACGTCGGCCGCCCTATCCTCCAGGTATGTACACACGCTTATTTTAGTCGGTAGAAATTTAGTTTGTATTCGCGTTATGGGTTATTGTTAGATATACCTTGTTAACGATGATCGTGTGCTCTACTGTTGGAGTACGTAGATAAGTACTTGATCGCCGGTCTTGTTTAACCCAAGAAAATTAGAATGCATATTTCAGTGAAGTTCTCACGAAAGCCCATGATTCCCTGTAATTGGCACTCATTTCATCCCGTGCTGTGGTATACAAGTTTAGGGCACTCTGAGAACCGTTGGTACCAATTGTTATCAATGAACTCGTGAAAATTTGGTCAGCTGCTCATCCGTCGTTGTCAGTGTGGATCCACAACATACAAACGATATCCCGTCTCCAACGATCCCTGTTAACATGCGGCTAATCTGATTGAATAATCTAGTCAAAATGCACATGTCGTTTGCTGAATTCTCATTCCGCTTTGTCGGACTGTGAGCATATTTACACATGATGCTCGTGAATTTTACTGGCTGTCCGATGATTGAGTTGACTGTATGGTTACACCGATGATGAATTTCCAGTCTGCCCCTTAAACTAAGTCATCCAACTCACTTCGGCTGAGCAGAGCATGCTGACTGCTCTCGTCTTCGTCTCGTTGGATCGCGAATTTCCCAGATTAGCTCGGACCATTCTCGGTGTGGACCAGTTCGCAACAATCCCCATGATCAACACTTCCTGAAAGCTTTCGTAGGTACGGTGGTTGTTCATCCCGTAACCGAGCTTTCGGGAGGTTCACAGTTCTGTTGGGATGGTTCGTTTGCCACGGAACATAGTCGCATCGAATCGTGGCAAATTTGTCCCACGGTTAACTAAAACAGATCTTTCTGTCCGTGAATAACATTTTTTAAAGATTTAGCACGAGTATCAGAACAGAGTTAGCTTTGTAAGGAAGATTTCTTGTGGTATTCGATCGGAAGAACGTTTATTTGGGACGATAATATGCACTTCCGACTACAACTCTTGACTGTTTTATCTATTCCGAGATCGTCTTATGGATTCGAACAGGAAAATATATTCCACCCAGCTGTGTCTAAAATTTGTCAGACTATTTAGCCGTCTTTTTTTGTTTGTCCCTCTGACAGTCTGACTTCAGTCTTAACCCGCCTAGTTTGTGCCATATTCGTTTTCGTCCATCTCATTTAATTTCCCTCTCTTTTCTTCCACATCCCCATTATTCATGTATGTCTTCTCCTCTGCCTGTTCTTCTGTTCGCTCCTGTTCTGTTACGAAATGTATTTCATCACGATATATATACATCGTTTTTTTACGTTTCGGCCATGACCTACGTACCATCATAACCACCTCTATCATCTCATCTTCACCGTTCTTTGGATGTTGTACGACTGTCGATCGGCATGATAAACGGTTCATGGTTTTTGTTGTTGTTGTTTATGTTAATCTCTGTGCATGGATTCATCCGCGTTTGCATACCTAGTCGCCCTAATTTCATCAGTACTCGTGGTCTAGAGAAGAATAAAAACGGATTGGGTCCTGCCAAACAATGGTCTCTTTTATCAACCGATGCGAACATTTAGAACGGATTAGATTGGAATGTGACCAAGATGAGGGATTGAGAGAAGGAGATGAATGGTTTCAGCGTTTATCTCCTCGTCCGCTTCATTTCCTCCTCACTCATCTCTCATCTTGAGATGAATTTGGTTTGAACTATTTGTTTTCGATTGTACATAGTCCCGATTCATTGTACTTTCATTTAAGAATAGCGATTTTCCCTTGATTGTAAATAGATACGTACTTGCGTACATTCAAGACAAACTTTCTCTCTCTCGTACAAACAGAGTTCTGTTTGGAATGAGAGCAGAGAAGCAATTCTGTGTTCATGTGACATTGGTATGGCTTTTCTTGTGCTCAAGTCTAGCGGGAATCGGTCGCGCGCCTAAACTCCTTTCGAAACTCATCTATCTACATACAGACACCACTTATGGTGATTGATATCCATGTATTCTTGATCTGTCAGAATGTTCAGCATTTAGCCCCATCACGTAACTCATATCCTTTTTTTCAAATCCTCTAGTTCGAGTACTCTTTCTCTCTGTGACGTGTGTGGTCTGTTTCATTACTTCCAGCCTCACTCCACCGGACAGACACTGAGATCTTTCTTGGGCCACATCTGGGTTGTGTTTTCTGTTGACTATCTTACTGGGTATTTTCTCGATTGTCTTCCCACCTCGACCCCTTACCACACTTTACCCTAGGTGAATTGTCTCGATCGTCGACCTCTGACTTCAAGTACAATAAATGGATATGTATTAGTTATGCTGGTTGTTCTTGTTTCGTCTGGTATGACTGCCCCTGAAGGTCAAGGGGAATTGGGTTGAGCAAATGACATGAGCGCAGGTTGGTTTCGATGCTTGAAAGTCTGACACGAGCGTGCAGACTTTACTGATTTTGGATAGTATCAAGTTCTGATTAGGGGACTGTGTTATGCCGCACTGTTTTCGATGCCACGTTAGCTTGAGGACATGTGGTTCCAGCCATCAAGTTGTGCATAGTCGAGGTGGGTTTTATGTTTCTCTCAGTTCTGTTAACTATGTTGCAACACACTTGTCACAGATCACTCGTTGACAGTAATATAGTTCGTCAGACTGACACAAGTTTGCGATATGAGTAGTATGACATTGTATCTGGATGACAGGACAAAATTTCCCCGGAAGCACACGACCGGTTTCGCGGTTATTGCCGCCCATCAGGTATGCGTACCCGGTGCTGTTCCGTCCAGTCATCCTTATACTTGAGCACTCCACAGTTGGTTTACAGCTGTAATCTCATTTGTATGGACGGACAGCTCATTTTTAGAATCACAAGGTGATTCTTCCAAAGTTAATTCGTCGGTTAACACGGCTAACCTTCAGAACGAGGACTCATGGCCGCAAGTATGGATTTTCGATATAATATAAAATGGACTCCCCGCCCATGCACACTCCATTCGATTCAGATGAGATCACAGCTGTAGACACAAGTTTGCGTTCATAATACGTCTGGACGAATCATAAAGACATTTTCCTCCTTCTCTACCAGTTGAGGTTATCTATTGCGCTAACATCTCCTGTCTCGTTATTTTCTCATCTCAGTTGTGTTGATACCGATACTGTTGTTGCATTTGATGTATGCGTCACTATCTTCTTCTACGGGCGCGCACACATGCATGATTTTGCATGTTGTTGTTGTTGTTTTTTGTTTTGTTTTCTGTTGTTGTTTGACGCGGTTGCAATCTGATTTGTTGTCTTCCTAACCTCGACCCCCACATCGACGTTACCAACCACGCACCTCCCTCTTATTTCGTGTCTGTCATCCGCGGACACGTGATCAGCTTTGCCGTATTATCGTCTGAATGTGTACACGGTGGTTCTGCAACGCCCGTCACCGCACACATCTCAGTTGTCCGTGACCAGTGGTAGACCGAACAAACCACCAGAATTGGGTTTCAATGAACCGTTACTAGGCCCGACTAATGCTGATCCAAGTTTCGGACTGTTCGTTCGCGAAGCGACACCTGAAGAGGTACAGAATGCTGGTGGACATTTGATTGTGCAAGATATTAAATCTGGCAGTCCAGCTGATCTGTCTGCCATGATTCTGGTAAGTTCTCACATCAACTGCCAGTTTGGGCTTGATTGTTCCCCCCACCCCGTAATTTGGAAAGTCTTTGGTCTCAGACTATAGGTCGTGCTTTAGTTCTGTATTAAGAATGATTATTGGAATTTTACCAATTGAAACCATACTTTTGTATTCGATAGTTGCACATGAGTGTCACGGAAAGGGACATACTATCGCATGACCTCGAAGGATGGCCACACTATCAAGATTGACCGGCATCTGTGCACCTAGGACTTGGGTTGACAGTGAATCACATACGGTCCTAATAGATCGAGCATGATAAAACGAAAGCCGGGTAACAATCGATGTCTACCACCAGTGTGACCAACAGTGATGAAGTGATACAGGCTTTTGCGGTTCGAACACCATCGGCCATTCGCTTGGGTCTACTTACTCGACACATTGGAGGCGTAGATTTTTCGTACAAGGCAGATTCAGTTGTGATAACGAGTTGATCTGTTTCGGAACCGTCTGTTGCCAATGTTTGCCGACGAATCGTGTTCGAATGTCCTTATATTGGTAAATGTCAACTGGTAATATCCGCTTTTTGATGATTGTATTATAGTCTCATGAGTTAGGCATCTGAGTGCATCTTCTACCGTTTTTTTAATCTCCGATGTCATGGACCTCAGGTTTTGCTGAATACATTCACAAGTAGTGCAGATGACAAGTCCGTAACGACAATGGATGACATGAAAATCTTTGTTTTTATGAATACTGTGGACTGGAAGCGATCCCATAGAACGCTTCTGCTTTACACTGAGCTGGATTTATTTGAGCACTGACAAGGGGTTTACTTATTTTCTGAAGTTGTTTCCGATACTACGTACTGCACCGTCTCCTATTACTCGTCGTTGTTTCACTCACCAACATGAAACTGGCTTGAGCATTTGGTCTATGAAACGTCCGGTTCTTCGAATACTTTCTGATATCCCGTTTCATTGCCTCTCCATTCAGACAAATCACATGTTACCTCACCTGTTCACGTGTAAAGTTTAGCTTCTGCTTATTGTTCGGTTTCTAGCCCAATGATCGTCTGCTTAGCGTTGATCGGGAGCCTGTTGATTGGCTTCGACCGGACGAGGTGTTCCAACTGCTTGCCGGAATGAAATCATGCTCTTTGGAATTAGGCCGTCTGAATGTTGGTCCGCCGTACCCGATGGACGGGACCGTTGGCAACGCTTCCGAACCGCCATATCCGCCTCCGTCCCAAGAGCTTCCCGAGTTGTTCGGTGGAGTGATGCCGGTGATTGAGCCCCCACGTGGAATTCATGAAATTAATACGGTTGAAGAGGAAGAAGACAACGAAGAAATGGCAATAACCAAACCGTCAGTAATGATAACAGATAATCAGTTTTCAAATGATCCACATTCCACCATGGTGGATTTTACAGAACAAGAGTACAAAGAAGATGCAAAAACGACGTCCGAGACCAGTTCAACAATTGCAGCTGCAGTTGAAACACGTGGTCCTGGGATGTACCAATTTCGACAGCTCATCTTACCGTTAGCCCCAGCACCTCCGTCCTACGAGGGCAGTCCGATGAAATGGTCGGACGTAGACCGCAGCTACTTGCGACCCGGGTTGGGAATACGTCTTGTCAAAGGTCCCGGAATCAGTGGTCCTGTGGTGGTTTATGTCAAATCTGGCTCACCAGCCGCACAAGCTGGACTCCGCCTCAATGACCGAATTCTGGGTTTGGACGATTCATTGCTATTGGCTGTGGCTTCCAACAGAACTACGCTAGAGATTGTGGAAATGATTGAAGCTACCTGGCTTGCCCGGTGCGTCGGTTCATCGGAGCCACCTCAGCCAGTCTATTTGACCGTGATCAGTTCACTGTCGGCGGTGGACGAACCCGCGAAAACCCCACAGGAGAACCGAACTGCTATTGGAAAAAGTTCATTGAGAAACGGATTTGAATCGCACAACTCCCATGGCTCACATTCGACCACACAGCGGAATGGACACCCCTCACCAGACAGCTCATCCGAAGAACACCCTTCATCAGTGCAAGTCAACACAGATCCAAGTGAGATAATGCTCCGTGTTTATACACATATTTGGTTGCTAATGTCCGGATTCACCCTTTTTCTGTCAACCTGTTACTCCATTCCGCTCATCACCACGTCTCGGAGTGCTCTGGTCATAATGCCATTTTCTCGTCATATCCGTACTACACTTGCAACTGACTATAATTCTTACCATACACGAATATAGTGGTAATTGTTATACAGCAGATTTACTAGGTCTAATATTTATGGTCCATACAAGTCTCTTAAGTGACAGTATAAGCTGTGAAATGGTTTATTTACCATATGGTATGAAAATTGCACTGAGTAAGGGGAACTCACGTACAGCTGATTCTCAACTGTGTTGTTAGAAACAGTCAGCATATCCAACACCCTCCAACCATGCACTCGGTGCGTTGCGACTCTAGCTCTCCTGGTTGGTCTGAAACAGCCTTATTCACGTCAGCCAGTTTCAGGTATTTGTTAAATCCTCCGTCGTTAATGTCATTAGATGGAGACTATGGTGCTACCCGTTGATGGGCATCCGCGTGGAGGCTTTTAAAGACTTCCTGAGACTGGCTACTTGCTAAATTTCTTTTTACGTTCTTCACTTGTCATCATAAACTCGTGTATCAGATGGGGATCTGGCAGGTGAATGGATCCCACCGGTCATACGCTGGCTATAGTGAGTTGCCGAACTCGTTATTTCTCATGTCGTGAATTCAATCGCCTCTCCCACCCCCGTTATTTTCCTTGTTCTGTGTCCTTTTTCTCTTTTCTCTCGCTTTGATCTGTTGCTCTGTTGTGCTCTTCTGCCTTGTACCACAGTATGGTTTTGCATTGTTTTCGTGTGTATGTCTCATCCAGGTTTGTCCAAACTTGTGATGATATTTCTAACTGTCTAATATTTTTTCAAGCAGACAGAGATCGGAATGGAATTTTCAATCTTTTAGCAACACTTTTTTTTGGCAAAAGCTTGCACTCTAGTGTACGGTAACGCTTTCCTGATTCGTCGTCTGGCCAAAAGAAAAACTTATCCATGTGCTTTGCTTGTTGTTACTGCAGTTGGTTTCTTCCCCGCCCACCTTCAAAGAGCGGTACAAGTATCGATTTTTGCTCACTCTCTTGTTTCATCACCCCCCCCCCCTCCATTCCAGGTGACCCGGTGCAGCTGAACGAAACTTTGAACCAATAAGAAGAACCGATCTTAGGGATCGTGGAATAACCGGATCATATTCTAAGGTGACTGTGATTGGTTTTCCCACGCACACGATCCACTTTTCGACCACCCTCCATCGATTCCACCGTTGTTGTGGTATTCAAATCTGACTTGCGAGCGGGAATTCCGGATTCTGCTTTCTTACACGTATCAACCTGGAAGGAAGCTACCAATACTTGTTTGATTCACATTTCTCTTTCTTCCTATCCGTTGAGCACAGGCATAAATTCGTGCGCACTCTCCAGTGGTATTTGCTTTTGACTTTTGTACAGACACATCCACGTACTTGTTAGCCCCTCAAATGCGTTCGGCTCATTCCCATTCATCCATCTATTCTTATCACAAACGGTCAAATGCAACGTGCATACGCATGCAAACGCAAGACCTGTTCAGTAGAGCATGGACGCACCATACCGTCTGGATAGAATAAGAAGCTACTGAATGCAATGCATCATACCATACACATTCATTTGTTTGCGGTCTGCTGATTAGACTGAAGTGCATAATCTAACCGGTCACACTTTATCATCGTTCAATGTCCACAATCATGGGAACAATCCTTTTTATCTTCTCAACTTCCGTACAAAAACATACGCACACATATATAAATAAATAAGCACATCACTGTTTGTAACCCCGCGTGCTTCGTTCATCAATATTATGTTGGATGACCTCTGCTTTCTCTCTGTCTCCTTGATTTGAATGTGTATTTGATCAGGCCACACACACACACACACACACGATTCGATGTGCCCAACTGAAAACGCACAACCCGGAATGCCAAATATGTCCACGTTTCCCTGTATTTTTCCTGTTGCACGACATGCCTCATTCTGTTCCCTTTGTAGCTAATCCTGTTCTGTTTGATAGCTTTTGTTTTGATTTCCCCCCACCACACCCCACCCTTGAACTCATCGTCAGTTTGCCTTGGTTCGCGTTTGTTTTTTACTGTTGGACGCAAAGAAGAAGGCCGAAAAATCAAGCACATCGATTTGACTTACGGGGCTGACGTTTCTTATTCACTTCAACCACTGTGTTCATGGAGGGAATATTTTTCGTCATTTACCGACCCCTGAAGTCAATATATATATATATATATATATATATATATATATATATATATATATATATAATTGTCCACACGTTTACGTGCTACTTACTATCAATATGAGAGCTTACACATGCAGCCTCGTTGTTCGTTGGGTTAGCAGTGGCCCAAACACGAATAACTGTAAGAAATCACAGTTGTGATTCATTTGTAGACTCTTCAATGAACAGTATCCACTCACACTCGAGACGATTCAAATTAGATTCTAGTGAACAGATAACATCGGAGTATACAAGTATGAGGACGGGTGGGCAGAGGAGTACCGGATACGCATACCTGATGAGCGGCAACAACCGCGAAACATCAGCTGTTATCAAGTTCCCGAGGTACTAACTCAAGCTGATCACCACAATGATTGAGGGTAGGCACAGGCTTTTGCCAATTTTGCAAAAGCACTTTGCACTTGGAAGGCGCAAAGTGCATTCCATATCTGGATACCTCAGGCGCGAAGCGGTCCAAAGCATGTTGCATTGGCTGTGCATTATCACTCAGCAAGGCGATATCATCGGCATATTCCAGGTGGGAAACTCTGTTTCCTGGACTGAGTTCAACTCCACCGTTCGGAATACCAGACAGAGCATTTCGTGGAACATGCTCCATGGCAAAGTTGAGAAGGAGCGGGGATATAGAGCAACCCTGTCGAACTTCACTGGGGGCAACAAAAGAGGGCGATAGCTGGCCGTAGGCCCTTACCCGTCCTGAGGTGTGACAATACAACTCTTTGAGGGTTGATAAATGCTTCTCAGGTACTCCATTTCTCAATAGGCAATTCCACTGTGCAGTCCGATCGACGGAGTCGAAGGCCGCGCGAATGTCCAGGTACACGATGACTGTCGGTTTATGAAAAGTGTGACGGTGCTCTGGTATTTGTCGGAAGGTGGAGATTTGATCGATACATCCGCGACCGGCGTGAAACCCAGCTTGCTCCTCGCAAGTCTGCTGTTCGCGCGTTTGGTACGACCTTCGAAGTATGACAGACGCAAGCAGCTTCGACGCTATTGGGATAAGGCTTACACCCTTATGGTTAGTACAGTCAGTGCGCGAGCCTTTCTTGAAGATCGGGACAACAATCGACTGTCCCCACAAGATGGGACCTGCTCAGAAGTTCAAAATTTTGAGAACAAAACATGAAGTTCTCTAGATCGCAGCACACCACCGTCTTTAAATAAGGCTGGGGGAATTCTATAGGGCCCCGGCGACCTGTGACGTCCTAAGACCTGGATCTCCGCCTCGGTAGGTGGGTCTATCAAAAACAGACCACTGGACGTGTGCCAGAAGAACTAGAAGAGGCCGACACCGAGGGCCAGCTTAATTGTCTGAAAGTTCTCCGCCTAGCGATTGAGACGCCCCTTCTGACTGTGAATTTGCGAACCTTCAGCCTCACAGATTGTTTCACTCACACCTAATAGCTTCCTACTAGTGACCCGAGTGAGATAGAACAACTTGTGGGAGCTTCCCATGGCGGCAGGACGTTCCATCTCTGATGCACGTTGCGACCACCAGATTTCGCGGGCCCTACGAAGACTCCCGTTAAGTGCATGTCGCGTTTTGAGACGCGCTGCGTTACACTCGCTTCCACTCGGGATCGACTAGCGTGTGTCGAGAAGCCCCAGAGATTCGGCAGAAACCCAGGGTCTTGTAGCACGACGAGACAGGCCGCAACTTTCTACACCAGCAGAATGCAAGACATCCTTGACAAGTGACTGGCGGTGGTCAGAGAACAGGATCAAAATCCATTCCTCGTTTTCCGAGTGACAGGAACCTAGCCCAAAAGGGCCTCCTAGATGTGCCCCGTTCGATGACAGCCGACCCACTCTAGCATCCAGATCTCCTGCCAAAATCACGATATAAACCCGGTTTGCTTTAGTCGTGGAGCTTTTGGTAGAAGTTATCTTTGATTGCATTTGGGCTACAATCTGTGGGTGTATACACCGAAACGACAAACAGATTGAGTCTATTGGAACAGTGACTGCTCACTTTGCCCGAACCCCTGAGTCTCACTGCACGGAAACGACTGTCGACTGGGATCCAGTCTAGCAGCGCTGCTTCAACTGTTTGAGTGAGAGGAATTCCAACGTCAGTAAGACGAGAAGCAGGAGCCTCAGTGCCCTCAGAAAGGCCCAAGTGAAACTTCACCCAAGATTAGATGGGGACGTCAATCGACTGATGGAACTGGAGTCTTGAATGCAACAGACATCAGTGGCAAGGGATTCAAGCGTACGAGCTAAATCCACCTGTTGCCCTACACGCATAATGGTTTGCACGTTAACTGTGGCTAGTTTGAATGGGCATCGAGGATGAAGTAGGACATCGGCCAGTGGTAACGGGTTCGGTGAGACTGAAGATAGTCGAAGAAGGACGAGAGAGAGAACATAGTCAGGATTTCCACCAGTGACACTACAGCGGGCATGGCCGACCGAAAAACCAGTGGGATGTAAGAATGGAAAAGAAAGTGGGAAGAGAGTGGAAATGGGAGAACAAGTTGAATACTGTGTAGTAGAGTGTTCATTTGTGTTATGACCCAACTGTTAGGAGGCACAGAACATCTGATCACTGAGTAGGTCTTTTTATAAATGAACATGAACGTGACATACAGGCATGTTTAACAAAATAGATCGATAAGAAATGAGCGATTGCAGCTTCGCGAATAACCGGACAGTACGAACACTGTTTCATGTGAGCGTACGTGGGCTTCTGTGTGGGTGTGTAGGTGTGTATACATGCGCATAGCGTCAGCTGACAGTCCGTTCAGTTTGTGCGCACGAAAGAGCAGTTAATCCTAGAGGTAGAGTCTATCCTGATTGTTTGAGTTGCGGGCCATTGTACTACTCGGTCGCCCAGTCCAGGGTAGACATCTCTATTCGAGAATGTATCTCTAGTCTTTGTGCATCAAAGCGCATCCTGCAAGGCAGCGGGGTTGGTCCATATGAGCTGGAAGCCCGTTGTGTTTCATTCGCCTCTTCTGGGAACCGGTGACTGAATGCTCAGTTCATTCGCCCTTCGGATGATGCCAAACATCCTGGTTGCCCAGTAAGCCCTTCCGCCACAGATATCGATGAGCGTAACGCTGTACGCCTCATACGCCACCCATAGTTGGTTTGGAATCAGGGTTTAGCCATATCCCCTTGGCTGACTCTCAGTCAACCAACCCGGTGGAGAGCGCCGGACGTTCGCTTTCGCCCTCTCAGTTTAGTGACAACACCTCCGCCACGGGAAAGCGATGGGTAGGACTTCTTTAGCAGAGGCTGTGGCAGATATACGGTCATTTTGGGAGCATTTTGAAAGGTGTTCAGGACGACTAGCCAACTCGACATCCACCCCCGACCATACCGAGGCATTTAGAGACCCTGAAGTCGATCACAGTGCTAGACCGGTAAAGTTAAGCAGCACTTCTAACTATTTCGATATACTCATAAATATAATAATACCAAGGCGTGAAGCGTTTATGAATTATTTGTGATGAACGGAAGGCAAGAAACTAACTACCACATTCAATCCTGGGATTATTCACCACCCGTAATCTACTGAAGTTAAAAGCAGTAGTCACGTTATAAATAGGGATAATGATAACCACGTGGAATAACCACTGGTGACTTTACCCCTTTGAAGACCCGGTGTTACCTCCTTCGTTTCGTTTAGCCCCGATGAACGGCAAAGACTAATGGAATCGTTTTTCTGGACTACTTATATCAGTACTACATGATAAAGGTTTGGTTACGTTCTTTAATGTTAGTTTGACGCCATGCGTGATGAATATACTTGATAAATCTACATCTGGTGGTGGAATATTTTCCGCGGAAAATGGTGATAAGACGTGCTTCAAATGACTTATTAAACTGCAATGTCCAGCGTTCCACGAACATCTTGAATCGCACCTCCCCACGAAATCAGTCTAAAATCGTCGTCAATTTGAAGCATAATCTGTACAATTTTTTAATCTCTGCATTCTATCCGGAACAAGATTTCAAGTGATTGAGGTCACCAATCGTCTAGTGTTCTTAGAGCTTCGGTTGCATTTTAAGCTCATAATCGGCGGCGATCAAGGGCATTCAATGAAATAAACGGTCTGAGAATAACACGCTAGTAGTTGCTGTTAAACGAAATACGGATGTGAAAGCTTTGTTGTGTGGGAGCACGCGACAGTATAATCGAAGATCTCTAATGTATCGGTTCATAGATTTCAGACACGATCCTACATTTTTTTATGTGAGCCTCTGTGTACATGACTGTTGCCCCCGTATTTGTGTGACTCGCAGGTATACGAAGCCGGAGTCCCAAGGCAGAAACACAAGCTCGCTTTGCCATGTGTACTGTAGGACAAATTACCAAATAATAACAATGACTTATCTCAAATTGTGAACAAAGCGGCCACAGAATCACACCAATCAAATGAGGCTTCAAACCACCTAGGAAAAAAGGAGCTGAAAACGCTCAAGACAGCGATGCAGGATTGAGTCAAGTCGTTATACGTGGTAAGCATTTTAACCAGTCAACGATCACAAGAGAAGTAATTGTTTGAGGGGCTACGCACACAAGCGTGGTGAAGAATAGGATGGCTATGAGAAAGTGTATGATCATAGAGAGATGGCCTAAGTTCGGTCATTCACACGGATAAGACAGACGAGGAAAGGAAAGCAATTACGTCCAAACGTTTGGGCCTTGTCAAATAACCCAGGTAGTTTCGACGTAGTAACAGAACAGGTCATGGATACCAGTAGGTCATTCCAGAACCGGGGTGAAAGGTTATGTGAGCCATAAAATATGTTTAGAATCAGAATTCAATGCGAACAGATAAAATCAGCAATTAGGCAAATGACAACTAAGGTCAATCGACACCTGTCAGAAACTAGGCTAAAATTGCGTGACGTAATGGGATTGAAGCAACAAATTATCACGCGGGCGTGAAAGCGAGGGGGTGGTGGTCGGTGTGGAAACTAGTGCCCTTAGCGCGTGGGCAACAAAGAAACAGTTTAGTAAATACAAGACAAAAGCTGTGATAGATGGCACCAAATCTGAACTAAACTAGTTTAAAGGAGTTTCCTGATTTGACGAGCTAAATTTCGATGTCAAACTCTAATAAATCTGTACACTGTTTCATTGGCTGTTCCGTGCAATATACTCTATCGTTCGCATTCCGATTTTAAGTACTCGGTATCATCTCAGTAGCCTCCGTCAAAAGCGGAAATTACAAGGTGGGAAGGAACAACCTCGCTTGGTTGTAGACTTGACGTCCATTGAAAAGCATCTAATTTGCGCACTTTAAGTGTTTTTCTAGTTTATGTACAGTAGATAAAGTTTGCCGTATCAACGTCGCGTCCTTGCTCCGAGCTTTTTTCCAATTCTCTTCCAAGCCGTGATCACTACTTGTTATGGAACAATGCTTCGTTACAGCTTAGGTCACTGTTTCCTGGTGATTTCTTCCGTCTTGAGCTGGGATGTCGTCATTTTGAGGAGTTTAATTGAAATTGCAGTCGGTCCCGAGAAGCGGTCAGCCCTAACGAATTCAAATTATAGGTTGGATCTCAACCTGACGATTATCACAGTGGATAGGATTTTTTCCTGAAATTCATGGAACAATAAATGTTATACATACGAACGCCTTACGTGGTTATGGTGTGAAGGGATATGTGGAATGGACTCGCTATTATACGCAGTCAGAATGGAGCGCCGGTAGTGTAACATAATTTTGTTATAAAAAACAACAATATCCATTTCTGGCGTACGTCGATTACACGACACATTTGAAAGCATCGTTCTCTAAAAGGGGAAAAATCAAAGGCCACGGTACTGAGCAACTGGGATGCATACGTAGCAATATATCCCCTTCGGGAGTAGATATTTAGGCGGGGGACGCATTTTTGCTGAAACAAGAACTACGGAAACAAATCGCCAAATTAAATATACACAAGAATGTTTTCAACGTGTGTTTGTGCATGAATACAGTATGTGACACAAATAGCACAAACACGCTAAAGATTCACCAAACTAAGTGGCAGAAAACGTGAAGTGTGACCTTGAATTGAAGGTAGATCGTAGAAATTCATATAAGGTTCTATTGAGTCGAATGGCCAAAACACTCGTTTTGGAAGTCAGCGGTCGTGTTGGAACCCGTTATCTGGTGATCAGTAACACTCGCACAACGATACTATTTAGGCGGATGCATGTGTTCCACGCTATTGGAATGATCAGTCACAATACGTGTATCATCGTTAGTACTACATGTAACGATACTTGGACAGTGAAGAAGATAGTCACGTGTAGTTGTACATTGAAAGTATCGTAAAAGTATATTTCAAATGCGTCCATTTTATAGGGAGAAAGAGATCACAGTGGAAAGCAAATTCAGTAACAATACTTCGATTATTCATGAAACACTATTCCATTAAGACCGAGAAGGCCTGGATATCTTTAAATGTTCGGCAGTGTCAGAGTTTGATGCACTTTTGTTTCATTTTGGAGCTCAAAGCTGGTTGATGACATGGAGATGACGTAATGCTTGTTGTGGTCAACCTCACTAAGGGACTGCTTCAAGTGTGCCATTCGAAATTAAGTGTATGGTATTCTTTTGATCTGGACCGAGTATCGATTCATGTGAGGAGTAATTCAGTGCGAAAAAGAAAAAGTCGCCCTCAGGCAATTCAGCAGGAAGATGGAGTACTGGAGAAGGAAGAGACAAGAGACAAATCTCTTGGATGAGGGGAAACCCACTCGTATTCATTACGTATTCCGTGTTATTCGCGAGCCTCCCGCCTACCGGGTCAACGAGAGTTCCATTATCTGAGCTATCGCAGTTCAGTTCAGACAATCATTGACTATGCAGTGGGTACGGTGGCTTTGGTTGCTATTTCCTAGCAACAACCTCAGTCGGAAGTAGTGAAAGAGAACAAGAATATGAAAGAACTAAGAATATTGGTATTAAATCGAGATTCGACTGAGAGTCTTAGGTTCATGAACCAAATCATTAGACGGAATACTAACGTTCATCGGGCTATGATGGTTGGGACATGTGCTGTGTATGTCCCTTTAAACAGAATTCCTCGGCGCGCAATGTTCACTTAGGCGGGTAAGGGTGGCCAGTCCATGACATTGGATGAAAGGCCTGAGAATTCTAACCAGTGGTCTTGGCCAGGTAGGGCGTGTTAGACTTCCTGGGTGGGATCCAGGATACCCTCCCACTCAGTGGTTAGACGAGTTTGAGGAAATGACTAGACATCGCAATCAGTGGAGCTGTTCTATCCACAAACTTTTTTTATCGATCTCTCAAAGTACAACCAAGTAAGGTGCGGATAACAAGTGAATAACGAATGAGGCGCAATCGTCATTCCAAAGATATACATCAACTGTTCTAGTTCTAATCAATGGATTAGCTTCGTCGGTTGGTTCGCAATGGGAATAACAGCACACGACTGAACGAAATCCCATCGACGGTGAATTACACTCGCAGGATTTATTATTGGGTCGAGTAGCCTACAGTTTATGAATAATGAAAAAACCCCGCCTTTATTTTTCGCATCCGAACTCTGATGCCGTGGGAGCATCCGCACCCAGTAAGCGGAAGGGCCCTGGGTGACTGATAGATGGAGTAGACTAAATGCTACCGTATTTTGTTACAACGCTACCCGTATATTAGTGTAAAATACTTTTGTTTCGTTACAGATACTGACAGTAATTTCGCGTTTGTGGTTTGAGAAAAAAGGCACAGACCATTAGCTAAAGGTTCAGTGTGAAATACTCGTTGAACACTATTCTGAAAACTATATTCTGAACGTGTTATTGTTCTTCCAGATGAAGCGGATGTTTGGGGTTTTCGGTCGGCGAAACTGGCTTTTGATTCCAGAAGTAAAACACCATGACTGGCCGATCTTCTGTCTGAGTTGTTATTCACTACAATAATTTCTGGTGTTCAGGCAGAAGATGTACCCGGAACTGATTGAGACTGCAGTCGTGGTATATCAGCATGCCATTTCATTGTAGAAAATAAGAACAAAATGAAATCGATTCGAGATCTGTGGGAAAGGGTTCTTCGAAATCATGCTACGCGAACTATCAAACGTGCTTGAGATTAAAAGACAAAGATAACGACAAGCAGTGTAACGAATACGGGGTCAGATCACCACATACAGAAAATGAAACATCAACTACAATACGCAATTGGATTGTTCAATCAGAAACCAAGATAAGTGGTCGGTTTAAGGGTATACAGTTGAACAGGCAGTAGAATACATATATGAAGTGGTTAAGCTGACTTCCCAGGACATCGTGTCCAAATGTCAACCAACAGACATGTGAAATACAACATGGGTTGAAATGCACATTGTTAATCAACAAACTTAGTAGGCGAGTTACAGTAATCCCCCTGGCATAAACACTAGTCAGGATGGCCTAATTCGTTTCCTGTTGAAAGATTTTGTATCCTAGAGAGAGATCGTCGAAAGGAAATACTTTCATTTTCAACGTGGTTTTAGTTTGTAAATACGTCTTACAACCATTGTGCAAAGTTAAACTAGCCAAAACCATCATTTGATATTCGGCATTCTTATCTTTTATTATCCCATTCTAAACAACAACTTCTACGTCTAACAAATTCATGCACGGATTTAATAAAGTCCTAGAACCTTTTGGTATTTTTATGTAAAAAATGTGGATACGGTTGTCTTCACGAAGATACGTGGTTTCCTAAACCGAGCTGCGTCATGTTCCTACCCGAATTAGATGTTAAAATTCTTTGGAGTATGTTCTCTTCAAGATCGTAGCACTTGCAGCCTCGGGAAAAAATAATCATTTGTCATGATTTCGCCATTGTTGGTTGATTCGGTCTTTCTTTAGTAGAAAGCCCCATGCTTGAAAATGACTGACCTCGGTTATTTCTTCAATTCTCTAATCACACTCTTCAGATTCACACTCAATTGGATCAATGATGCAAGTGCAGTTGCGCAAACCCGACCACAAATAGATGCTAACTTGTATCGAATTGATTGCGAACCCTACAACCAATCGAGTACGATTCGTGAGCGAAAAGCATGGTCCAAACGTTTATCAGGAATTGATCCAAAGAGGCTTACAAGCATCCTGATTATTGGTCATCTTATCAGTGGTGTAGATGAACGTTTAGCCGAGTCACCTTGACAGGTGAACGGTATCGGAGTCATAGCATGAGACGGAAGCCATCCACCCCTCCCCCCCCACCCCTTATATCGCTATTGCTGACTGGCCAAAATAAGCCTCGGTCAACATGATCAGAACTCAGCATACCCAGTGGCTAACTGATTCTAAATGCCATCATGTCCCTAGACAAAAGTGTATAAAAAAAGTTCCTTCCGAAAAAGTATTCCCAAATAAATAAACCCCGAAAAATTTTCTCATTTTGGGGTGGTTGTCAAACGGAAATGTTTCTAGCTAGGTTCATGGGGAAGGGGTTATTGTGCTGTGGGAGGTTTTCTTAGAAAGCATTTTCTTACAAAGCAAATATGTTCCCTGCAGGGAGGTTATTGCAGTCTAAGGGACTACTGCAGATTTCAGTAGACCGGATTAAACTGGGCCTGGAGTTAAAACGGAATGACGTATTTTGGGGTTATAGGCCCAACCTAGTAGACAAATCCGAACGAGAAGTCAGCTACTCTAAACCAGGATGGTAAGTGACCAAAACTGGCTGCCTGAAAAGATGACTGATGCCAAGATTTTGTCCGATTTTAACCGTCGATCGTGTGGTGTTTCATTAATCAAGTGCTTTCTGGTAGCCAATGAACATCTTTGATATTAGTCGTCGAACACACGGTGGCTGAGGAAGGATACAGCCAACAGCATCAATTCAGCAACTGATAGGAATGAGGCGGACGGTTTGTAGTTCACGCAACCTTCGTCACTTCGGGTGATTGTGGCAAGTCCAGAAGGTCTGGGAATCTACATTTCTACCCTCGGGTTCAGCGAAATTAACAATTGGGTCCATTTAAAGCGTCATCACAGTGCCGTAGGCCTCAGTCTGCTCCTCAAATCCCCTCTTGTTACCCACATAAGTTCACAAAATGTTGACGTTACAGAATAAAAAATAAAGATCATAAAATAAGTCTAACCGCCCTTGAGGCGTGTTGGGGGACTCTATGCACAAATATAAAGGCAAACTGAAGTCCCGGCTTCTACCAAGCAAATAAAGATCGAACTTGGTACTGCCCCAGGTCAAACCCAACGTGTCTGGTGTCCTTCAGCGCATTTTGATAGCTACCTTGTCGTTCCATCTACGTATATGATACCATATGAGTATCTGATTTGGGAGACAAGTAGGGATGGGGTCAGCAAAGGTACACAATTTTTATTTCGGCATAGTATTGTTGATGACGTGGTAAGCGTGCACCTGATCTTGGCAGTGTTCGAGGTGACCTTCATTGCGACACTCAAGACTTTACTGTCTCATTCGTCTCCGATGTCCTCTTTCAAAGGGAATCTGATGAATAGCAATTCTTGTTAGGTTCTCACAAGCTTGGTTCATTCAGTCAAGTTCCTCGAGACATTCATTATACACAAAAAGGTGTTTAACTTCTGTTTTTCAGCGATTACTTTTGAACCAAACCACTTGAGTGGACCAGTCTTCGTACACTAATTTATCAGTCTACTGCTATACCAAATAGGCACACTAATTTCAGGCATGAAACAAATAAATCGTTTTATCCTGGAAGAAATGTCTAAGGGTGTTAGCCATCTCCTGAACCCACCTCTGAAAGAATGGAACGGGTTTGCAGACGCTGTCGACATGTTAGTTAACGACTCATCTTCGATATTTAGGACTGTCTTATTGTACCTTGTTCACATCGCACGTCATTCAAGAACAAAGTTTACTCAAGCATTCTGCTTTCTGATTGGAAGTAGCGACATCTCATTTACCGAAACAGAGGGTTAGCGTGAGGTTCAATGTTCTTTGAGCTGGAACAAGGAAAACCACTCGTTTACAATGACCTCAGAACAAGCACACGAGAAATTCCCAAGAAAATTCCCAGACCAGTAAGAGTTACTGGTAGCTTCTTGAAGGAAACGCAAAGGAGCAGTCTGAAGAAAAATATTCGAGAAGGCCACGAAAAGAAATTCCCGTGGTGTTTCTCACTCAATTATGAGTGAAGTGAATTTGCGGAGCACCTTGTAACTGAATGTCATCTTTCGGTGGACACAGTCACGCTTACGTTCTGTACCACAAATGCAGTACATAAAGGTGAGATCAGTTCCTTGAATAACCGATCGTCACGTTCACGTTGGAAATAAATAAGCCATAAATCACATCACTCGGAAACGCTGGCCAATCTTGTTGATAGATTAAGAACTCAGGTTAGCTTCGATCCTAGCGATAGACTGTTTGTTTGACGTCTGTCTGTTTGAGATTGAAATTGCTTTTTAAACCCAGTGACACGAAACTGAAAACAAATGTACCATTCGTTCCAGGTTGATTCCTGATACAACGTCTTCTGAATCGAGCTATCGGGACGACCAGTTAGACGAATGTCAGAAAACGGTAGGCACTTTTCTTCCATTTTGGCTGTTGTCCTGTACAGAATTCAGAGAACACAGTACGTGGTAGATCCGTTTATTAGCACATCGGTAAACGCGCACGTAAGTAAACAAGCGGGCAAACGTGAATCACCCACTGGCAAGCGTATGCGTAGTAATGTGTCAAAGGGACAGGAACAACGAATCAATGTCAGTCACACGCGCACCTAACCACGTGAGATTGGTAAAGTCGAACAAAGCACAGCGTGGGATAGACAGGCATCGAGCATGCGAGTGCAAGGCCAACGGGACCTGAATGAATCACGTGCGAATGCCAATGGCACATGGGTTGCCGACACAACAGTTGTGAACTTAAGTACCGGATACACGGCGTTGCGTCTCAGTGGGTTGTCCTTGCAGTCTAATTGTCCGTTCGTTACATGAAGAAATATCGGTTATAAACTGGTAGTTGCTCTGGTATTGGTTTCTAGTTTCGCGAAACGGGTGTTGGTAATATGTGGTTCTGGGGTGAAGCCATAGCAACTCCATCGTCCTGGAGAATATAAATTATACATCCGAGGTATGTCGAAGGATTGATTAGCTCAGATTCTCAGTTAGAGTATTATTTCCTCGCCAACATTTTTACGGATGAATTCTACAGTTTCGATCGGGGACACATTGGTGAACAAATATAACGGGAAACGAGAAGTTTATCACTGCATTACTATATCATTGTTCCACTAGAATATCCGTTTTTCGACCTAACAAAAAGTGGGCTACTTTGAGTGAGTCGTCGTGCGCTTGATTTCCGGTGTCTACAATGCGGCAAACAAGCGCACGGGGCACTTCGGGACACCAAAAATTGTCTACCCATTTACTGTAGATATGTAAATGATTTTTTAGTTGTAACGTACGCACGCGATTGGAATAATTGGTAGAGGAGTTTAATCAAGTCCTCTATGCGACTGGTTTCCTGTCGGAATTGAAAGATGGGAACACTTTCAACTTTCTTGATGTATGCTTCATAAAAAGTTCCTATGGCAAACTACTCCGTGGCGTACATCTTAGACCAATGTAGACAGGTCAGTACACTAATTTAGCCGGCTTTGTGTCTCTGTAACGCAGAAGAAACCAAATTTGTTCCCTCGAAGCCCGTGTACAAGTGAAGTGCTCGGTTGAGACCGTGGACAAAGAATTGGGCAGACTGAAGCAAATACCTCCGATTAACGGATACCCCGAATGTTTCATTCCGATGAACACGTCAAATAGACCCACAAGACAGGCACTAGTAACCACTAAAAATACAGAACTCCACACCTCCCTCTCAAAGGAGATGATGACAGCAACCTACTAATGAGACCCTTATAAAAGGCAACCACAGGCACTTTTCCGGCTGCCACACTATGTGCTCGCTTCGCGAGCCTATCGGTGATCTCAACGAACCATAAAGACCACTTTTCGTCACTTCTTCTATGCTAACCTACTTGTTTGTTTGGCCATCTTCAACAAGCTACACGTTAACTAGTCTAAGGGATCATAGAGCACAAGCTGGCCCGGCTGATGACAGAGAACAGAAAACCCTTTGCAAGTGCATTTGTGGACAACTTGCAAACACTTGAAATCAAGTTAATGACAACTCGTTCGAAACAGTCTACAGAGTACCCGTGAAAGCACGAAAACGGTATATAGAAAAGGGAGACGGTGGCCCAATCAGATTACTGAACCCATTGGTTTGTTCTCAAATGATGTTTTTCTAAGTCACTTCAAATGCCCTGGTCACGGTTCAAAACAGGTCTCTGATTTCAAAGTGACCCAAACGCTGACCTTTTGTCGAAACCGGACACGAATAATTAACAAAACACAGGTCCATTTTATAGCTGCCCTTTCCAAACCACGGAGTAACAACAAGTTCCCTCCCATTTTTGTTTAAGTAAGCCCAATTTTCACAACTACCCAATCAAGTCTTAAAACGGACATTGTTTCTAAACTATGTAGTTCTAGCACGTAAATGTGACTGCATTAGCCACTAGGATGATTTTATCGAAAACGAGCTTGTTCGCTATTCGTGTTTTCTCTATATGATAAAATGGGACTATTCAGTGAAATTGTCAACCGTTTGTAAAACTGACTTGTACTTGTTCTTGAAAACTGACCGAAGTGATACAAGTGTTGTACTGCACAAGATTTGCCTGACCACAATTCGGAACCAAGCTTTGAACAATAATGAAACGATTAGACTGCAAGCAGAAGTGCTCTTCTGTTGACCATAATCCAACTCCCATTCGGTTGGAGGACGCAATCACATGGTTTGCATGCTCTGCTCCAGCTCATTGTGTTCTGTCCTTATGACATAGTCCCATTCCCTGTCGTTCCATAGTTCATAAATGTTCTTAACCAAAAACTGCTTATCCAAGTAGAGCATGCAAAATTCGCCGCAAGATTGCAAGTTGTTTGATATCATCTTGATAATTTGTACGTAACGAATCTGCATAGATTGTTCTGTTAGCGATCCCGTCGAAACTCGTCACCATGTGGATGAAAATCTGAAATGAAATTTCACTAAACTATTTCTTGCTATTGACGACCCCAATCTCTTTTATTACATGCTTGCGCAGGAGTACAATGGAAGGGTATACGCCATAGCCACAAAGGCTTACTGCACTATTAGGAATAACCGACAGCCAGACCCTGAGATTTGGGGTGGAGAACCACATAAAGTCCCGATAGGTCAGGCGTGGTGATGATGCGGACGTCAGCGGATTACTGTCTACCATCTGTGAACTAACCATACTGATTTTCTTCATGTCCCCTAAGGAGAACCAAATTAGTTATTTCCATAAGGATATTTTTCCGATCGTAATCGACGAATCTGGTTCCATACAAAAAATTTGAATTTTAATATTGGTTATTGAAACTGCTTATAAATGCTCAGTGTTTAATGCAAATATACTAACAACTCCTGCCAAAGGGTTCTGGTTACCGATGCCGTTAAATGACTGTGAAACTTCAGCAACTATTCTTACCCGAAAGGAATTCATGAACGAGCAGATATACTGAGACAGTCTTGGCAGTGGTTTGAAGTAGAATGTGGGCTTGTGACTCATTTAAAGGCTGACTAGTCTGGTTAGCCCGTCAGATAAATGGGTGGAGATTCGGAGATCGGAAAATGCTTGGAAAATAACAACCAAAGACGTTTTCTGGTGAGCATGGGTTGAAAAAATAACACTTCGATCAGTCTTGAATAACTCATACCTTCCTGAACTCGAACCGAACTCTAAACACAGAACAGAAAAGGAAATACCACCTGTGCATATATTATCCAAAAGCCAGCTAGAGACTTGTACAAAGGTCGCAAAATATTCACAATCAAAAGAAGTGTTATTCACATTGAAAGCGGGCCAAAAATACCGACGCACAACGCCCGTTTTTACCGGATAGGTCAGTTGGGCAATCAACATCGGAAGAAATTTACATTTATTGAGTTTTTACATAGGTAAAATGTGAAAACCTTCTCAGTGTGATATACTTTTGCGTGAGTTGGTGTCTTTCTTAAGTTTGTCAGACAACAGGACGCCTCTATCTGTTTTTTTTTGTTTTCTGTGCATACACCTAACAAGCAAATATATTTGCAAGATTCAATACACTCGGGTTTTCAGATGCAAGTCACATAGATGGTTAAACCCACGTTATCGGTCCCATTGCTTCTTTACACTGTACTTGCTAAACTGTTGTTTATCTAACTCCGTGAAATTCCTAATGGAGCAACTCGTGATGCCCAAGGTCCATACAATTTTGGAAATCCCTTTGCAGAACCTATAGTGGCTTCAAGGATAAACGATACACCGAAATAAGAATTCTGGGTCCAATTAGTGTAACATGCATGGACCAGTGTTTCTCCGCCGGGGAGGGGGGCCGGTTGCTCGTGTTCGACTTGCTAATCACAAAATCACAGAAAACTCAATGAGCCTAAGGATAGAGTAAGTGTACCATCGGGAACGCATATTTACATTAGTGGAACATCAATATGGCCGCCAACAGCCTGCTCGCCACGTTAAAACCGCCCATTTTTGACCTTTGAAAATATGGATTACAAGCCAGTATAAACATGTCACACAAGGACCACCCAACCGATACGTCGACAGATTAGGAGTTGGTTGGAATCCGAAATACGATTTGGCATTTACGGATCGTTCACAAAAGGATGGCCATAAACAACCAACCTTGTAGCTAGCCAGTTACCAGTTAAATCGAGCTTTCAAGAATGCTGTGTGTCAGTGATTACCATCACTATTTTGAATATCATGATGATTATTCACTTATCCCCGCTGTGCTTAACAAAGGGTTTTCAAAAGTAGATGAAAAATTATACAGACCCGAGAGTTGGTACACCGCATGACCGATTGGAACCTTATTAGGTCCTTCATTACAAGTTACAGAGTCATGATTCCCGCCTGTTCTTCACCATGTTGTGAACACTTAAATCTCTGGGGAATTCCCTTTCATTTTGACTTCTAGTTCTGCCAGTCAACTGGGATAATGATGAGGGTTCTCGCAGGTTCGTGGCTTCTGAGTTTGGCCTAAGGTCATCACCAGCCGAGGTGACGTCATCCGTGCTCAGATGACAATCCCAATACTCGTCTGTATTCAAAGGAATCTCATCCTCAGATTTCATCTACAGTATGCAAAGACCAGTGTTTCTCTGCCGCAGGTTGCTAGTATTCGATCTGCAATACACAAAATTACAAGAAACCCCATGAGCCCAAAGCTCAGTAAGTGTCCCTCGAGAACCCACACTAAAATGGCTGGCTACAGCCTAACCACTAGATTTCTTGGTTCCACAGATGACCTTGAATTGTCACAGTTACTAGCCCGGGGAACTTCATATTCTGATTTTTATTGCCTAGTTCCTAAATTGGTAAGCTTGTTAACACCACCAGAAGACTGGAAACCGAAAGTGTGACTCAGAACCGAAGATAGACGAGAAGTCATGTACAAAAAGAAACGAAAGGGATGCAAAACGTCTGCTTTGGTCAAACTGGGAGAAAATTTTGGTGCTTCAAGGTAAGAATACAAATTAGTTACAGGAAAATATGGCCCGCTTTCCTTATCTCTTCACAAGAACCAAGAAAGATAGACTTTTAATATGGATGAAGTTCACACTCTGGATGAAGCAAGCATGAAGTAGTAAACGGAATTCTTGGAGGTCCGGCACTAATCAACAAATCCAGTTATTAGAAGTATTGAAATGAATCGCACATACATTATTCTAAAGCGCAAGAAATCCAAATTACTCAACGAATGGAACAAAACTCGATGGATTCATATCCAGCAGATCCATACACTAGAGCCTCGATTCATCACTTGAACACATAGCCTTCGATCATTAGGGATTCGCAAAGTCAAGCTTCGAAAAATGGAGATAAGGGATTTTCAGTTAAAAGGTATAGTGATTCAAGTGCCTTCGCACACTGTCCAGCGAGATACAGCTTCATTTCCGGTATTCAACCAATCAGGTGAAGCCGGACCGTAACGGTTAGATTGTGTAGATACAGCAAGTTCGCTTTGTGATTGGTCAGAAAGTCATCCGCCAATAAGTGCACACCTTTTTTGTGTACAAACGAGCTGGCACCAACCAAATGGGACACAATACGTTCCCGCTCTTTTTGTCTGATCTCGTCGTTCTCCCAGTACATGTAGTTCAGTTGTGAGCTATTTCCTTACGTGCGACTGGCCGGATAGATGTAATTCTCTCAAAATGTCAGATTTCTAAGTCTAGAAGTAGATGCAATGGACCGAAATTCCAGGTTTGCGTAATTCGTACCCGTGTAACTTCAGGATTATCAGAGAGATTAAGGTCAGATATGAGAGTGGGATTTCCATGAATAAATACACTCGGGTACAGGACCCGTCACATGCACATTGATGGTGTTATTTCGATCAGTAATGAAACATTTGCGAACTACACTCTAGTGTCAGTGATCGGGAGTCCATAAAGGCAACGGGGTATTGTAGTGGTTCTGTCCTGTTCATATACAATTCGAGAGAATCCATTTGGACTAATCAATGTTCATCCGCTTAATGCACGCTTTAATCAACATCCGTGTACTTCTACACACAAATAAATACACCATGCGCGTATGACTCATTTTAGTGCAACCATGGATGTTGGTTATCGTAGTACACGTCTCGCGCGTAGGATCTGCTTCCACATCACGTGACAACGTCTGCCGTATTTGTGCCCACCCGTCATACTGTTCATGGATCAGTACCCGCGTGGATATTCGTCCCGTAGCGTATTTCATGCCTATATAAATGCCGTATTTCACATATCAAGTGACCAAAACATTTCTGTGCCAGTTGGTGTACCTTTTAATTTCACTTCGGGCAATTCGGTCATCACAGATATGTTCATTTAACTGACCTCGGCATCAGCGTGAATTGAGAATACGGTGCAAATTTGGACTGCAAGGCATAACCGTGTCGACGATGCCGAATTTCATTCCATGAAGCGCAAAGGGTCTGCATCACATGAGTTAGAAATAGTTAGTTAATTTAAATTATACGCATCGCAATTTGCATTTCATTTCCGAAAATCGAGTGAGTGAATTTCGAGGTTATTCAGACGTTCCACTTCAATATTACTTAAATCCACTCTTCATTTGACGTCATCAAATTACCCCAGCATGATAATTCACTATTTACTCATAAAGGAATCACTCTTTATCATTTCATGGAGAGATTTTACCTCAAGAGTTACTTTTTTCTCTCACCATCTTGACCAAAATACAAGACCGTCCTTCACTTTGAAATACGAAATTATTACCTCTGACAGACGCATTCACTCATTTGCAATCTGTAACAGAGGAATAGCCTCCATCATCAGGGACTTTCTCCTGACTGCTTTCCTTGAAACTAGCCAAATTCGTGATTGTTGTGTCCGGGTTCACGACCGTTCTTGATTCGTAGGCGGTCCATGCACGAGATTGCCTCCTCGCCTGTGTCACGAGTACGTGCGCACTATGGCCACGTGGGGCCAAAGGGTACCCCATAGACTAACCAATCACATCCCTGCCTGAACACGTATCCATTGTATTGACCGTACCCCTTGCCGTCGACTTTGTAGTTCAGATTTTCTGTTGGTGTGCGGCCGTGTGGTCGCTGTGTGTTGTACTGTACTACGATTGTGCTCACTTCAGAACCCAACAGTGATGGACTCATCTAAACCCTGACGTATTTTAACACCTCGTTTACTTTCACCCTCAAGGTTTGGTTTGAGACAGAGCATCAACAAGAAAGAGATTCTCAGGCATGAAAATCTTCGGAGTTTGAGAGCAAATTATTAGATTGTATCTTCAATAGGTTTGTAGTTTCGAAAACCCAAAAAGGAGTAATACAGTCCAACCAATAACTCGATATTTGGAGAACAACTCGAAATGTTGAACAAGCACGTATTCCGTAATTCTTGATCATCCCAATATTTCACATTTGTTTATGATCAATGTCAAATCTCAACGGAGCAATAGGTGGTGAGTGGGTTATTGGTGTAATCAGCTCCCGCGAGCACCGTCCAGTTTGGTTCAATACTGCGGTAGTCCGAGTAATTACAGGTGCTGAGTGTTCAATGAATGTGATCGAGACGTTTCGACCAATTCATAAGTTTAAACATGGGTAACCAAGACTGATGAAGCGCTGCGTCTTGAACGCAGCTGAGGTGACAAGCATTCGTGTCCACGATCCCCCCTTGTTGAGTTCAAAAACAGATTGTACAGACACTGAAGTTTCCTTGACCCCCTCCCCCCTCCCCCCCCCCCCCTCCCCTTCAGACATACACATATCAGGGATCCATTGATCAGCCCAATTCCACAGAATAAACCCAATATCGGTCCAGTGATAGAACGGGATCAAGCATTTCAAACCTGATCTCTAAGCATACCACTTATTGCTCCATCTTGATTTTGGCATTAAAATTAGATGCATTGAAACATTTAGAAATCACCGAAGACTAGCTCGTTCGCCAATAAGTGTCGTTCTCCTGGTGTTCCGCGAGATTGTTCAGATAGCGTTATTTCCGCCCAATTTTTGATACTCGATGAATGTTATAGTTTTGTCGCGGACAAGATGAACCTACTTGAAAATTTCCTCCTTAAGATCCGATGCTTGTCAGATTTGTGTGAGAAATAATACTTTCAGCGTTCAACAGCAAACTGTTCAAGCCATCAAACATAAATGGGGCCTAATTTGAATCCGAACAAGGAAATCAGTATGCAGTTCGATGTTAGGTCGTACTGAGTTAGTTATTCCAAATAAAAGGAAAAATGATAAATTTTCTTTGTCCCAGCGGTCGAATTCAATCTAGTAGGAATAAACGATACTTTCAAAAGATATTTCTTTTTGATTAAGAATGATTTTACTTGCTTTAAAATAATAAATCATACTTGTTTCTGTTGTAAAAAATGTTCATCCTACAATGGCTGGGCAAAGCCAAACACGGTTTTCATGATCATTCAATGAGGGACGAGTCGGATAAAAGGTTTTATTACCAAGATCGACTGAGTGATTGATTATTTGATTATTTAATTAATTGATTGACTGGGTGATCCACTGATCCATTGACTGATTGGTTGATTGACTTACTGGCTGGTTGATTCGAAAAAAACGAAGATTTCTGCATGGTACGTTCACGCTCGTATGACCAATGACGCACTTTTTTATGCTACAAGTTTTGTTAGCAGCCGGAGTGACAAAAGTTCAGGATATTCGCCTTCTACTGACCTATCTGATTCACTTGTGCATATATTCAAACAAATAATCGTACTAGGTGGCCAGTTGGAGTGACCTTATCTGTGTGCATAATGGCCCTACCGTTATTTTCCGCCTACAGGGTGAATAAATTGTGTGTGTGACCTATTTATTGTATATGTTAATATATGCATTGTCCATCGTAGATACAAGCAAGCAAGTTCGACTTTGCGAGTCCCCGAGTGTTTTTACAGTTCGATTTCTTAAGATCTTTCCAATTGCAGCTGAAGATTTGCCATCTTATTCATATCCTGAATCTAAATAAATAAAATTGCTAACTGTGTATTTCAGAAGTGGTCCCCGTAGACATTTCCTTCCTAGCCAAACAGTGAATACAGTGGGAAAACGATCACCTTAGTCATCGGTTCCTTCTGCGCGATCTGTGGATTGCCGTAGTGGACAATGCGAGGTTCTGTCTTGTCAAGTAGATGTTTTAAACTCACTAGGATTTAATGTGCAACCTTCAGAAGACCAGATTCACGCCCTCAAAACAGCAAATGATAAATTACAAAAAAATTCCCAGGGCCGTGGGTAGTACGCATCCACGTTATTCCAAATGTTTTGTGAGTTGCAGCATTGTAGAAATTGGGTAATACAAAGAAATTGCTGGTTGAGAACGATGCAACTGTTGCTGCACGCCCGAATATGTGCGCAGAGATGTGTTGTAGTGAAAAACTGTGAAGTTAGTGGATATACATTTCTCGAGATCCTTGTAAATAGGATGAGCAGAATCAGGGAAAATCTTTGTAGATAGCTTTTAGCAAGCTTTACTAATGTTAGGATGTGATCAGGTGAGTGAAATCCCTACAGGTTATACCACCTGCAAATGATAAAAGCTTAAGGAATCTGACAAAACATGAGGTCTTTCCATGACAAACCAGAAGTGATGATATATAGGGGCATATAGCCTGTGAGGTAGAACGTATGAAAAGACGATGCATTTGATGAAATGAGTGGGTACTGAACAGAACTGAAGACACGAAACAAGTGTCCCACAAAAATGGAACCAACATGTTTGGACCAAGTTAGTTTACGGTCGAGTAACACTACAAGGTGCTTAACTGAATCGAGATAATTCAGCTCATTCCCATTTATTGAAGCGGAAATGTGATGATTCGACAGGAATCGCACGTGATACGGACGGGGACAGCTTCGTGGCTACGTATGCTGGGGAGCTTCAACTAATCAGGAACGCTGCGATTGGTCAATTTCCAATCTATCAGTTATTTCTTTGATCTATTATATTTATACAAACCAGTTCTGTAATACAGTTAACGCGCTATTCAGCAACCTTGATGTGCTTGTTACTCTGGTTTACGTAGGTTCGGGTGGGAGCGATTCCAGTACGTTCTGTCAGTTCGGGTAATACGAATATTACAACTGGCGTAGCATCATGGAGCTGCCCAGTATTGAACAGCTGAACCTGCACGCCGGTGCATCTGAGACTAAGGATTGGATTGAAAGGCTCGGGTAACGGTGCAGCATGTACAAGGATGTGAAGAAGAACCAGACTGCATTCTTCTTGACGGCTGGCGGTCGTTCATTTTACTTGTTGATGAAAAATCTTGCATAACCGGTAGAACCGGGATACTTCATGAAATGAATGTACAGCAGTAAGCATTTTCCGGAAACTGATCTGGTCAATGCGTACTTACAAGTTCCGCTGCACTTAGAGTCTAAAACACTGACAATCATCGAAACTCCGCGGGGCATTTTCCAATACAGTTTCTTGCTATTCGCTCTTCGCGAGTCGTTAGGAGAATTTCAGGCTGCAGTTAGCGAGGTGACGCGTGGTATCGATGGAATGATAGCACATCAGAATGATGTGCTTCATTTTGGATTCATGAAGGAAGAACATGACCGCAGATTGCAACAGCTCTTGGAGAGCTTCGTAGAACGAAACTTATCAATAGAAGCCGCCAAGTGCATATTCGTTGTAACCGAATTAGATTTCCTCGGTTTCACTGTCAAAGCAAACGGATACCGACCCGATCCAGATCGTTTTAAACCGCTGATTGGCATCGAGTCGCTAAAACGTACGCACACTTGCGATCAGTTCTTGGATGCCTGCTGTGCCACTCCAGACTGATCTCGAACTTTGCTACACGATCCCACCCATTGTTTCTGGCCCTGTCATCCTATGTGTGACAGCGGAACGAACAATGTGAAAAGACACTGTCCAGCCTTATTCCAGATATAGCTGACCGACCGATACTAACCCAGTTCGAGCCATCTAAACGGATCATGCTGAAGTGGGGATAGGAGCAGTTCTGGAAAAGGATGAATGTCCAATTATTTGCATCTCGTGTTTTCTCAGTGCTGCAGAGGAGGGTTATTGCCAGATGCAGAAGGAAGCTTTGGACGTTTTCTGGGTGGTAAGCTGACTACAGGATTACCTATTTGGACTGAATTTCACGACTGTCACCGACCACCAAGCCCTTCATTTCCTATGTAACCCAGACATATCCGTCGTCAAATCTACGGCTGCTATGATTCAGCGATAGAGCATTATCTTGGCTGTTTATACCTACGACATCATTCATCGACCCGGCAAGAAAATCCGGCAAGCCGACTTCCTGTCACGATACTCACGGCTCGCAGCGGCGGAACAGTGCCATTCGATTTCGTCGTCCCCCGCCCGTATCAAGGTAAGGATTACGGAAGCAGACAAAACGAGGCTACTCGTCTGTGATTTCGGCGATCAGAAAGGGGTGGCAACTCGAGGTGGAGCGAAGGTTTCCTCAGTTCTTCGTACTGCGACAGGAATTCATTATCTAACCTGATGGTGTCCTTTGCTGAGGTGACCGGCTTGTAACTCCACCTCCATTGCACAAGTCAGTTTTGGATGAACTATACGAAGGCCACTTGAGCGTGGACAAAAAGAAGTCACTAGCTAGACGGATGTGTTGGTGGCCGGAATCGGATGCTGATATTTTCAGTACGGCAAAGAACCGCGATGTTTGTCTTCACAAGGTCAAATCGAGACCAAGCAACTAGAACACATGAACCGAAAGTTATATTCCACGTCAGAAGGTTTATGCCGACCTATATGGGCCATTCTTGAAACGGTATCACGTCCTTGTACTGATCGACTCCTACTCCAGATGGCCGGAAGCATCCTCAACCAGTTTCCCAAGGACCTCATTCGTAATCTAGGCGCTACGGAAGTGCTTCAGCCGAGAAGAAGTCTCACAGATACTGGTCACCGATAATGGATCGCAACTGTTTGCGGCGGAGCTGAAAAACTGGCTTGACAGAATCGGATGTCGGCGTCTGCGACGGCGGCACGCCACTAATGGCCCAACGGTGCAGCAGAAAATTTGAAGCTTCCCGTGAAAAGCGCACCAGCATCGGCCAACTCAAGAACTTTGCCTGACTTGGAAGCAATCCCCAACAGATTCCTGTCGCAATACGGAAACGCAATGTGTACGACCAACAAGGAGATTCTAGCCGTTCTGTTCAAGTCCGGAAGACTACGGTCTTCGCTATTTGTCTTGATATCAGCAACGAACTTCGAGCAACTCGCAGAATCATCACCAGACAACATGGCCAATCTATGGTAGAGATTGCGGACCTGGATGATTTATCAATGCATCGGCGCTACCTCGGCCAAGTTCATGTCAAGTGGCGACCGACGATGTGACCGATCACACGACTGAGGCGACCGAGAATCTAGAAATCGACTACCTTGATGACAGTGACCCATGTGTTCCACCAGCCGAGAAGACTACCGAAACAGCCGAGTCACAGCCACCAGATCCAGTACAAAGGTTAGTGAGACAGGCGAGCCATACTGACGAGGAGCTCCTGAGAGAGGAAGGTTTTGGTGATTCAGTGGCCATCACAAGTGATACAGACGGGGACAGCTTCGTGGCTACGTGTACTGAAGGGCTTCAACCAATCAGGATCGCCGAGATCAGGTGCAGCAAAAGCTCCCTATGATTGGTCAACTTCCAATCTACCAATTATTTTCCTTGAATCAACATATTTATACAAACCAGTTCTGAAGTACAATTTTGCAGCCTTGGTGTTCTTACTACTTTGGTTTGCTTAGTTCCGGGTAAGTGCCATTTTAACACGTCCTGTCAGCTCGGATGTTGTGAATATTACAATTAGACGGACCAAACGGGATAGTCTATAATTAATACAGTCCCATCAGTACCACGAATGCTGCTTTGGCTTGACCCATTAGCTACAATTTTACCTACCAATACCCCGCTTATGTGGACGACTGAGCATCCATAGGAATAGGGGATCAGTTTACCGGGCAAACACCTGGACTGGACGATATATTTCACGAGCTTCATATGTATGAAATCTAAGATCGGTCACATGCGATCAGTTTCACAGGGCACATGAATTACGCACAGAATACACATTAGCTAACGTGTATGTAACCACAACGCTACTGCTTAACGGTTATCTAATGCGGTTTATTCTGAAGCAATCTGCGAAAATGTCATCTACTACGAAACCACAGTTTGACCTGAAGTTAAAAGTTTTCCTACAACTCCCATCCAAAGGTGAGGACATCAACCAATTAATTAGTAAGCGCTTGAATTCAGTCGTCAAACGCAGTTACTACGCTGTCCATCGTCACAACCACATGGATATCAACACAGCCAGTGAAAGGGCCACTGTCTCTCTATGCCAAGTCAAACTGCGTCCATCAATTCACGTGTGGATGCTTAGCCGTCTATATATAGGCAGAGCTGAGAGAAAGTGGCGTCACCGAATAAGTGAGCGTATTCTGATGTGACTATAAAAATCGATGAATTGCAGTTCACGATGAGGACTTCGTCAACGTAACTAAAGGCAATCAGATCATCAATTGCGAAACTTCGGGTTGAGCAAACACATGGTGGAACTCCAACCGACTCGTTTAAGCTCATATACAACACTAAAAATACCAGATGGATTAGATGTGCTGAGGCCCTAATCATTCCTAATTAAAAACCCGAAGTACGCACACAGCGTGACCCTATCCTGGTGACCTAACATTTAGCCCCCCTCCCATTCTTGTTCTTTCCTATCACTTATCACTCACTTCAATCTTGTATCAGTTTTGTTGGTTATTTTACTTAATCGTATGTTCTTGGAAAATCCGCTTGTATTCTTCACATCGAAAAGTCGGACACTGAGAGCCGGAATCAAACCTGCGACCCTCCGCATACTAGGCAGGTGCTCTACCAGCTGAGCTATCGCGGTCCGGACAGTCCGGTGTGAATAACGCTAGTGAATAATCGATAGTGCGCAAACCACTATTCCAATGATACACAGTATCTATTCTGGTTTTAATCATTGGGCTAGCCTCGTCGGTCACTTCCCAATGGGACGAACAGCACACAGTCCGATGGATCACGTTCAACTGCGTTATTCACACCGGGCTGTCCGGACCGCGATAGCTCAGCTGGTAGAGCATCTGCCTAGTATGCGGAGGGTCGCAGTTTTGATTCCGGCTCTCAGTGTCCGACTTTTCGATGTGAAGAATGCAAGTGGATTTTCCAAGAACATACGATTCAGGCTCCTCGTGCCAACAATACATTCTCTGAATATTTTACTGAACTCATACAAATCACATTGACTACAGTATGCATGTGTACTGATGAAGCGAAATGGTCCAAGATACGTTGTGAAAACCTACCTTCTTGCCGATGATAAATGATCTTTGCGCGAGCACAGAGTCTCGATAGGGTAACAAAGATTGAATCGGAAAATTGCATACCTAGTGAGTAGAGCCCCGGTGACCGAACGACCCACGATCGCGGCCTCGTGCAAAGTGCATGCGGTCGGTGTGACTGTTGATCTTAGTTGAGGTGTAGCTTGACACCAAATTGGTAATTGTCCAGAGACCTTGGATAATGGTGTGATAAACTTTCATTTGGCAGAAAAATATCAAACATAAATTAACAAGAACTGTTGCATCTGGGTTTTTTTTCAATCAACTCACTTGTCATGGATTTTCTAACTTAATCGGTAATTTATTCGAACCATTCAGGTATTAACCTACCCGACGTGAGTAAGGCGTGAACTAAAAAACCAGAAAAGTTATGTAACTTTGATTACAAACTGTGAACATTTAGGAGATAAAATAGCTAAAGGAAAACCTTCCCTTAGAGTACCTCCGATTGGTTCATCTGTCTCCGACAGACACTAAATTTAGCCAGGTTTTTTTTACCACGGCATTCAGTTATCATTGCTTATAAATGGATCGAACGATTTCATAATTGACTTGAAAGTGTAATAATTCACAATAAGTAACACACATTTATCACTACGTTTTTCACTTCGATAGGGTGCTGAATTTCTTATTAGTCTATGCTGTTACTTCCATGGTTACTAATCGTATTTTGCAGAGCAAATACGTTACACAGTAGAACGTTCTATGGTTTGATTACATAACAGGATGCTCCCATGGGAAGTGAAAATAAACACTTACTATTTTACTGAGCAATCGCCTAATTTTGCTTCTGTACACATTGACTTCATCAGCTGGTAAAGCGAAATACTGATACTGGGGGTAATTGCTTTTTCGGGAGACAAATGGAACAAACCATTTGTTTTACTTCATCAATTTCATGGCATGGGTTTGTGGCGGAATTCGAATCGCATGTGTGCCCAACCGTTTAGGTAGTGGAACAGCACAGGATCCCCAGTCTATCAGTGACGGACATTGTACGGGCTATTCAACGGTCAAATGTGTTTGGTGCATGAGAGTGTGAACGTTGACTACGAAATACTTGCGTGAATGTCTGAGCATGAACTTGCATGGATGGAGCGACGTCTGTCAGAGTTAAGTCAGAAATGATGGTCTGGGAATGCACGATCGATTGACAGTCTGTGAGGATACAGTCTAACGCGGTTATGGTCACGTCGACGGAGAATCGTGAACGGTTTGATTAAATATCAAAAAATCAGACGTTTGAGACCGTTGAAAAAATCAGTATTCCCACTACAGGTCTGATGATAAGCACAAGCATTTTCACGTGTTACGATCAAAATGGGGTAAGAGGAATGGCTAACAGAGTGGGATAAAAAGAACTGTTCCGTTTATTATAAAATCCCATGGTCTTAATACACATGATACACTGTCCATCCGACCATCTGCTGTCCATCCACAATGGTGTGCACATTGTGGAGAAGACGTAATTTCCCGAGTAAACCATGGCGGTACATTTGCTTGGTCAAGGCTCCGAATGTGCATAAAATGACGCTTCTAACCTGTTTCCAAGGATTGCTAAAGGCTCGGTAGATGACTGAATCAATATCCACTGAGCGTCCAAGGTTAACGAGTGTTCTTATGTGGATCTTCGAAAAACATATAGTTCTCCCTTCTTCAGTCACGTCTGCAGGCACTCCCACACACAAAAAATGAGTTCATCATCCGCAGAGATTTGGTATGAGTTACCACACGAGAACACAGCTGGACGCAAGGCAATCCGCTCATACTGATGAAGCAGCTGTCAGTGAACATGCCTCTGTTCTACCGATTATCTCAGAGAGCTGATGAACATATGGAAGGCTCTGCTATCCAGAGTGCAAAGAAGAAAAATGACCAAACAATACGGCAACTTGTGAGCTTCTTTCGGAAATAGTCATGGCCGGGCAAGCCCATCTGAGTCTGTGAACGGGGATCAGTGGTGAAGACGTCCAGACGGGATGATGTTCCTCTGCCTTGGAAGATTGAAGAAGATAAAGATCCACTGGACTGGTGCCTGGTACAATTGAACAAGTGAAATTCCATAAGTGCGAGGAAGTGGGTGATTGGGTTCTGAATTATTTCGATGAAGTACTGGAACTTAAGGCCTGACGAATTCATGCGTCTGATTATTGATCTGATTATGTAAAACAGTTCGATATAATAATGAGAACAGCGGTGACCGTGTTCTCCCACATTCCTTCAGGCTGACCTTTGTTTTCCTATCTGAACTCCTAGCCTTCTTTGCTGGGAGCTGTGTTAATTTGTTGTGTACAACTAAGGGGAAGATGAAATATGAGACTTTGTTTTGATGGAAACTGGCAAGAAGGCTGAATGTGGTTACTGAGTGGGTCATAGCACTGAACGAGCTACTGAGTTCCTTGGCGTCTTTTACACGTGGACCCTTATTTTGTTGTGGGCCGTTTCACAGCATGTTGGAATTTCAGGTATCACAGCGGACCTCACTGGCATTTATTGGTTTTGAGCTTGGGGTATAGGTCGTCTAGTCTTATCTCAAGCATTCTAGACATGAAAAGAAGTCGACCGTTGGCATACACTTGTCTGTGAACAAGAACTTTGCGGACGAAAATAAATAAAACAGCTTCGAATATTTTGGCAGCATTCGCGGACGGCAACCTAAATGCTGTGAATACCAATTCTCAACCTATTTTGGAAGCGCGTCCAGAGAATTAGTGAATATGTCCAATGACTGCTGTAGCAATAAACCAGCCAAATTTATGATCAGGTTTTTTTGAAATCAGGAGCTTAGTTATAAAGTTTCGCCCCAATACCTAATTTAAGGCGCGAATTCTCGTTAGGATACGGCCACACCTGTGTTGGTTTGGGCACTCGGGTAACTGCGGCATGATCTCCATCATATTACCTAGACTACACCCACCTACAGATTAGTCATTAGGATGGTGGCTGGTAATTCGGGAATATATATGCATATCAGTCATGCATGGGATTGTCGTCTCGTAACTGAGTGACTCGCAGATAAACAAACCCCTGAGTCCCTAAATCGCTTTGCTACATGTACTGTACGAATTGATCGAGACGGCGATGCAGGAGCGAGTCAACTGGTTCACAAAGGAAATCGTTATATATGGGAAGCTTTTTGACTAATCAGTAGTCAGAAGAGACGTATTTGCCTGAGGAAACACGCACACAAGCGTGGTGAACGATCAATGAATAGCATGGCTATGAGAATGGTGTGATCAAAGCGGCGAGGCCCAGTTCAGTCATTCACACGGGCTTACCAGAGAGGAGAGAGAGAGAGAGAGAGAGAGGAGAGAGAGAGAGAGAGAGAGAGAGAGAGGAGAGAGAGAGAGAGAGAGAGAGAGAGAGAGAGAGAGAGAGAGAGAGAGAGAGAGAGAGAGAGAGACTAGTCAGGTAACCCAGAAAATCATGACGTGTTAACAGAACGCGTCAAGAGTCAGTGGGCGTAGATTCCAAAACGGGGAAGGGAGGTTACGCAAGCTTCATAATCTGTTTAGAGTCAGAATTCAATCAGACTAAATAGGGTCAACAATCAGACATATGACAACCAAGGTCAATCTACAACTGCAATAGAAACAAGGCTAAAGTTGCTTGACGTAATAAATTATCACGCTGGGGTGGAAGCAAGGGGGTGGTGATCTGTGCGGAAACTAGTAGTCAAAGGCCATGGCACTGTTTGATAAACACAAAACAAAAATTGTGATAGATAGCATGCGATCTGCACCAAACCAGTTTAAAGAAGTTTCTCGATATGGCTAACTGAATTCCCATGTCAAATTTCACCAAATCCTTCCCAGTCTACTGACAGACGCCTGTCTCACTGGGTTTTTTTGTTTGCGCGCAGACTGGCTGGTTCGTCTCTAGTCGGTTTCAAGGTATGCTAACGGCTGACTGATCCATTGGTCGCTTGACTGGTTCCACTAATGTAGGCGATTCTGGCCAGCCGATCACGTGCTATCTGCTTCATTACCTTGTGGTTGATTCTGGCTGAGCCATGGCATACGGTCTGACCACTGAACTGGACCATCTATTGACAGTTGGCTAAGCCTATTCTCTCGCATCTCTGGCACCACACCATCTTCGCATTGTTTCGGAATTGTGTAGTGGAAAATCCACTTGCATTTTTCACATCGAAAAGTCTGATGCCACGAGCCGGAATTAGTTAAAATTATTCGGAAAGCCACCCAATCGGCTGTCTGAGATTTTCTCTTGATTGGTCTGAAGACGGGCACATCAATCACCCTTACACATTTCACGTGGGTGGCTACACCGTGCACTCGCCGTCAGAGCATCACGCCACAATGTGCGTCCACAATTACGCACGTGTACTCGACCTTGTCGGGACGAAAGATAAGAGGCTCAGTAACCATCATGTGACCGAAGCAGATGATCGAGAGGTGAACAATACCAATACCATTAGACAGAGACATGACTCTCAGTGGGCATTACGCGTTCCAAGTGGGCGAAGTGAACAAAACGGGTGAAATCACACTGCAGTCTTGGAGTGACTGCGATGGTAACAGCGGCGATCGAGGGCTTCAGTGCGGCTACAGTGGAGCAAATGCATGAGAATTTCAACCCATCTTCACCGTTGCAGCATGGTGATAAACGAGTATTGGGCCATATATATATAATAGACAGCTGCGCTAGTCGGTCTTCTAGTGGCAGCAAGACCACATTTCGGGTGTCCAAATGTATAAACTTGAAGATGAAAGAACTGTGAGCGTTTTTCTGTATTTTGGGTTAACATCCACAAAAGCCTTAGCTACTGGCCTCGTAACAGCGACATTCTGTGGCCTATTCAGATCGTACGTGAACTGGGGCTTGGTTTTGGGAACCGCATTACGGTTAAAGTAGTGTGAATATATCATAGTTTCACTATTCTGGTTTGGTTTGAGCCTTTGATCACTAAGTTTCACCACGAATTTTGCTGATTTCATGGAATGAAATTTCCGTAGACCGATCTCCTTTAGCCGATTTTTCAATAGTTTTGGCATAAATGCATCCGCGGTGTCCCCACGCAATGTTCAAGAAGAACCATCCATTAATTTGCAACTGTTTTGATAAAGATGCTGATAATTAGTTCACAATGATTCATTTGTCCAGAGGTCGAATTCAATCTAATCTCTTACAACGACTGTATGTCTTCAACAAAAAAACTGAATAATAGTGTTAGTGGTTCAAGTGTCTAACGACCGCTTACATTCTCAAGTTAAGCCAGTACGTTTTCAGCTCTCTCAATTCCGTTTTTCATCTTGGGGACCATTTTATCAGACTTGTAATTTGGATGGGGATACTTTTACGAATCAGAACTGCTATACTTTTGATAGAGCCGGAAGAACATTGTGGACCGAATGCCCGATTGATTTACATTCTCTGAATCCGTTGTCAATGATCATTAAATACAGTTACATAAAGTTAACACAACATAATGGAATTGTAATCTAGGTGGCTTAGTATAGAGACAGTGAAAGAATCCCTCATCTAACAAGCTGCGCTCCATTATCTTTGAACAGGGCCGGGGTAAAGACATGGAAACGTGGCGCTTTGTGACGTCCTAAGACTTGGTTTTCATGGTGCATCTCCGCCTTAACAGGTGGATCTATCGGAACCGATCACGGATCGAGTGCCGGAGTAACTGTGTAAAGCTGACACTGCAGGCCAGCTGAACTGTCTTAGAGTGCTCCGCCCCGTCTTTGAGACGACGCCGTTGATTGTGAACTGGGGCAGCGTCAGCTTCACAGATCGCTTCACTCACTCCTAATAGTTACCTAGCGGTAACTTGCACGGGATAGAATAGCTTGCGGGAATTTCTCCACGGATAACAATCTCGATGGGATTGTACTGTTTAAAGTATAAAGACGGATTTTGAAGCATAATCACTAATTATAGTAGTCAAAATAAATTCATAATAAACTAGTTTCATTAGGGGCTCTCATGTAGTATTGCTTTGTGTGGCTGACGAAGCTTGAACAAAGAGAATCACTGAGCCCAATAACGGTGTCTTTCACAATTTTCTCCGGAAAGGATATTTCCCACTCGGTCTTCGTTACTATGCCATCTGGAGGTCCTAGCAACATTGCCGTGTATTCAAAACACTCCACATGTTTCCTGTGGGATTCAACATTGGAGAATACGGACCTAGCGGAAGCAATTCAGCTCGCGGATGGATCTGTTCCCGAAAACTGATTCTACTTTCGAGTGACAATGAGCGTTATCACATATGACTGCAATTCCACTCGTTTCTATCAATTTACCCAAGATTTTGTACAGTCATTGCCTGCACTTTTCACTGGTGTTAGACCCATTATCCACTGCACCCAGCCCCGTCAGCGGCAATCATGGGTAAGTTCATTCTACGTGGATTCGCCGTGCTCGTAAGAGCTGGTGCGATTTTCCACGGTTCCACCATTGTTACCATCGTGGTCACTCCAAGACTGCAGTGTGATTTCACCCGTTTTGTTCACTTCGCCCACTTGGAACGCGTAATGCCCACTGAGAGGCATGTCTCTGTCTAATGGTATTGGTATTGTTCACCTCTCGATCATCTGCTTCGGTCACATGATGGTTACTGAGCCTCTTATCTTTCGTCCCGACAAGGTCGAGTACACGTGCGTAATTGTGGACGCACATTGTGGCGTGATGCTCTGACGACGAGTGCACGGTGTAGCCACCCACGTGAAATGTGTAAGGGTGATTGATGTGCCCGTCTTCAGACCAATCAAGAGAAAACCTCAGACAGCCGATTGGGTGGCTTTCCGAATAATTTTGAACTATTTCTGATTATTCAGAGAATGTTTTGTTGGCACTAGGAGGCCAATTGTGAATAATTCTGACCTGTTTCCGAATAATTTCGAACTAATTCCGAAACAATGCGGAAAATGTGCGGGTGTTCCTCAGCAGAGGTTGGTTGAAACGCGCGGTCATTTGGGACATTTCTAGAGGGGTTCATGACGAGCAGCCTTCTCGGGGCTTGACTCACCCACACACCCCGCACTGACCAGATCTTACTGCGAGTTTGGTGACAGGGAAGACTGACAGGGGGGGGGCGGAAACTCACTTATTATATGACCACTGTGAAAAACTATAAGTAGGACAAAATGCTGAAAAAACAAGGAATCGAATAAAATGACTGGGCCAAATGTTAGCTTTATTACTTATTCATATACTAAGTCTTAGCATTCGGATTTTTTCCAAAAGGTGTTCTGCTCACTTTATATATTTTACAGATAATAATCAGCGACAAGTACGTGATAAGGATTAATGTGTCAGAACCGAGTTCGGTTCGGAGCGTTCTCTTGAAAAGCCAGTCTTGGAAAAGGTTATTCGTGGTGACCAAAACGTCGACAACCTACCAACGATTTGGACCACGCTGTTATTGAACAATAAAAATGTTACCAGCGATCAGTACGTTTTCGTACATGCTGATTGGAACAAGAAAATATCTGTTGATCTGAACGACTTTCAGTTGAGAGGAACTTTCAAGGACGCAAAAATGCAAAGTTTGACAATTTCTACACATCTCGTTTTATTTTGTTCTGGTTAATATCAGGCAGAGGAATCTAGTTAGCACAAAACAGACTAGAAATGACGGAGTGCCATCGAAAGGCAGTGAGAATGGATGCATCAGTTATTACCTATGGCGACTGGGTCTGTGAATCACGTGATCCCCACTGGAAGAGCACACACACACACACACTCGCATCATGTCCCACAAGGTTCAGTCCAGGAGTCAGCGTTTTCTTCTTTTGCAGCTTCTGAATGTACTGACCACCTAAATAGGAATGCCTAATCCATTTGTGTCAAAACTATTCAGACTTCGGGCCAACTAGCAACCTCTGATGGGCCACGACCCCCCTCCTGAAATATTGCACCAATAATACATTAGAAAAGTATTAGAGAACAGAATAAAAAGAACAGACCAGATAAATTGAAACTTGTTAGGAGTCATCATGTGACTGGCCGGCCGAGATTTCCTTCTTATTAAACTGAAATCCAGCGCGTTATTCACGTCCCATTCCAGTTCACGTCAGAACCGTATTGGACGTTTGTAGTCTGCACATGGCATCATGATACGCTGGCCCGGCGAAGTAGGTGAACCCATTCTTGTCGCGACCAGAGCTAAGGGTCTCGGTAGCTATCTGTGACAGCGTAGACCCATACGGCTGCGTTCAATCGTCTAACCAATGGGCAAATGAGGACCTCTCATTCGGCCCTCCCATTCCGCATCGTATCCATTCTTTACCTGGTAGAACTATTCTGCACAAGTGCATTTATCTTGGAATCGGCTTGTTGTGTTCGCAAAACAGTACCACGGTAGGAGAGAAATGTACTCCGTGACCAGAACGGGATAACAACAGACTTATACCTGAATGAAGCATGGTTCATACTTCGATCAACCAATAAGCAACAAGAACAAACAGAGTCAATCGACTTGAGGCACGTGACTCGCTGGACAGTTTGAATTAACACACGAGCACGTACGCAGCAAGTAGACAGCGTTCAATGTCAGGGCACGGTGTAGTGGGCAACACAGGTCTGAGCGAATAGTGGCGGTGACAATCGGCCTGAAATGAAGTCGGGATAGACTCGGTGCTGGTATTTGATAAGCGAACACTGGGTCGACGTCCTGTGAGGGTATGGTCTGACACATCGTTCGACAAACGGTTCAGTTTCACCGACAGACAGTGTGTCAGCACCGGCCCCTACCGAGCCCACGAAATCATGAGTGGCAGGACAGCCGATCGATGGCGTGACTCGATACACTAGACGAATCACACCAGCGACAGTCAAGCCCACGGCAGTCGGACCAATGCGCTGTGTGCAACGAGTGGGCGCATGTGACATAAACCTGATATGTCCTCCATTTTTCGCTAATAATACCAGATGATTCTGAGGCAGTGTCGAGTTCTTGTTAGGGCTAGTGGGACGGAAGGAAACGTTCAACGCCGTTCACTGGCACCTCACACCTAAAAAGAACACAGGCACCAGCGGAGTGGGTATTAGGCAAGAGTCCATTATCGTCCTGGAAGCAGGAAATCCCAGGGACAGACAGTCATGATTCAAAAGAAAAAGGGAGAATATTTGGATATCAGCAGTCGTAAATACCAAAGATGACAGTGTTCAGGACCGAAAGAGCGATAGAAGAGAGATAATGAATAGGTAGTGGTGTTTTTTTGAATAAACTGTGGCCCTAGATCCTGTGTTGCCGTCACAATGGCACGACATGCTAAATTTAGTCAAGACAACACGGTTGAACTGATCGCAGGGTGAATTTATTAAAAGAACACCTCAGAGATCCATATTCACGTACTGGTCAACTAAGCACCTAGGCATATCTTTTCGGCAGTCTAGAGTATGTCGGGTGAACCTACTGAAGTTGTGTCAGATCAAAAGATGACCAAGGTTGGTTGATAACCACGAAGTGGTAAATAAGAAAAGAAAAAAAAGAAAGTTCACATGGTGTATTCTTACTGGATAGACCTTCAATCCAATATTTCAGTTTGGTTCAAGTGAAGTGGTCAGGAGATAACATTTGGAAATCGTACAGCAAGGTATTCAACCGATTAATCATTTACACAATTTCTTTTCATAGAATATGCCCATCGATTCGTGAAAAAGCTTGTAACACGAAGAAAGTTCTTTTCAATATATCACTTCAGGCATTGACACATAGTACTGGGTGAAGGAGAGTATATGTGCACCTATAGAAAGCAGAGAGTGAGTAAATGTGCAACAAATCCGGTAACTCGACAACATGCTTCAACTTGATGAACCTTGTTCGTTGTGTGAACGACAGTAAGTGTGAAATGTGTAACCAAATGTCGTGAGACGACAGGTGTGAAAAACGGTGTGAAAAAGAGGTGTGGGGCTTGGGAGAATTTGTACATGGGAACCAGAAGAAAATCACGTGTTACGGCCACGGTAACAACAACTGTTGCACGAGGTTACGTTGCTTACACAATCCCGGCTTCAATAGTCGAATTTCTATGGCTTCTGACGTCATAAGCAACCTCCTGCGTAGTCCTTTCGCGTGAACTCTAGGAGTTGTCAGGACTGGTCTGAAAGCTGTCACTGTGTCGATTTGATGTCCGCCATCCACCAGATGTTGTAGGATTGCGCTATTGATAGTCCGAACTGTTCCTTTGCGTAAAGAAGCCGGGACGTGTTCTTATATCCTCTTCGACAGGCGTCTCGTCGTATGTCCAATATACTGTGCACTACAAGAGCACGTAAACTGATATAAAACAAAAGATAGAGACTAATGAGCCAACCTGTCCTTGGAATGTTGACCAATGAAAGGCTTCGTATTTTTTAAGATTCGGACATGCGCAGCGGAGAAGGACTTCCCGAGGGTCTTGGATATGCGTAGCTCTAGTATGTCTAAGGTCTTGTCACCCTTGAACGGGACAGTTAGAAAAATGTCCTTTTTCTTGGCCATTTACACTTTCACTTTGTGTCTCCTCTCACTCATATGTTGACGAATAAACGGTTCTGGATAGCCGTTTTTTAATAATGTGTCACGTATGTGTTCGCGTTCTTGGACAATCGTGTCAGGACTGCAGATGTTTCTTGCTCTGTAGGTCAGACAGCTCACTAGGTTTCTCTTGTATCGTAGAGGGACAAAACTTAGGAAATGTGTGTACTGCACATATACTCTCCTTTACCCAGTACTATATATGTCAATGCCTGAAGTGATATATCGAAAAGAGATTTCTTCGTGTTACAATTTCTTTTACAGCTCTATTCAAAATTACCTTAGTGAAAATGACCAAGAGTCAACAAAACTTGAGAAAAACAATTGATTGGGGAAATTTAGACAAGAACAACTTTGTTTGCTACGGGCCGCCTTAGAGCACTTTTAGATTTAAAGGAAACATCGGTCAGAATGCCTTGTGTCAAAACCTGCGGATTTGAGTCCTAATGGTATATTGTTGGCTCAGCAAGATGCATACTTGTTTTGAAAAATCGTTTCTAAGGTTACCGATACAGCAGTAAACAATCTGCTGGTCGACAAAGTACAGCCATTTGGGGTTTTTCGTTGCCTGTGTTTTGTACCGACTGGGTGCGCACATATCGACGCATAAGTATGAGAATGGGCGTTAAAAACAACGACAGACTTCGGTCTATATGCTGCGTCTAAGTGGAGACAAATAATAGGATGCGAACTGAAAGCTTCAGCTATGTGGTTGATCTCGCTCATAAAAACAGCCGACTGTGCGCACTTGGAACAGCGCTATTGTCAATTTTGTGAAAATAAGACAATTCCTGCTATGTAACCAACTTACCGGCTGATTGACTGACTGAATAACCGTAACCGAGCCGTCGCCCAAATAATTCATTTCACGTAATGAGTAGCTAATTGGCCTAATTTGTTTCCCTAACATTTAAATTGACATGATCAGGCCAAATTAACTTAGTTACGACGACTGAGCATAATAACGAAGAAATTGCTCATTTGTAGTATCCCGGTGAACTTAGTACAACAATGACTAGTCCGAAGGTGTTCAGCACTGAATTATCAGTAGAAGCAGTAGAGTGCACTTTTCAAGCTCTTTATCCGATCGAAGTCGGTATACGGAAAGGCAGAGATTGGTGAAATATAAATTAAATATTAACCAAAGATAGTAAATTCTATTAGATTTTGCTCACTTCATCGCTCAAACTAATTATCAGTTAGGAGTAAGTAGTTTGCATCACAGACACTTCTGCGACTTGGTTCATAACCAGTATGTCGGAATATGAATGCGTAATTTATCACGGTAGTTGAAGACCCAATTTGTACGCGTAACGATTCATTGTGCTTGATGAACGCCCAAATCACCATTGCGAACCACCTGTTTCGGTAGTTTCATCCGCACTGAGGATCCTCGGCCTCATCTACAGTTCAAACTCCGATTTGGATCTCGATTGGGGCGCAGCCCACTGTCCAATGTCATTCGACAGTAGATTTGGTTGTTAACAATTCGTCGCCGACAAAGCGGTCAATTCTCATGATAGACGACTATTCAGTAGGGGTCCGCGTTTGACGAATGCATGTTCACGTTGACTGGAAGCTTTTTCCTTGATGATCGGGATAGATAGCAGTTGAGATGGCCATTCTGGAAGAGGTAAACAAAACACAAAACTCTAACCCTTGGAATTTACTATGGCTAATGCCGACGTGACCACTGGGTCAAGATTTCACATCATCAACTGCAGCTGTAGATGACATCCTCATATAGGAACTAAGTCGTTCCTCACCTATCTGTTCTCCTGATCCCATGAATCACTGTTTGACCTTAGATCGGTCCGTTTCGACTCTGTTCTATACATTTTTTCCGAGAATCAGCATATCCCCTAACAAACATTGCACTTTGTGAAGTCAGACAATCGATAGTTGTGCATCCGAGACTCGGAGTGACAAACTTCAAGGGGACCATAAGAAGACCAAAGTGAAGGCTTGCCCCAAGCTGCCCTGCCTTGTCGCATTGCTGATCAGCGGCGTAAAGTGGTCCCTCCTCCAGATTGGAACCTCCTTGATTGCGAAAATTTCTGTCCCAGAAACAGTTTGTGATTACTGTTTCTTGCTGAAGGGGACTACTGTGTGGTAATTTCCAGTCACTGAATGCGTTTGTCATAAACCCAGAGATGAACCCATTGAGCTGTTATTCGATCGGAGGACTACAAACGCAGTCAAACGAAAGAGCAATGCTTATTTGCACTCCTACTGTTCAGTTCACTTGAAGACGGTCGTTACCCAGTTGGAGGATGCATGCTCTCCTTCACGTTACTGCTTTCGGTTCCTCTGAGGTTGCCGCATCCATTATCAATCCACAACTGTCCATAACTGCGTTTTGAGAAATCAACTACGTACTCATTCAGTGTGTAGTATGCACAATACATTACACTCTGAGCTTGAAATCTGCCGAACTGACCTTATGAGAGGAACGCATCGAAAGAATGGTTTGAGTAACTAACCAGATAAAAATGCGTATAGGTTTTACCTGCTGAACTCATGAGGGATCTCAATGCCGTTAAGCTTCACTCCACTTTCTCCAGTGCATTCAAAGCCTCAAGCTTATCTAAGCGCAACTTAGTCGTTACGCATAGGGGAGTGACCATTTTGGTCCTCAGGCCAACTGACTTGTTTTAATTATCTGTCGTACGGTTGTGAATTGCAGACTTTATCTGAATACTTGTCGCAATCAAAAAGTTCCCAATGAGTATTGAAAGACCCAAGTACCGTATAAGGTCAGCCTCGTACAATTTTACACACTAACGAACTCAGGGTCCATAGTCATTTTCAACTTGAACGAACCCAAGAGCTATTGCAGGAGAACAGGCTACGAGAGGGCAGGATGAGAATGGTGTAGTGAGCTCGGAGAGGTGAAGAAGAAACTTTGTGACCCCAAAAACGTTGGACCTATCGGTATCTAAAAAATATGAGTTTCTGACAATATAAATACAGTTGTGCAGATTTCTGATGGCCAGATCATCAAAAACGACCATTAGCGATTATTATTGTCTTTACTTCAACCAGCCTTCGAGGAAATTACAACTATGAACTGCCTCTCGTACAATCAACATACATTCACATTTATCGAGTTAGTGTTATATTACTGAAATATGTTGAAAACTGAAAATTACATCTGCTTCTTTCGCCACGTAAAGATTTTCTTAAACCTCTGGGCATCTAAATGCGTGTGACAGCATTTACAGTAACCACTATGGGGTTTTTAACTCAACAATACCTAGTGGTTGAGAATTACCATACACGATTGAGAAACGATACCACAAAACTAAGAATAGTCATACAAGACTCAGTGCCGAAATGACAGGGTTGAGCAAAAACGCTACTAGGGTGAGTAACGAGGGGAAACCTGTAGTACTGGTATTACTATCAGCATGAGTAGAGCTAGCACTTGTATTGGTGGCAATAGTAGTGGCAATATTACTAGTAATATTATTGGCAGTAGCAGAAATAGTATTAATATTAATATTAGTATCAGTATTAGTAGTAGTAGTAGTAGTAGTAGTAGCAGTATTAGCAGTAGTAGTAGTAGTATTAGCAGTAGTAGTGGTAGTAGCAGTATTTGTATCGGTATTAGTATTAGTATTGGTATTAATAATAGTATTATTATTATTACTATTATTATTATCAGTATCAGTAGTGGTATTAGTATTAGCAGTAGTAATAGTAGTAGTGGTAGTAGTATTAAGAAGGAGAAGAATAAGAGGAAGAAAGTTTTATTAATTATCGAATAAACATGTTGGATGGAAAAACATTATGTTTGTACATATATACATATATACATACATGTATTCACTAAATACCAGTACACGTTACAGACCATTGATGCTATGCAGTACACGAATCACATATTTACAATGCATGGGAAAGGAGCATTTCGGATGGTGGAACACAGGCTTTTGCAACCTAACCGCCAAGGACCAAAAAGATGAGTCGTGTCCTACAGTTTTCCCAATCAAGCGTGTTATGGATCTCAAGGACCTCAACAGACAGAAATGAAGAACTAACGAAGACAAACCTCGACGTCAGTGTTCTGACTGACCAGTGCCACGTCATGGCTTGAACTCCACTCTGTTTTTTCCGGATAAACTAAGGTTCTTCCAACAAAGTATGAGGTGGGAGTCAGTGTGGCTCACGCCGTGGTACCTGTCCTAATCAACAAAATCGGGTGATTGGCAGTAGCGTACTTATTGAGTACGTGGCAAGTCCGGTTCAGGAAACGAACATACAAATTATGGATTTGTAGCTTGGATGTTGCACCAAATTCGAAAAATACGCCTAATCAACCGTGAGTGATGAAAGATGGCTGGTCAATGTTAGCCGCTCTGATAGATCAGATCTCGCAACAGCAAGAAAGCACTGCCTACAGCATTGCACTCTTTATCTCTGAAAGGGAATGAAAAGCCTAGCTTTCGCTATAAGTGACAGAGATTGCCAAACAGCGCCTGGGTCTTTGTATTAAGGTTTTCGACGTCATATAAACCTTCCCATCAATACTTATGAAACTCCCACGGTAGATACACTTCTCAACAATCTCTAACCTGTCACCACCGAAGGTGAATGCAGGGGGGGGACCCTTATTATGTTTTTAGTGTTGCTTTATATTTAGAAGGTGTAAATCAGATTACGGATCACGAGACGGGCAGAGCAAGTCTGCCGTAGTAACTTCATCGCAAATCAACTCAGTACCATCTACATATTGTAACAGGGAATGCCGGGGTGAGGGAACGGCGTGAACATCAAGGCGAACGAACGAACCAAATGAGGACTACAGACAAAAGAACAGGTGGCGAATATGTCGGAGGCGTCCCGAAGCAGGCAAAAAGAAGCACACAGACGACCAGTGAGGAAGCAGCGGGATCTCCGGCAACCACCAAGATAGCTCAGGTGAAGGGCTGCCGATCGAACCGTCAACTGAGACAATCGGGCCAACCGAAGGGAAATGACGGGCAAGAGAAGCAAGCCATCGGCCACAGGCAAATGGACAGAACGCAGCCGAAGCGCTCAAGCAGCGGCAATAGCAATCTTGGTGCCTCGCAGTCTGGAAAAAGGCCTATATAAGCGACTGAATGTGTGCCATGACTCGACTTGTGTGACCGTGGGAATACAAGTATCCTGCCGTGTGTTGTCGTCCTTGTTACAATATCACAAGTCTAAAAGCTTGACACCACCAGGAGTTTAGCACCTTCGTTCATTTGATTCTCTCTAGTCTCTCTTAGAATATTCTCGACCGGAACATTAGATAGGAGAGCTGCGAGTGGAACCAGTACTGAAGCTTTTTACTTCAATCTATGGAGGAAGGTGACAATAAGCAATATGGCCGCACTTGACTCGGCTTTTGACGGTATAGGGCTTTAATGATCTTATCATGCCTATCGGGTACTCTTTGTCTAGTGAGATAATCTCAGAGAGCCGCACTGTCAATGGGGTTAAAGACTGCTCGGATGTTACAGAATATGACTAATGTTGGTCTGCTGTATGTATGAATGAACTCGAAAATAAGACTGACAGTGGAAAATCAGTCAGCGCACCTGAAACTTGGAGGAAAACCTGTTTGTCCTTCCCGGATCCGTTATTCGAGTTCTGGAGACAGTCCGTGGAGGACTACAATGGCTAACAGATTCAGCGCGATTGATGTGAAAGACTTCTTCCGTGGCTGGAGGAAACTCTGGGTGCCCCTTCTCGTAGATTGGATCAATGAATGAGCAGTTCCAGGTTGACGAAAACCTTTCATGATATCGGATCACCTAAAAAAGGCCATGTATAAATGTAGTTGAGTACCGCGTTAGAGCAGCTTATTACTAACGATCACTCAGTATTGATGATGAGAAATATAGCACTCTGTGGTTCTGCTCGACTGTGAAGAATATATGCGAAGATTGAGTAGGAAAATCAACGCGATGTAATGTGGAATTGGCCCCAATTTGGTACTGTGCTCTGTTGTGTCGGCGCTGGCTGATGTCTAAGACATAAATACGGATCAGCACTATCCGATGTAATGGAACGTCAGATGCTCTTAAGCTATACTCAGATGTAAATTATTTAAGATTGGTAGAAAAAATGATTCTGTCCAGGTTGATGGCTGTGCACGAAGCGCAACCTTAACAGATTTTCATCGGGAAAAGTGGAGAGATGGACGGAGTGCAATTACCTATTCGTACACGAATTCCATTTTGTCACCTACATAGGTCTGAAACCAAAGAACAACAATGTTTAGTCATTTCTCGACGGTATATCTTCTTTTTATCGTACTTTTTAATCATCCAAATTGTAAAATGTAACACCCGTTTTTCGTCTTGACGACCATCTTAGACAACTATACTATTATTGCAAGCTTATTAGACGAATTCAGTGGGAGTCTTGACTAATTCTGCGCGACAAAAGCATAGAATGCCCTCATTTACCCACGTATTTTCTCTTCTTTATGCAACAGCGAATAGATATCTGGTCAGAGCAACTGAATGCGCGGTACTGTAAAGTATACCAAATTTCAGATCTAAACTGCACACCAAGCGCAAATTAGAGCAGGAAACATAAAAAAACGAGGGTGGCAAAAGCATGGGACCCCGTATTCCGGTGCGCTGTCCCATAGAACATTTTGCGGAACCAGACAGACCAAGGAGCCTGACAACTAGTTGATTAGTTCGGTCTGTGAATCTGGAGACTGATAAGTCGAAATAGTCTAGCAGATTTTGAGAAGGGCGACGTATCCGCGTCCTACCAAATGGGGCTTAGTTTGCATGAGATCACCAGGCCATATAAGAGACTGAGAAATGTCGTACAACAGTGTTTGGTATGTAACAAGCAACGCCTGCCTGAAAAGCTAAAGGACCTTACAAAAAATTACGGGAATTGGACAAGCGCAGAATAATTTGTCTATCCTCCAAGAGCACATATTCCACGTCCAAGCTGAAAGCTTTCATCGGAGTCAGTTTTTCGAAAAGAAAGTTTCAAAGAACGCCGTAAGATGTACCGTGGATCATTGTGGTGATTCAGTAGCTGTCACTAGTGATATAGCCAGGTACAGCTTCGTAGCTTCGTAGGGGAAATTCGAATACGTTCTGTCAGTTAAGTTCGTTACGGTTATTACAATTATATATATATATATATATATATATATATATATATATATATATATATATATATATATGAGATGATACATAGTTCTTACACCACAGCATAATAGACCACGCCTGGAATGAAACAGAACACACGTAGCATGGACAGAGAAGTAGGGAAATACCTACTCTAGTGACGAAAATATTCAATCTGGGTGGACAAGATGCTTGGAATTATTACTGGCATGATAACAAAAAATGAGATAATTTTCAATTAAAGAAACAACGACGAGAATTCAGTGGTGTTTCGGGAGCTTTCTCAGCCAACCGTCAAACTGAGCTTGCTTTACACTTGAGGGCATAACAGATTTCATGGTGTATATTCATACGCTCAGCAGATTTTCTCCCTCTAGAGACCAATAGATTGGGTGATGAAGCCTTTTTTCAACATGATAATGTTTCTGTCTACTGCTGATACACTACAAAATGTTGGCTGTTGTTCTGTGGGATCAAGGTGGTGCGGGGGCAGCCCGCTGCCTAGATCTAAACTCGATTGAGAATCAATGGGGTATGCTTGCACTGCCGGCGTACAAGGATTCCCCGGTTTACCGGTCAGAGAGTGAATTGGTAACCGTCCTCAAGCGAGACTGGGTGAATATTGACCAAGGGACAATCACAAGTCTTGTGAGAAATATGTCGAGAAGATGTATCAGGGCCTTCAAACAGAATGGGGATTGCACACAATTTCAAGTGGCAACCATGCTAGCCGAGCTGAGGCGGTCCTATAATTTTGTCACCCTCTTTTCTCGCATATTCTGATTCAGTTAGCTCATATTAAACTATTATGCTATGGGGTTTCATACTCAGTATCGTCATGAGTATTCGATAGTCCTGAACAAATATAGTTTTCATAGAATGTATTGTTGGCACGAGGAAACATTACATGAAATATAGTTTTGTTAGTGAATACAGAAGTGGGAATATGCAAACACAGTGCACAATAGGAAATCCCGATCCCAAATTTTGTAGTGAACACCAATAAAATACTGAAGTAGTTGCGAGTAGCCGTAATGAGTAGGGCGAACGTCCGTTGCTTTTTTTTACCGCCGTGTCTGGCAACGAGCCATCTCGGGCGTTCGGAACTCATATCGTAAGCTTCTGCTTTATAAAAAGTGAACCTCACCGATTCTTGAGTAGCTGTTATTTTTTCCCACCAGTAAGTCAAATCTGCTAAGTTAACAGCTACTGTCTATACAAAAAAAGAATACAAACTAAAGGTGAATGGGAACTGGGTCCAAAATGTAGTGTTTTTGTAACATAATATTAGGATAACTTAAAAATAAAATAATTCATTTCGGTTCACTTCTATTCAGTCAATAATCTGTCACTTATGTTCAGTAATTTTGGTTGCTATCTCACAGAGTCGTCTAGTCAACAGCCAAAAAAAATAGAGGCATAGGGAGCAATTAAACAAATAAATAAGAATTTTTTTTTTTTGGGGGGGGGAATTACGAAGACAAACGAAGGGTGCAAAAGCAATTGCGTCACTGTCCACGGCTTCTTGTCACGTCATTTGATATATCAAACCGTCCGGTGAACGGATCTCGTGGAACCTAACCCGGTAGCCTAACACGACCTAGAAATCCAAGTCCATCGGGTAAAATTTTCGCACCACTTCCTTATCATGGACTAATTGCGTCGACCTAGCCTCCAACTGGTGCCTACTTCGGTGAACAACAATAACCAAGGGATCGTATCCGAGTGGATGTCTAATACGTTCCCCCAAATCGCCTGCTCCTGTACACGCTAGGCATTTGTTCCAGCGAGTGATCTATGAGTCCCAAAACTGTACGCATAACCTCAGCAGGAGCAGGAAGCTGATGGGTCAGGTGTGTTTGCGGTAATCCTTTCCATTAGTATCGCAGTAACTTTATGTGACAGTAATGACAAGAACTGAGTTTTCAATCTCGATTTAACTTTTCGCGACCTAAAAGTGATGTTTGAATAGTTGGTTTTCTACTGCAGTATTTTCAATAGTAAACCTACTGCTTCAGTTCAACAGAGAGTGTATCACACATTACCAAATTCATCGTTTTGTTTTATATTTGACTCCAATTTTATTCCAGTTTCAGTAAAACTGAAAATATGATTGGAAAGAAACAGCTGACCAGTCATCCAGGGTAGAGAGTGTATTTTTCCTCGTTCATCGTTACCATGTGACTGTAATATGACTGAGGGTGCCCAGGTAAATTATTATTGATCGCCTCTGGTCCACAGATCCCACTCACTACTCACCACACTGGTGAGCCATATTGTTCTCTATACTTATCAATTACTCAAGAAAGAACATACGCCCGCACACAATCAACGATCTTGTTAACCCGTTACGATCGTGAAAGTGAAATACTGTACCACTCAACAATGAGCGGATGGATTTGAATGCCAGTGACTTTTCAAATGTGGCTCAAATATGTTTCCCTTTAACCTAAATGAATGAAAAATAATGTCACAGAGATTATGTCGACATTTGAACTTAACGACTGTTTTTCTTCACCTCGAACAACCAACTAGTTTTGGATTGATCTGTGTGCTAAAACTGAGATTCGATCCCACGCCGGGACGTGACGCTCTCCTCACTACCGCCCCCTTCCCTACCGAAGCTCCACCAGCTGAGCGACCAGACCACACGGGCAGAGTTGGTCATTTCACACACTGAGGCTAACAATTTTCAGCATTTGGATGTATTGACAATTTGTCGAGTGTTAAATAAACTTTCACAATTAAAGCTTACCGGGGTATTTGGTTGATGAAAACTGCAAGACGTATACGGAAATCATATTTGAGGCAAGCAAATTACAGTTCCATTTTCTTGAAAACGAAGTGACATTGCGATTTGAGCCGGACATCAGTATGATTCAATTCTGAGCTGCCCAAATTCTTTCATGAAGCTTCAAAGCTCAACCAGTAGAGTGCTCATGGTACTAACGCATTCGTGGCTTCATGGGTGGGTCGGAGTCTCAAAGAGGCCAAGAACACTTAGTATTTACATCAATAAACTAGGTATCAAATACAGTTATACAGTCAGCTAGTTATTTAACCGTTTTTCATTGGGTTTGAAGCCTAAGTATTTTACCAGTCCACTGGGGATAATCAGTGAATTATTTGTCACAAATTATCAATGCCACAATCCGTACGCGGTTCGCCGGGATTCAGTAGTATGACTAGGAATTTTCACAACAATTTGTTTTAGAGAACTTATTTTCGTATTGTAACTACGGCTCTTCTCCATTAACCAAAACTTGAGTTGTCTCGTGAATTTTTATTGTGAAACATCAGTAATCAGTTCTTGTTCAATCCCAATTGCTACGTTAAATTACATAATGGTTTGAATACTGTAATGCCGTTTGGGATTCACGTTAACATTACGTAACCGGGTGTTCATCTTTCTATCAAGAAAGCAAAAAATAAACCTTCCACGAAACAAGTCGCAAACAAGCTGCAGCGTGCCAGGCCAGGGTGACTAGCCAATAATCGATAAGCTGTCAGACCACCAAGGCTAACCCCCTTGGCTTATCGAACAGTTGCATGCAGTTCGGCAGAAATCGGGCCAGTAATCAATAATTAAAACTGCTCGGCGTACAGTCAGCCCGTCAAGGCTCCAATTTGACTGGAAGCCCGAGTTCGCGAAAGTTCCAGTTTCGTTGTAAATATCGTGCTGCTAATTTATGTGAATAGACAGTCATTTGGGTGTGCTGTGTTGCCGTGTTTGATCTGTCATTGCGGGTTGGAGCAATAGGAGTCTCGAGCAGAGGTTCATTGGCCAAACCGTACCTAGAAATTCCGAAGTAACTAGAGCGAGTGTCACAACACTGTCGTAGTTAGTCAACCCGTGCAACGGTCTGAAACTTAGCAACGGAATCTCGTACCGTACAACGCCTTTGCGAACTTGAACGTATTTACTAACAACCTAAAGAATTCCGTAATTTAATGGATGAACAAATAACAAATTTAATCTCTCTCTGATCATCTTTATAAAATATGGTAAAATAATATTAATTGCTTGACTGTAGCAAGCCTTTCTCGCCAGAACGATGTATTCATTCAACGATACACCACCAGTTTTCAAAACCTTTCAGGATGTCAAATGCGATACTCGATAGCGTTTCAACAATCAACGTGTAGTTTAACAACTGTGTTGTCCCCCATCCACAGGTAAATGACCCGATGAAATTCGCCTACCCACGACTCCTAGATGGAATCGAAACGAGAACAGGCTTGCTTGTGATACTCCGTGAAATATCAGCAAGCAACAAGAATAGTCAAAACCGAATTCCAGCTTAGAGTTACCCATCACTGGAATTAGCTAATTGTAGTGGTGTGTTGCATAGTGTCTCGTCTTTTTCGCCTTCATTATTCCGTTATTGACATGGTCCTAAATACCACGATTTTGTCATTTGAAGATGGTGATATCCAAATAATCCCAGAGGATATTGTTCTGGTAAAAGCTTGGTAAATTTGAATCGACCGCCGGTAATTTTATCATCTAACTCACCATGCTTCCTAATAGATACACAAATCTTTCCAAAAGCTTTTCTGTGCATTGTTACTCTTCTGCCGTGGTCCCCGTTGCATGGTCATTTCAGCATTCGGATCAACAACAGAATGGACCCCGGTCTAATTTGCTGATTGCCAATTGATCTTTGCCTATCGGTTGCCGGGATCACTCGCACACGCGCACATTACACGCCACTGAACCATTTTAACCAATCACGTTTCAGCACGCGCTGGTTGGTCTTGCTTGGCCTTGCCGATTCCATGTACGGACTGTGCTTGCTCGATTGAGGTACTTCCTTGTTTACTTGCGTACCTGCTTATATGTTTGATTACTCACGACTAATAAAGTACCACGTGCTCTCTTTATTCCGAATACAACACTTTTTTCAGGTTCACAAAAGAAAATAGGTTGTTTTACCGTGGAAGAGTTTCGTACTTGGAGTTTACAAAAGACACAAATTTGTCAAAGTGTAGCTCCAGGTTACTTGCAGGCTTTTCTGAACAGCATGAATAACTGCGTAGTAATCTTAAGGATGAATTCTGCATCTAAAAAGTGCAGGACGCTATTGCAGAACTGGGCTGGCCTAACATCAAATATCAAGATGTGAAGGGAGACAATAAACCGGGTAGATACGTCTCTTTATCTACGCAACTGCCTCCCTCCTACTTGTCGGATATCGAATATTGTTTCTCATACACAAAGGACCTTTGGCTCTTGCTAACCTAAGTCATCTGTGGTGTCTACATGACACCAACACTGTACGCAGTTGCCGTTGGACCAGCTCTTCTGTAGGGATCAGAAATGTGATCGTTTCGACTGGCGGATACAAGATTATTAATCTATCCACACATCGATGTATTCGAAATACTGCCTGAGTTTGTTGGGAACATCGCATCAGCAGTGCTGACCATTGACTCCGATCATTAGTCATGCAGGGAAAATCCTTCAGTCAGACAGTAGAGCTCTCTGAGCTACGGTGGTTAGGGGGTGTTGAGCATTTTTCTGGATAGGTTACATATTTTACTGTTTTCTGAGCCTCGGAGTGCTTGTAAGGCGATCAAGGGTGACCAATCCATGACGTGGAAGAAGTATATGAAAGACCGAATCAGTGAACCAAGTCATGCAGGGCGTGTTAGGTTTAATGGATGGGGTCCATGAGGTCCACACAACCAGTGGTTAGAAAATTGGAGGCTGTAGCTGGGTAGCATGACCCGTATCTCTACTGTATTCTGACGCTTTCTCCATTTACTCGATAATAATATTCGTACGTCACTCCCTACTTTTTTCATACCAGGGATGTTTTGATTTCTCTGCTTATCTGTTGTTAGGCTATGGCTACCAGAACGACAGCACCAAGTACACATTTAAAAGTTTGATCAACCCAAATTGAACTGAACTGAAAACAATAGTTGTGTGAAATCACCATTGGCAAAGTATTGAACAAATACTCATCGCGTACGTAGTATTGATATTTTATCCAAATAACCATAACTTCATGAAATCAATACAGAAAAATATGAGCAGTACAAACTGCTTTTTACTTGACGTACGATTACAAAAGTCACCACGGCAGTAACATAAACGTCGTCGCATTTCCGCGCCACCGACCGAGTCAAAACAGCCTACTCCCATACCTTCGGGGACGTGAGCACATGTGCGGGACACAACGACCGCGGACAGGACCAGTCGTCCTAGTTGGGATTTTACACGATAGCTTTTTGTCACAATTTTAGCACAGCCATCATACGCGAATCCGGAACATGTGCCGTAGCTGTTCGATGTGATCAGTGCACGCATTGCGGTTCGATTCACTTTTTCCGAGCACAACCTCGAGGCCTGCAATGCGGTCAACGAGGAGGCCACCAGAGTGCCCGAACTGGACAAAATCGTCTGACCACTGAGCACCGGTTTGCCACCCATCCAGGCCAATCCGGACGCTACCCCAGGACGTGCCTCGGCTCCCACGCTGGCATAGTTATCGCACTGATAGCATCGTACCGTACCGGTGCTTTGGACTGCGCGAGGTTTCGCTTGAAATGTGGCCAATCCAAAAAGGCCGACCACACTAGCTGTGAGCACGGAGAGCAGAGTGGTCCACACAACGCATTGGGTCCATTGAAAAGACTGGACACTTGACGGTTGGAATACGGTCGTCTGCGCAACAAGACCACATTAGTGACGATCAGTTGGAAGCATGAGTATCGTGCAAACATAGCAAATGTCACCATTATGAAAATGAGTTACAATTCTTACGAAATCGAGTCTGTCCACTCTGAAGTGGGCATCAAAAAATATGTTCGTTGCTACGACACAACAAATGCCAAATTCCTGTGATTGTTGACATCACTTTTGATAATGTATGCGCATCAAAGACCATAAATCCCTCTTTGAACATTCTTTTGATATTCACACTGATTAGTAAGTATAATGGAATGGGTAGCTGCTGTATTCACTTCAGCCCATCGAACCGTTATAACGGAGGGACAATCAAATTGACTTCAACAAATAATGTAACGAACCCGCCAAAAACCAGACCATTTCACAATAACCCACACTTGGGATATGTGGGGGTTGGTTATCTATTGCAGTAACTCATTGTGATCGATGACTGTTATATTCGCGGCTCGAATTCTTGGGTTTTATAAGCCGTTGAAATTTTTTCAACAGGCTTGCTCACGAAAGCAGTAGAAGGGGTGTATACCGTAGTCACAAAGACCCAAAGCACTATTTATAATAGCCGGCCACCAGATTCTGAGACCTGGATAAGATAACCACATAAGGTCCCAATAGGTCAGTGGTGATTACGAGCCTGACGACAGTGGGGAGTACACTCTACCACGAAGTTGACCGCCGGTGGTGGAAATCCGAACATCCCACCTCCGAGGTGGTAGTCAAACGCTCTGAATCACTTGACCACTATCGGTCGCGTTTAGATCAGGGGCTTTTCATCATCGGTCAATACGTGGCGGTGATACGACATTGACTGGTGATGAGGCGTTCGTAATATAAATGCTTTGCTCGAGGATCACGAGGTTATGAATTATATTGCAGTGGTGATGATCTTTTGATCACTACCGAGGGATAGAACAACGGGAATCCCCCAGTAGAACGGAAATAACAGGTCAGACGGTGCCCAAACCAGAAATCATCATTTTTCGGTTCACTAACATCAAACTCAAACACCTGTACATTTTACGGCAGTGTTTAGAGATCGTGTTATATGCAATTGGAAGTGAGCTCGATCAGTTCTCAAGGAAACATCCGGAGGTGAGCTGTGCTCGGTTGTGTTTGTTTTCCCTAAAAAGGAATTCAATCACCAGCAGTGGTCAGACAAGGCTGAGCGATTCGTAACTAATAAAGGAATAAAGTGGAACAAAATGAGTCATTTGGCATTGCTATTTATTACATTTACACCATTCACGAAAGAGGAATCTAAGTTTTATGTGATAATGAAACTGTGAGTTTGATAACGAAACCAAGAAATACAACTGTGACTGTCTGAAATTACGTTTGTGAGGTGCCGACAACAGCTTTCCAGCCCAGATACTGTCACATGTCTGTTCGGATTCAGTCTGTCTCGGCAGGTCATCTATTTCACAAGGAAGAGGAGAGAAACACAGGATTAAGTGACACATTCTGTTTTTTCAACTTTTTTCTGATTTTTTCCCTACCCGTGTGTGCTGATACAACGAAAGTCTTGAGGATCCATGGTACCTCTATGTCCGGTGTGGTAACGTGCAGGGCGACAGCGGATGACTGTCCACCTCCAAAGTGACCGACGGTGACGGCATTCGAGCCTTTGATCTGCATGGTGGTATATAAAGATCCTAAACGACTTGATCACCACCAGTAAACTGTCTTTAAGAATCTACCCGCAGTTATGTTCAAATCCCAGACAGTACAGCGTTCCTTTCAGGGGACGGATTCTACAGACTGAAATAATCGGCATTTCGGACAGTCATAAGTATGGTTTTTCAACCTCTGACAGCAAATTACAAAAGTTCACATTTAAAGTGTATACTGCATGATAACTTGCGTTAGATACACATGATCACGGTAGAACATGAGCAACAGAGAAAAGAGAAAATGAGGCGTCTGTGTCAGGCAAAAGTTTTCAAACTTTTCATTCACGAAGGTTAAGTTGACTTGTAACAGCTACATAAAATCTCGTTGTTCAAAATGTCCGTCAGTCTTTGAGAGATGACATTTATCCTATGTGTGATGAAATCATTTATGGTTCACACTACCTAGATCTTCTGGATGGATCATTTGTTATGATCTTCAGAATAGTTCCCTGATCACTTTGCGGTTTATGCCACTGAGAAACAACACGTGATGTTCAAGGTAGGAAAAATATTATCAAATAAATAAATATTTCATTGCACAGAATATACAAAAATGTCTACGTTGAAGCCGTTTAATTCGTCATTTAAAGAACCACGTGTGAGGGAGGTGGTAACCACGTGGTTAGGTTTTACGTGTTCGTGTATATCATTCATGCGGTCCGCGTGCTAGTAACATTTGTGCCTGATTTGTATACTAAAAAGCCAAAACTTTCATCTCAATTTTGATTCTCAATGGCTTGCTTCATTTTACACCTAATGAGGAGCTGAATTTCCATGCTGACGTACGAATACAATAGAAAGACCATACCCCGTGGCTAATGGAACCGTGGAAGAGCACCAGAAATCCAGACCACAAGAATCCGAGTGAATACCTGCACAAGGTCCCGGTAAGTCAGTAACTGTTGTTATTGGAACTGCCCTTCATCAAACTTAGTGGATAACGGTGGTTTCGAATCTTGTATCATACACTGTTCGATGATCCCTGACTGGCCTGGTTGATGGAACTATGAATGTATGACCAGTGATATCAGAGGCAATGAAATTATCGCTCAGCACGCAAAAGAAGGGCCGAAAGCAACCAACGCACATTCTTCCTTGAAAGGAAATCACGCCCACTCAGCCGAAAAGCATCGTTACACGAATAAGACAAACCTTATCATCGATAATTCTTCCGAACAGTGTGCAAACGAAAGACTGTGATCGTTGTCCATCTTCTTGTTGTCCATGCGAATTGCATATGTGATCTATATCACCCGGGTCGTGTTTATTCTCATCGGCGGTGGTCAAACGGTCACCATCGTGGACAATAACGACCTGGGTTCGATTTTCACCATTGCCTTCGGACTTCACCTTTCACGCAGAAACCTCAGGTCATCCGATCATCCCTGCATTCGGGAGCACCAAAACCCCAGTTTCTCACTAGTTAGAGCTCATCTGTGATGCCTATTCTGCTTCACACCCAGGGTTCAAACCCGGGTCTTTTCACCTCGAACGCGTGTGTGTTACCACCGAGCTACCCCGCTCCTGTCCGGGCTGATCCGAATAACCAAGTTAGGTTGTTTGTACGTAGTTCTTTTGTGAGATATACACAAATACCAAACTCGAAGCAGGTTTAAATACGGGTACAATGATCCACGCTGCGAAGACCTGATTTGTGGGAGGCATTGGCTTAGAGTTATTGGGACAGTGACCGGATATCCCTTCGAAGCTCTCAGACAAGGCTGATTGTCATCTGAATGGATGCCCTCAGTTTATCCTCCGATTTCTATACTACTTAGGATCAAGGGTGTCAGCTTTTTAGGTTATTCGGAACTAACCCAGAAACACTTTTCAGCAAACCACAGGAGTGATTCATTTACGGACTCTTTAGTTGAGAGCTTTGCTTTCACACTCCTAAAGCAACGATTAGGACAGCTCTACTCAACAGATCTACGCGGTGTACTAATATGAAGAAAAATGGGCAGAGGAGTACCGCGTACTAATACCTTGTGAACGGCAATATCGGTGAAACCGATCGTGCAATTCATCCATCTCTATGCTACCTGTAACAAAGGGGGCCCGGATTCAGGCGTTCTGTCAACAAAACAAAGGTAATACAGGGTGGAAACCAGTAAAAAGGCGAATACAAAAGCGAAAATTATCTTTTCGGTTGCTTCGTCATATACTTTTTGACGATTTTCCGAAAGTTTATTCAATATTTATGAAACCCGGGAGTTTCCTACCCCCACCATGCATCATTCACGCCCGTAGCTTCGGTTACGACCCATATCCCTTAGTTTATCTGATCAACAAAAATCCTCATCCCTTGGTCCCCGACGAAGGAGTCGACATGTCCTAAACGAGGCCCGTGCTAACCTCATCTCATTCGCACCCGTACGCCCAATCGTTGTCTGACCGCCACGCTGTTTCTTCCAGTCATGGTCAAGGAGAGAAAATAGTGCATTGTTCGACTGACAATGTACGGACTTGTGCAAACGCATACAAACCTTCGGAGGTAGTGTGCTGTGATGGCTTCAATCAGAGAATGACTATCCACTTCCAAATCACGATGACGAACTTTATTGCTGCTCACCTGGCATCCCAGCAAAAAGCATGCAAAGCGGAGCGGCCAAGATTCCCAACCACACTGTGTCGCTGTATCCCGATCCATTCAGTGACATGCAGGAGACCGAGCGGCACCATAGATGACGCCGGTTTACGAAAGTCAGTCTGATCACCGCTACTCGCGATGTGATCAAAACCTCTGGCTAGTTCGAACTTCTCATCGTGAAAGGTGAGTGAAACGTCGATTTTACAGTGTGGAAAAATACGTAAACATTTAAGTGTTCTACAAGCAACTATTATGAACAGCGAAGTTATTCACAAACTCAAAAAACTTATGCCCTTCAAATCTTCATTTCCTGATTGATCTGGTTTTTCAGAAACAGGCACTAAAATGCGACTAACCCATGTGTTCTAGAACTTTTCACCAAGAAGTTCCCACTCGTAGCGAATAACGTTCGTAATCCATTGAAAATAAAGTTCGGTGCAGTCACGAGCAAGAAGTTAAGACACCAATAAGCGTGAGAAAGGTAAATTGATGCATGGAGAAAGCTCAATAAAGGTAATTCATGCATTCTTATAAAAATCCTTTTCATTCTTTTTGAACCGTTTTCAAAGTAGAGGATACAGTTGGCAACTGATTCTTTCGGTATGTTTTTGCGGGAGAATAACCAGAGCAGTTTTGGCTTTTCTGTACTTCTTTGTTTCAGCCTGGTACAAAAGTGATCTTAGTATCTCAGAGATCTTTTCTTTTGGAGTGACTAATAATCATAGATGCGTACAGGACTAAGTGATTTTTTATCATAATGAATATTTTTCTATAAAAATTTTTGAAACAAGTTCACTCCATCAAGTCGTGCACAAACATGTCAAACAAAACCTATAAAAATTCAAACGGATCGGTTTTCATTGAGTCGTAAAAGGTTCCGTCACCGACACGATGAACGATGGAAATCGGATCACGAAGAAGTTCCGTTTTTATCAACACGGATACGACAATACACCACTCATCAATCAGGGTCAAAAACTTGCCTACATGAAACATGATGTTCCTGTGCGCATCTGACACAGTTTTCAGGCACATTGCAGTTACATATTAGATTGCAATTCTCGTTTGGGGACAATTTGAGTCCGTTTATTCTGATCGTTTGTGTTGCAAGGAAAAAAAATCGAAACGTTTTCGCTCAAGTAGAAAAATTGGTTCTCTGGTTTGATGTAGTTCTGCGTCGCGATTCTGGCACGGTTATTTCACCTAGTTCAGTTTATCTTCACCGAGCGATTAGCCGCGGATCTGGTGCAGCGGTCCCGATTATGAACATCTGTCAGCCCGAATCTTATTTGCAAACGAAAAATTCGAAGTGAAGACGAAACAGTTGGAAGAAACCTACGATGAATAGTGTGAAGCTACGGAAGAAAATTAGTGTAGAAAAGATCTTTACCTATCACTAATTGTGATATGAGTAGTATGACATTGTATCTGGATGAGAGGACCAAATTTCCTCGGAAGCACAAGACCGGTTTCGCGGTTATTGCCGCTCATCAGGTATGCGTACCCGGTACTCTTTCGCCCAATCATCCTTATAATTGAGCACTCCACAGTTGGTTTACAGCTGTAATCTCATTTGAATGGAATGGAGCGTGCATGGACGGGGAATCCATTTTTAGAATCACACTTTGGATGAATCACCGTGTGATTCTAAAAATGGACTCCCCGTTCATGCACGCTCCATTCGATTCAAATGAGATTAGAGCTGTATATCACTAATTGCCAATATTTTCCGCAATGTTCCTGACCATTTTGGGTAACTGGAGCTGTCGGGCCCCAGCTCGCAAACCTAGCGAGTTTTACGTGACCAAATCCACCGGATATGGCTTTCATACCATTCTCCCTTGTCACAGACTGACCATCCTTTATCTTCTTCCAAACACTACCCAGCTCAGCGAATACAACACACCAAGGAAGTCATTTTGTACGCATACGTAACACATCCTAGCAAGTATAGTCGGACGAGATTAAGAATGATAAACAATTCACTTAGTGTTTCGGGTACGTTGAAGAGTCAAACAAGATTTATTAACAATGACAATTCTAGTTGAAACACATATAGGGATAACAAAGTTCCCATTTTGTTTGCAGAAGGGCAGGAAAACAAATTCATTCGTGAATTTAGATGACCTCAGTTCGATGATTGTTGATATTATTCAGTAAAGGATGACGCTGAGAATGATATGACAATGACAGTGACAATGAATTGCACAATGGTGATGTTGATGATGATGATGATGATGATGATGATGATGATGATGATGATGATGATGATGATGGTGATGACGATGGTAATGTTGATGGTTGTGACAAGGAGCTCGAATAGATGCTTCCTATCGCTTAAGCATCAGTTGTGCCAATTCAACTTTCGACGAGGTCAGTCGTAATGCAGAAAGTGTGGTTAAACAAAAACAAATAAGTTTTTTTGGATCGACAAAACTGAAGTTCTATTCGGCTTTTCAGTTTTAACAATTTCTACTGATGAACGGGGCAAGAACTGATTCTTCTAGTTGCCCTTGAAAATAAAATTGAGAAACTGATTTACTTATCAAATGATTGCTCCCGGGGTGATTGTTTCGTTGTATGAAGGCATGAAAAACCACAATTTAATCTCAATCGTTAGTTCATCCACCGTCCATCACCACCACTTCCCCGGTATATTGAAAAGTAGGGAAGTAGAAATGAACTAAAATATTTACCATTTAAGATGATTTTTTTTACCGGAGCTAGAAATAACTCTATCGAGCTCAATAGCAACAGTTTGATATCGTTTCCAACGGCTTCTGATCATGTGTAGGTCCCACCTTAAAGCCAAGTTTAGCCATCAACAACGGTTGAACAGCACCACCCCGAGCTTCCATCAACACTGATTTTCAAAATAATGTGTTTGGTGTCATGCATATTCTTCTTGACGCGCTAATAAAATGACCACATGACTAATCCGGACAGATTCTATAGAATCATAAACCTTGCTGTGTATGACGTTGATTTTATTTGGAATAAATCAGCGATAATATCATCACTCAAGCAATTACATTTTGTTGTTGTGTTTAAAATATGCCGCAATTTAACTCACGTCTCGTTTTCTTGTGGCTGAAGTCCACTGAGGCATACCTGATCTACTCAACCAGCATTCAACAGTTTATGAAAAAGCCTTCCTGATTTCTTGTTCGTTGCAGTTTTAGAACAAAATCCGCGTATTTCACATGACCTCACTTACCTGGCAGTCCATATTCATCCACCCACCCACCCATCCATCAACCAACCAGTAAGAATCCAGAATAAGCAACCAATAGAAGCAAAGGTTTCTTTCAGTTTACACTACTCGCAGATTGCTGTCCGAATGATTTCGATTTGCTCCGATATTCTACATTCCATAGATGCACTCACGTGTTCGCCACATTTGGTTAGAATTTTGAAGGGGTGAGTGATTAGCGTACATCATGAATCAGAACTAAACAAAACAAAATCCCTCATACCGACCAAAATTTTGCTCAAAAAATTAACAATTTCTAGTGGATAGAGTGGTGTTCTAAAGTGCATAACAAGTCTCAAAACCCCGCCTGTTTGCTCAGAAACAACTTGTGTGTACTCTTCATCTCCCCTGGACCACGGTCCACCCTAGAACAGGCCCCAGATTAGACGAAAACTGACGGAATGTGTGGAACCATCCATATCCGGTCTTGAGTTAAGCCTGACTCACACTTCTTTCAAGTTTGAAAAACCATCGCCTGTCATGTAATGGTGTGTTTCCGAAATAGTTGATTTAAATATAAGGACATCTAGTGACGTGCAGTATCGTCGATATGGTGATCGTTAGTTTTACTGATAACCTGCCAAATACGTCGCTTAAATCATACTGTTCTGGATCCAGTGGTCGATCTTTCGGTACGTAAAATGACATTAGAGTGTAACCTTTCTACAATCTGGATTTCAGACTCAAGGTTTTTGATTCCATCTCAGCCTGTCTGCTTAACACCTTCCACGTTCCACATCGCAAGCCGTTGCAGAGATGACCCATTTTATCCCATCATCGTAAGAGTAAAGTGGTCAGAGTCCTCTTCTTAAATTACGGTGAAGCTTTTTCATCTGTCTCGAAAGGAGAGAAACTAATTCGCGTTCTTGTTGTGGGTGGGATTTAACCCTTGGTTGTTACCTTAGTAAACGATCATTTTGTTTCAGAAGTGCTGATGATTTACGCTTCTTCCTTCGCAAATTCAGAGATGGGTGTTCTAGAAGGTATCATCTCATCACCTTTCTTCTTTTTCTCTGTGTACTTGTCAGTCTTGCCCGCTGTCTGTGGCATAGCGCTTATCAAATATGCTGACGATATACTATTTAGAGCTCGCGGCGACCGACTTTTCCATGTGAATGCAAATGGATTTTCCATTACATACGATATACTATTTGGTTTATCTTACCCGAAAGAATCTGTGTTCCTTATTCTGAAGCAATGTCCCGAACGTAAGCAAGTGGTCGTTGAATCGCACCTAGCTCTCTGAAGAGTACGAATTTACTTTTCTCATTTCAGTGCGTGTATTGATTTTTACGGAACGCAGGATTACCTTTGTTTGAATTCTGATCTTCTCTTTTTCGCCAGTCACGAAAGCTTGCTTCGTACCCGTATCGATCCGTAGTCAGCTGACTCTGCTGACGCTCACACATGCGTCTATGATCCTCTCGGGTACTTAGTTGGAAGTCCACGCAAAACTTGTTATGGTTGGGTCCTATGGCCCCACTTTTTCCATTATTGTCAAGTCATGACGGTTTCACTCAGTGCTATGTTCACCTTAATCTATGTGCCGTATGAGAAAGAATCCAGCATGAGTTTACCCTTCATAGACATTTTAACCAGGTGTCCTGGCAACATACTACGACCGGCCATTTCACAGATAAGCAGTATGGAGCGGATGTTGTACGCAGATCTGCAGTTTTGCCCCGGGACGCTTACAAGCGTGGTTTGGTCAGAACTATTTCCCACAAGGCATCCGAAATTCGAACTTCCGATCAAGTGCAAATGATGATTTTATCAAGAAAACCTTTCTTTTGACTAATGGTTATACAGAAATGATCGTTAAGTACTACCGTGAGCCACGATGTAAAACGGACTCCATGTTGACATCTTTATGAAAGCAAGTCGCTTTTCCTTTTGGAGGTGGCCATATTTTTAATCACTTACGTCATAATCTAAGCCTCTCTCTAAGCCGGACTCATATGAAAATCCCGTCAAGCATATTCCGAACCACTAGAAGATTAACACTCGAGGATCACTCAGATAGTCACGTTGTACTCGGTGCCTCACATGTTGTCTACCAGTTCATTTCGGTGACCGTGATACGCACATAGGCAGAACACAAAGATACTTGACTTAACGAGTGGCTGAACATATTCCAAAATAGCTATTGCACTCAGTGAGTCAGTTGGACTGCACAACACAAATTCCGGTAGGAAATTTAGCTTCATCTATCGAAAAGAATCTGCTTTCCACAGGTCGTCGAGTAGACCCGACGCGGTCACCAAAGGTCGATTACACAGCAGGAATGCGTTTAGCGGTCCTGTGTTGATCAGGACAGAAAAGCCCAGTCTTTTACACAGAAGTAAGCATTGCATACTGTCTGTCTTCTCTGGTGTTGGCCATACGAAACCCAACACCAATTGGTAACTTGTTTGAGGCAAACGTTTTCCTCATTTTTCGATGGTGCATCTCAAGTACTGTATCGTGTATCGTATCATAAACTAACGTGTTATACGTACGAAATCAACAAGAATAAACGAAATGCTTCTTTTGGTTCTCACTACCTGGATTAAGGAGACAGAGTGCTTCAAAGGTTTATTTGCTCGCACAAAAACGAGCGAATGTTCTGTTGTACCGTATCTTGAGCGACTCTCTAACATACCCATTCTAACTGTTTATGCACTAAAAGTTATGCGTCCTTGATATTAAAAGAAATGCTGTGCTTATTTGACAGCTAAATGCACACCTGCTACTGTGTATAGAACATGTACTTAACTTGAAGTGATAATGCACCAAGGTTTTGTCGCTACGAGGCATTCCTTTTCAACTGAACACATTCGAGAGAACAGAAATTCAAAAGAAAAGATGAGGACTTTCTCATGATCACTGAGGTTGTCACCTTTCCGTAGTTGAATGAATAGATTTTCCGTCACGTGAAATCTAGTACCAAGCGTGATTTATGCAAATTATTGCCCCCTTGGCATTGGTCATAGATACTTCATTTCACTTTCAGCGTATTGTTACTGTAATAAGGATCTGAGTGAACGGACCACTCTGAATGGTTACTGGAACTGTTGACACTATATGATCACCACATTCTGAGCTGATTCACAAACTATCACACTATAACCGACTTAGTCTCGGCAGTTGCATTGTTGTGGATCGTAGATGTCAGCTTCGTGTCAACGTCAACTGCTGCGTTTAAACAAACCATTTTGATGGTCACAGTGTACGTGGGAGTTGTCGAAATTCGATGGAAGAATTATTTTATTACCATATAACTATTTTTTCCAAAGTCTTTTCACAAAATATCACAACCCAGGGACGAAAAAGGAAATTATATGGAACTTGATTTTGGTAACTCTAGTTCTGTGACGATCCGTGATTGGTTGAAATCGTGTGACCTTAGTTATCGTGACAAACTAGCCGGATGCTTCGAGGCTCATGTATCTGAGAAAGCAAAACAAGCAAAGCGAACTTATTCGGATCAACAGTAAAAACTGGCAACGGGTGATCAGCTGGAGCGAAGCTTTTGGTTTATTTGAGATATGCGATCTAGTCATAAAGGTCACATGAGCATGGTCCGTTAAATATCCGTTTTAATTTCACTAGCTTGGAGAAATCGAAAAGTTCTGCTGATTTGGTAAAATGTAGAGAGATGACATTATGCTAGTGCATTGTACACCGGTCTCTGTTAAGGTCTTTTTTCATAGTCTTTCTTTGAATGAAAAATGTCTCTCTTTCAATTTATTCATGTTAAAGATGGTGTCCCAGCAAGACGCTGAGGGGGAAAACCAAAACATCCTACTTGAATAGTGATGATATTTGCCCTATCCTAAAAAAGACAACCAGAAAACCAAAATTGTATCTAAGGGGACTTTCTGTTTACGAGCGAAGGTGAAAAAATGTCTGTCGCCTCGACCTTCGACTGATCTAAAGCCAGCCCTGTGAGCGTAACCAAGGTTATCCCATACGGGACCACGAAAATCCTCAAATCACGTCGTAAGTCATTTTGGCTACTGATTTCGTTTTCACAATCTATGGTGATGCGGTTCACAAGCATGTTGTAGCAGCGAACGCTGGAGCAACAGTAAAGTATGAATATCAAATCCGTCGGCCAACCAGTCGAGAGCCACAGACCAAAGAAGAAACGGTGAATATGTCGGAACCATCCTGCAACAGATAAAAAGAGGCTTTCGGGCTAGCAAAGAGAACGCAACGGGACCTTTGGCAACCAGTTAGATAGACCAGAAGAAAGCTTACCGATTAAGCTGTCAAGTAGAGCAATCGGACCAGTCAAACGGAAGTAACGAGCCAAAGAACCGAGCTAACGGCCACAGGCAGCTGGCCAGAATGCAGTCAGAATGCTCAGGCTGTTGGAGGACCAATGTTGTCGTAGTGCGGTTTGCAAAGTGGATTATATAAACGATTGTACATGTTCCACGGACTTGACTTTTTCCGCTGCCCACATTTAAATGTCCTCGCCCGTCTTTCCTTCTTTGTCACTATGTGACTCATAATAAGGAATTCTCAAATAAAATTATTCCAAATGACTTTGGTGTCACACAACTCATCACACCAGCTTGATATCAGCAGCATTTGAACAAGGTACACCTTGTTGGGATAAGCTTCATCAAAACTACCCTGTTCAGGGCAAACTTCATCGGACTCGTAACAGAAATTTTTCCAATCTGTTATATCAGAGATTCTTTTAGGAAGATTGAGGTTGGGTACCGTATAGCGGTGGACTTTACCATCTTTTCGTTTTTAGCTATGATAGTCCCTAAACCACAAACACTGTACAGACTCATTTTTTACAAATTTATTCAAACAGCCCTGGGTTTATTGCGATTAAAAATCAGTTTTCAGGTTAAAGGACGAATTTACTGCACCCTGCCAATTTAACACAAACTTTTGTACCAGGGTGCAATGCTCTTCATAGGAGGTACATCAGGTCCAAAAGCCTTATTGTCGATGGAATTTCGACAGAAGCTTGGAGCTCTCAAATGTCCAGCAGAAATTCTATCCCGGATATTGAACTATTCTCAGAACTGAGTTCAGTAAACTGAGGTCGGGCAACACATCCTCAAACAACTTGTCAACAGTTTGGGTGAACTCCTGTGTGCGATTCTATCCCCTTTTCTATTTTCGACCTATATTAGCGGCCTTCCGGTTTCTTCGCCAACAAAAATATTCCAGTATGCCGATGACGTAGTTTTTTATGCCGTACTATTTCTACCTACTCAGACTTCATGAAATTTGATCGAAACCTAATTCATGCAGGATGTTTCTCTTCCCAGTTGGGTCTAAAACTGAATTCATCTAAATGCTTCGAATGTGTTTTCAGTCCCTCTCGCTCGCCCCCCCCCCCCACGGATCTTGTCACTATGGTCTCCAAATCCTTATCCAGAGCTGATTCCGTCAAGTATCCAAGTGTTAGCTTAAACACCAATTTGAGATGGACATTTCACGGTCAGTAATGTGTCGATGAACTGCGACGTCTTTCTTTTTGAATAAGAAAACTCACGCAGTTTCGTTCACCACCACCAACAATTGCCACCAAATTTCTTCTACAATTTCGTTCTTCCGGTCCTATTTTGTTAACCAGTAATTTCTTCTGGCCTTCGGAAACAGGACTTCAAAGCCTTTCGCCGCGGATTGGCAATTATTAGTCATGTTCGGTTTCTCTTCTTTGGTTTTCTTTTGACTGAACTTGTCAATCAGAATATTGAATCTTTTGTATCCCTAGCCCACAAGATACTGCAGGATCCAACGCATCCCGTTACACTCTGACTTATCTCTTTGGCGTTCCGTCTCATTCACCACCGTTCCAGAATTAAAGCATACGAAAAATTCTCTTGTTCCCTATCTGGCACCGGTACTGACCAAAAAGGACAGGAGTAAAATGGAATTACTTTCTAAATTTGCTTGATGTTTTCATTTTTTAATTCTCATATTCGTTTAGCGCCCGTTGTTATGCAATTTGTTTACTTAACTCAGTTTTGTCAGAGCGATTCGATGAAAATGCAAGCGTACAGCTAGCAAAAGTCTGTCATACAAGTACAAATTCAAAGTACAAAGTATTGTGTCCACTTCGTTAAGACGCAGGAGATTTCTACTGTATTATAGGCTCCAAAAAGTTTGTTTTTGGACTTTGGATTTATTTACAAGCTTCCATTTACCACTGATTTCAGTCTAATTAATGCAACAGAAATTTAGCACCATTAGAATCTACTCGTTTCTGACAAAATTGCTTAGATTAAACATCATCGTGGGAATTAGTTCATTACGCCAGGCCAACGGTAGTCAACTGATGCAATCCTCGACCAGCTATGGAGGACCACGTCTGGATCTCCTCTCTCATAGTTACTTTGGTGGCAGACGGTAATTCACCGTCAGCCGCCTTGGTACACAGCTTAACCTGTCGGGATTTTGTGTAGTACTTCACTCCAGTTCAATGTCAGCAGTGATGGTTACATTTCATATAGTAGCGTACTCTCGTGCCTATAGAGTACTCCTATGCCATTGCTCTCTTGCGCCAGCGTGGAATGAAATGGATCTCAGTATCTGCCAAAGTTCACATCAATATCATCAACATCACGTGATTGCGATCAGCCGTTAGGACCTGTTTGCTCAAAACCTCAGCTAGGATTGTCGTAGTAACCCATAATCAAAGTAATTCCCTTGGGCACATAGAGATGGAATTTTTTTGTGATGGCCGTTTTATAAAAGTGAGATCTCAGGTGACTTTTGGTCACATTCCATAAAAACTTGAGTCATGTTTCTTCAGAGAAATAAGAACCGTGTACTATGATGACACAAACAGTAAATTTTAGCTCATAAGTTTTGAAGCTGCTCCAGAAATATGGTGCTCGAAACGCTAATAAGAACCCACCTCGATTTTCTATTTTCCCGCGATTATTTTCGAACCAAGCCACTTAGGGCGACCAAATTTGGCATGCTGATGGGATAATTCACTGCTATCTTAAACGTGCACGAGGATTTTAGGCATGGAACAGCTAAGCACTCTGATCTCCTTTGGTATTGACTAAAACACTACTTTCAGGCATACATTCCGTTATATTCCAGATGGTTTCAAGTTTTACTCTGCTCCATTCGTCGAGGATGGCGGGTGTCAACTCGAGCAAAGCACCGTTATCATTTGGAAATGTCCCAGAACTCAGTTGATTTTCCGGAGTCATCGTGGACAAGAATTCAATCATCTTTATGAAACTGACACACTTGGATCCCGTGATGAATTTGAATGAACAGTTCGGGATTTCCTTTCGTATACTCTCATCGGTGGCGTACGTATAAAATCCAGCGAGAAAATAATTATGATATGAAATGTAATGATTAATAACAGCACTTTTATGGGACTCGAAGTCGTGTGTGTATGTGTGTTATTTTTATCGCTGGATTTTATACTTACGCGACCGATGAGAGTACACGAAAGGAATTTCTCCCACCATGTTTGTCTTTTAAACTGTTCATTCAAAACCAATCATCTTTCTCATGTAGGAATTAGCCATCTGCTTCCTTATAGAATTGCTACCAGAGATGAGCTGTCTTCAAAGAACACACCCCAGACCGTCATAAAGCCACAGCAAAGGATCGACGACCGAGGCCCAGCTTACTTCTGCATGATTCTGTCAGGGCAGTCTCAACGAAAACAAGTTCAGGGCTCACAGATACTCCACACATGTATTCCCCAAGTGACCGATGACCATTCTGGTGGTTAACTTTTATATCTTTTCTAGACAGATCATGTCGTTCTGGTCGTACGGTGCCCAAGAGTGCACGAAGTTTTCCAGCTGTGTCCATACTGTGAGTCTGTAGAGAGGGTAAGAAAACCTCTAGCTCTATATGTGATACGGTAGTGCTGAGTCTAATAGGTTCTTTCCTGGACTTATTTGCTGCAACTGAACACTACTTAGGTGGTTTTAGCCCGTTTTTCATCACCACCCAGATCACTGACTTGCAAGGCCTTTACAGCAATATTACTTCACCCTCAGTGGCCTCTGTGTTCGTGGTCAGGTTAAGCGAGAGGTCCCACTTGCACGACAAGTTTTGGACGGCTAACACACTGTCTTCCTTTTCTAATCTAGCTTTCTTAACGCCACTTGCAAACATATAAACTCAAATCGCGCAGTTCACATGCTAGATTATTGATTAGGAGGGGAAAGAGCAGGGGGCTAACGCCGAGGATTGTGCCACCCCTCTGATTGTGATTCATTGCAATTCATTCATTGCTTCGTCTTGCCAACAATTGAAACTAATTTTTGCTTAACACCTAGAAACCCATGGTCCTCGGAATCAAACGCCTTGCCAAAGTTCTCAAAACAGACCGCGACAGGTAGGGCTTTATCCAAAGGCCTGGGGACTTCATCGAGAGAGACTAACTTTGTGATGTACGATCTTCCTGCAACAAACCCGTGCTACCCCACTCGATATAGGGTTCTACTGGACTGGGTGACTAAAAATCCGTTTACTATTAGCTCCAGGCACGTACACAGTACAGAAATTAATCTCCATCATCTGAGTTACGAATTCAAGGTGACCTTTGACATTTTTCCAATGTATCGTTTTGGCTGCCTTCCAGAATCTGAGTGGTACTCGTCATTTACCATAAGTAAAACTGTAGCGGAAGCGACTGTTTTCTCTGAGTCAGTCTTCTGGCTCTCATAAACAAGAGCTTTAGATACCTCAGGAGGTTGATTACAGCTGGAGGTGGTGTTGAGGCGGAGATCATATTGTAACGGGGAATGCTGGGGTGAGGGAACGGCGTGAACATCAAGGCGAACGGACGAACCAAACGAGGGCCACTGACAGAAGAACAGGCGGCTAATATGTCGGAGGTGTCCCGAAGCAGGCAAAAGGAGGCATACGGAATACCAGAGAGGGAACAGCGGGATCTCCAGCAACCAGCAAGACAGCCCAGGTGAGGGGCTGCCGATCGGGCAGTCAACTGAGACAATCGGACCAACCGAAGGGAAATGACGCCCAGGAGAAGCAAGCCATCGGCCACTGACAACAGGCCAGGACGCAGCCGCAGGGCACAAGCAGCAGCAATGGAAATCTTGGTGCCGCGCAGTCTGGAAAAGGGCCTATATAAACGATTGTATGTGTTTCATGACTTGACTTGTTTGGCCGGTGAAATACAAATATCCTGCCGTGTGTTTTCGCCCTTGTTACAATATCACGAATAGCGAGAGCCGGAGCAGCTTTCATCAACCCACAATACCAATCATAGTAATTAGTCACAATCCGATACAACCTGTTCTACTTACGTAACTTAGTCATGCGAAAAATGGCATCCTGTTAGCAAGTGATTATTCGTGCCAGTCCAAGGTAATCGAAGTTACTGAATTAACTGTTGTCAGGGGCAAATCGATGAATTGTTTAGCCCACATCTCTATTCACTTCCAGCGTCCCCATTCACCTTTGCCGAACCGCTTTCCTCAAATTCGGTGGGAATTTGTAAATCATCTTGAATGTGTTCTCTTCTTTCACGAAGCGCAAAAAGGGCACTGGATATGGTCTTCGTGTTTCCACCACCCAACCATACCGATTTACGCTCCGTGATTCGTTGAGGAAATTGCCTTGTCACTCGAATTGCGTAGACTACCAAAAATGAGCAAACAAAATGATAAGCTTGCACCACCATGCGGTGAAAATAGATGGCTTATCCCCAGAGTTCAGGGAGATCACCGATCAAACTGCAGAGGGTACACATGGGGAACCCTTTTTCGGGTGTCTCATAAGATGTTTATGAGTGCAATCCCCTCTGAAAGGTACAGTATTTTTTGTCTCGTCACCAGCATTGTCTAGTGCTGCCGGGTGTCAATAGCTACTCTGTTGAGAACCACCTCAGTTCACACGTGCAGCCGTTGAAGAGAGCAACATTATTTTTGGTCTTATTGTCATAAAATGATTTTTCTGTTCGTCGAAGAAGACTTTGGAAAAACACCAAAGCAATGAAGAAAAGGCTTACTCACCGAACAATTACCATTCCAAACAAAAAAGTCCTTGATTAGGAATTACTTTTAGGCAGAACTGACAGACTCTGAAATTATCCAAGTAGGGAATTATTTGACCCCTGCGGGTTCGAACCCACGCGTGGATGTCACCCGCACATTAGCACCACTGGTGCTCTATCAGATGAACTACAATTCCTCGTCATAGAGCTCCGGACTCTCCATCAAATGGATCATGCCGTTTATTCGCCCGAAAAGCGTTATCACATTCCGTTCGCCGCAGTGAACTTGCTTGTAGCTTGACTCTCTGAGGTAACCTTTCCTCATGTGCCCAACCGGCGTCACACGTGTTGGATTCACGGGCTTCCAGCTCAGTTGTTAGGACACACACGTGCACACAAGATACTGAAGCTTGGACGAGGCTTTCATGCCTGGGTTCGAATCCCACAGGGGTCAAAGACTTCCACCCATTTGGATAAATTAAACATTTGTCAAATCTGCCCAAACCATTATTCATACCAACTCTGAAGAATACGGAAGGTGATTGAGAGGGTACGTGCTGTCTCATGATCGATAGTCGGACAATTCATGTCAGCAATCAGCATGTCAGCGACTGTCCAGAACCCAGGTGAACGCCTAAGCCAGCTGATTCGCAAGTGACCAGCTAGCGGACCTGTAAGACGTGAACGGATTCCCGTCAAGAGGTTGCTGGTCATACCACCAATCAACCAATCAAAATACAGCCTGATGCAACTTGATGCACGTGTGAACCAGTTAGTTTGTGTGGCAACGACTGGTGACAGTGACTGTTTCTTCTTAAACAAACAATGTGTTTTTGAGCTAATAAGCTGAAATGATCCGAGGGTTGAATTGTCTTCTCAATGGAGTTAGTGGGACAATTTAAACAGCAATTGAAAGGGGCAAACTCAATTGCCCAGCTGATTAACCGTGCAGTGTAGCGGGTACGTGAAACTTCTGTGTGGCTGGTTAATGCATCATCTGGAACATAACGGAAAATGGTTGTTCGTTTGCACAGGAAAGATTCAGTTCAGATTGTTATGAGATAAAAACGAGCACTGTTCACATCCGTTCAAACCGCAAACGCAATACGGCTAATGATAGCGGTAACGTCTAGAGAAGCAGAAGATCTAGGAACGCTTAACATATTGTTCAATGCAAAAAAGAACGAGACAGCTGAGAATCGTATTAATTATTGGTGAAAAGACCATCGCTCTGATAGCTGTACATCCTACAGTAGGTAATCAGTTGATTTGACGTAATAATAATGACAATGGTGACTCACGACGGAAACGAAATTCACCTGTCTCATTCTGACTGGCATTTTAGATTGCACAAGTTGGCATGCCTTTCAAGCACCACAGGGTTCTTCAACTGAAAAGAAAAGTTGGGAAACTGTGTATCAATAGTGTTGACTTTCAGATCTTACCGACGGACAAGCGGTTTCGGTTCTTGCTTGGGGATGCTCAATAGTTACAACATAAATTATTTGATAACTTCTAAAACAAACAATCCTGTCCCCATGACAACTGCACTCAGATGGTTTTCGGATGACATAAAGTGAAAAAGAATGACAGTTGTATTCTTACTTGAGTCGAATGAAGCGTGCATGGACGGGGAGTCCATTTTTGGAATCACACGGTGATTCTTCCAAAGTTAATTCGTCGGTTAACACGGCTAACCTTCAGAAAGAGGACACATGGTCCCAAGTATGAATTTTCGATACGAGTGGCGTGGCTTTGTGAGTGGATGATAGGACAAAATTACCCCGGAAACACACGATGGGTTTCACCGTGTTAACCGACACATTCCCTTTGGAAGAATCCCCGTGTGATTCTAAAGATGGAGTCTCCTTTCATACATGCTCCATTCGATTCAAATAAGATTGCAGCTGTAAACCACCAGTGGGCTGCTCAATTGAAAGGATGATTTAGTGGAAGAGTACCAGGTACACATACCTGATAAGCTGCAAAAACTGCAAAACCAGTCCTGTTTCCGGAGAAATTTTTTCGTACTACTCATATCGAAAAAAGGTAAACCCATCAGAGAACACATTGGATCCGAAAATAAGTTATCTCTTCAGTGCATCTTCCGTATTTTTACCGAATGAATGCAGTGTTTTATTGTAAAGCCTTGAACACTGGCAGATTCAGGCATGAATTTAATATCAGTATTCATATTTCACGGAGTGCTGTTTCAACCGATCATCTTACCCATCCCCGAAAATTGGTAGCTCTATGGGCTAGAGTCACGTCCTTTTCGTTCCTATTGTATACATACTAATTCCGAAAACGGAATGCATTTTGTGTACAGCTCCTGGGTAGCTTGGGCAGAATTGTTCAAATAGAGGAACCATTTTCTCAGGTTTTTCTTCAATCAAATTTCCAATTTAGGGTGTGTTTTAGCGGTCATTTTTTCTCTATGGGAACGTTTTACAATGCTGGTTGATTGGGGTATCATCGATGCTTACAATGGCTAAATAGTAAGGATAATTGAGAATGTTCCGGGGCTTGGTGGCATGTTGACCTTGAAGAATTTAACTGCGGAAAGATTTTGTTAACATCAAGAAATTTACAGGTGGAACTTTTCACATTGAATACAAAAATAAGGTTCAGACTGTAGTCTCGTAGGGTACATTTGCCGTGAAAATATCTCACTATGCAAAAGAAGATAACTGGTGACAATAAATGATTCCCGTATCAGGCGAGACCAATAAAACCAACTTACCATTTATAAATTCAGCGTGAATGCATGCGTACCTACATACTGCATACATAAACACTCATACACCCATACATACATACCTGCGTACACACCTGAATGTGCACAGCAAAGCACCGCTTCACAAAATTTATTTTAAAAACATTCGGTAAATACAGCTGTAATCTCATTTGAATGGTATGGAGCGTGCATGAGCAAAGGGTCCGTTTTTAGAATCACGTGACTATTCTTCTAGCAATTTCGTCGGTTACCAGGGCTAAGCTTCAGAACTTGGACCCATAGTCCCAAGTATGTATTTACGATGTGAGTAGTATGGTATGGTATCTGGATGACAGGACAACAACTGCGAAATCGGTTGTATGCTTCCGGGGAAATTTGTCCTGCCATCCAGATCCCATACCACAATCACTCGTTCAGTAATTCTTTTAATTAAAATCCCTTCCTTTCTCTTACACATTTTTTGACTAACACTTTACTGATAATAGGAATAACTGACCATTGATAACCTCAAACGGAGAGGTAGACACACTTTCCAATTATTTCCGGGAAAATACTGTGGATTCAACTGGTTGACAGACAATCGCATTTTTTTAGAGTTGAAGCAGATAGATGACTAACGGTAATTGAATTGTTCCGAATGAAACGAGAAAACATATGACCGGGCCACTGAATGTGATGGATTCCTTGATTCTCAGGTTACGGCATTTCTATGCAAACAGGAAATATATGCGCGAAAATGTACGCAAGCAACAGTTGAGTTACAAGCAATGTGATCGACTGTCAATAACGTGTCAGCGGTGGTAACGTGATATCAATTCTGATCGTATGCGAGTGCTCGACGAGAAATGGCACACAAAGGAGTCAAGGTTTTCTACCGGGATGAATCCGACACTCGCGGTGATGCTAACTGTGTGCGAATGAATGCAGCACAACCGGAGCACATATTGGACTAAATGAGCCGTGGTTGATCCATTCAAAATAATAATGTTGTTAATTTTATTCCGTGCATCACGCAGAAATTATACAGTGCTTCAGAAAAGAGGTCACGACCAGTTAGAAGCCGCCGAAAGTGAAGTGATCGTCGATGTCGGCATTTAAATTCAAGGCCCGAAGGTCTACAAATGGACAAGATAGCCATTTGGCCAATGAACATTTTACCATATGAACTTTTCTGAATTTTACAACTGATCATAGGCGTAGATCTTCTGCATTTCGTTGAAGATTATACTGATCAATTCCATTTTGTAAGCCACTGGTAAAAGGCTACAGAACTGTGAAGAACATCAACCCCAATTTATTTTTCGGTGGACTCTGCGCTGTAAAGCTTCGTCGGGACCAGGACCTCTATTCCGATGCATTTCTTAAGAATCTCTGCGTATCACCACATCTTTTTATAGTGGTAATCAATAATAGGCCACATTTTCATCGGGCCAACTATCGATCCCATTGTTGTGGCAATATATGCCTAACTTTATTGTCCAAGTAGTTTATTTTGTCGCTCACAGCATGTCGGCATGAACTGTTTTCAATCATCGGATGACATAGCAACCGAGCAGACACATCCGTTGGACGCAAAGCCGTCAAGGTACTTTTCAAAACAGAAACAATGAAACGTGGTTTGCGAAACTGGCCTGGGAACGAGGACAGACAATGAAGATTTTAACCGCACTTCAAGGTTTGAAGATCAGTGTATGAGTCAGAAGAGTGATTCAATGTATGTCAACTTTTTTTCCTGCCCTTTCGAACTGACAACACATTCCGTATTTGTTTGGATTCCTGATCGCTGAAATTCGGCATTCATAGGGCAGATGTTTCATTACCAGTAGAGAGGAAATTAATAATTGGTAGGTGTGGGTCCCTGTGCAAACTTCCTTGTAACAGTCGCTTCGTTGTTCAAATTCCGAGAAAGGCTGCCACTGAAATGCGCGAACATAAACTGGCTACAAGAAAATACAGCCTACTCTCCTTAATATCTGCTCACCAAGATCAACAAGGGCGTGATTTCAATTTGGTTGAATTTCACGTTCTAAATCAAGCAAATAAGAAATACTTTCGGTAGGTCTTAGAAACTAGGAACTCATTGTTAATTTACTCCACAGCATTGAGCTGGTTCACCTTTACTGCATTCTGGAGCAAAAGATTCCAATTTATTCAATAAACGGACCAAAGGTCAATCAACTCAATTGATCCATGGCCAAGAACCCTAAATACCCGGAGCTTCGGTAAGTCCCCCTATGTTTCGAAGGAATAAATCACATCCGGATACGCATTTCTAAATAATCGCCGTTAAATCATGAGGAGCATATAGCCTTTAATCTCGGTGACACACCGACCGAGTCTGCCTATTTGCTCCACTATCTTCCAGCCTGTGAACGGTACGTGAACATCTGCATAATCATGCGCATGACTTAGACATACTTCGTTGTGTTTACACTATTTCGCCTACTAACAAACATAGAAGTAGAAAGTCACGAATTTCGACCTCTACATGGTACCCAGAAAAGAGTACCCATTCGCATGCACGATGTTACAGATGAGGTCACATCGGGGAATACACCTACGGAGTGGGCAAAGAGTGCTGTGTATGCATACCTGATGGGAGCTAACAACAGCAAAACAGACAGTGTGCTTCTAGGATATTTTGTGCCCTTAGTTCCATCTCCTCTTATATGTATATATGTATATATTTAAGAAAGAAAAAATGCTCATTATTTTTTGCTTTACATCATACACATTATGACGTTTCTTTTTGTCGTTTTGTGTGTCAGAATTATACTTTTGTATTTACGGGGCACAAGATTTCAACACACAGACCGGACATCATTCGTGCCACTGACTTCAGTTCTCATCCATGTCCCTAAAGTTCTCTAACGAAATACAATCCTCTTCCCTTCGGCCCCAACCAGGAAGGCGGGAAGCGCCAATCGAAGCCTATGCTGATGCTAGATTTTTCATACCTTTGCGCCAAGTCATGGCCTAACCACCCAGCAGCTTCTTCCAGCCCTACACAGCACGCGTGGCTCAGACACGAAGAGGAAGATGAGGGGCAGGCATTCTCAAAACATGATCGAGCCATCATGGGCCATACAGAGCGATCACTTCATTAAGAGGGCGACTAACTAGGCCTAACTCACGACGGCGCTCTTTTTCGTTACTCAGTCGACGTTCCCGCCAGAAGTCAGCAATGATTCTGGGATATCAGCTGTTGAACACGGAAGAACGCCGAGCATTCTCAATGCGAAGTGACCAGGTCTCCCATCCGTAGAGTAAAATACTCCAAAATACGGCAACGTAGTCCCGTCTCTTAAGAAGGAGCCGGATGTCACGGCTAAGCTGCAGGTGTTGCGGGTCTGCGAAAGCTGCTCTAGCTCTCAATATTCGTGAACTGGTCTCCTCCCCAACGCCACCTTCAGCTGTTATCAAGCTCCCAACGTACTTAAAGTTGTTGACTGACTCAAGCTGATCACCAAAATGTTTAGGTGTGAGCACAGGCTCCCACCAATCCTGCAAAAGCACTTTTCACTTGGAAAGCGAAAAGGGCTTTCTGTGTCTGAACACCTCAACCGGCAAGTGGTCCAAAGCATGGTGCATCAGTTGCGCATTATCATTCAGGAAGACAACATTACCAGCATATTCCAATTCGGAAACTCTGTTCTCTGGGAGGGGTTCAGCACCAACATTTGGAAGACCAGATGAGGCATTCTGTAGAACATGCACTATGGCTAATTCGAAGAGAAATGTGGATATAAGACAACCTCGTCGAACTCCACCAGAGACGAAAAAAGAGAGCGAGAGCTGGTTGTAGGACCAAACCCGACCTGAGGTGTGACGACGAAACCGTCCGTGGACTGATATGTAACTCTTAGGTACTCCATTCCTCAACAAAAATTCCATAGTGCAGTCTAACTGGCAGAATCGAAAGCCACACGAATGTCCAGGAACTCTATGATCGTAAGTCTTTGGAACGCGTAGTGGTGCTGTAGCAGCTGTCGGAAGGTAAAGATTTGATGGGCACATTTACGACGGTCACGAAACCCAGCTTGTTCCTCTCGAGACAGCTCTTCATGCGTGTATGACAGACGCAAGCAGCTTCGACGCTATTGGGATAGGCCTTACAACCCTATGGTTAGCACAGTCACTGCGCGAACCTTTCTTGAAGATAAGGACAACAATCCATTCCTCCCCAACAAGTACGAAACCTGCTCAGAATTCCAAACTTACAAGAACGAAACACGAATCTTTCTCCAGAGAGCTGCACTCCACCATCTTTAGAACGAGCTGGGAGAGGGCCACCGGAGCCCGGCGATTCGTGATGTCGTTTTAGAACAGAGATAAGCAACATGAGTCAGAAAGCTTATCACTATCTAACTGTCGTTGTAGCATGCGTTTGAAGCATCCACCGAAACACATGGACAGTTTAGTGCAAACCGGTGAGTGGTCGGAATCAGGATGGGTCCTCTAGTACGAGTAATAGTCTTTTATGCAATCACGTGATTTGTGGCTTATAGTCATGTGGTTGATCTGGGTCCACTGTTGACCTGAAGAGGTCAGACGTCATGCGGCGTACGGGCGATTAGAGCGTATGAAGTTCGCACTGGCGAGGAACTGACGGTGGTCAGAGAACAGGATCAAAATCCATTCCTCGTTTTCCAAGTGACAGAAATCTAGCCCAAAAGGGCCTCCCAGATATGCTCCGTTCAATGAAAGCTGACTCACTCTAACATTCAGATCTCCTGCCAAAATCACAATATGAGCCCGTTTGACCTTGTGTAAGAGGTCGTGGAGCATTTATTAGAAGTTATCTTTGTTGCATTTGGGCTATAATCTGTGGGTGCATGCACCGAAACGACAAATATATTGCGTCTATTGGAACGGTGACTGTTCAATTTGCACGAATCCCTCAGTCTCACTGTGCATAATCGACTGTCGACTGAAATCCAGTCTAGCAGCGCAGCTTCAGATCTTTCATTGAGAGCAAAGCCAACGCCAGCAAGACCAGAAGCCACAGCTTCAGTGTCCCCAGAAAGGTGTAAGTGATACTTCTCAAAAGAATTTGGTGTAGCGTCAATCGACTGATGGAACTGGAGTCTTGAATGCGAGTCTCTTGGATACAACACATGTCGATGGCAAAAGATTCATGCGTGCGTGCTGAGCCCGCCTGTTGTCCTATACGCATTAGGGTTAGCATGTTGAATGTGGCTAGTTTGAATGGGCATCGAGGACGAAGCAGGGCATCAGCCGATGGTATCGGGTTCGGTAAGACTCGGAAACTAGTCAAAGAAGATCGCGAGAAAGAACATAGTCGGGATCTCCATCAGCGGCACTACAGCTGGTACAATCGACCGCAGAATCAGTGGAATGTGAAAATTTAGGTGAAAGTGGAAAGGGAGCGGAGACGGGAGAGCAAGTAGAAAAGAGTTCATTTGTGCGCATGGAAGAGCAGTCAGTCATAGTGGTAGAGTCTGTCATAGCTGTTTGCATTGCGGCAATTATACTACTCGGTCACATAGTCCGTAGTAGACATTTCTACTAGAGGCTGTGCCTCTGGTCTTTGCTCGGTCAAGCGCATCCTGTAAGGCAGCAGTGTTAGTTCAGATAGGCCTGTGGTCAGCTGCTTGTTCAGTCGCCTCTTCTAGAAGCATGTGGGAGCTGGTGAATGACTGCTCAGTTTATTGGTCCCTTCGGAATATGCCAAACATCCTGGGTGACCGTTACACCGCTCAGCCACACATGCCGGTGAGCACAGTATTTTACGCCCTATGCACCACTTGCTTTTGGTTTGGAATTTGGTTTGAGCCGTATTCCCTGGACTGACGATTAGTCAGCCAACCCGGTGGAGAGAGCCGGAAAATCTCCTTCCTCTTCTCTCTTCAGTGGGGACACCTCCGCCACAAAATGTCTGCGGACAGGACTTCCTCAGCAGAGTCCGCTCGAGAAGCACGAGCATGTGGGAGCATATTGGAGGGCTTTCAGGACGAGTAGCCACCTCGGGGCCTGAGACACTCACACCCTACCATGCTGAAGCACGTAGGGCTACAAATATATATATATATATATATATATATATATATATATATATATATATGCTATTACACCGACTCTCCTATTCTACTCTTTCTGTTTAACCAAAACACTTAAGGCGACAAAATTTGGCTTATTGATGCACCACCCCACAGTTATATTAGATATCTACATGGATTTCAGACTTCTTCTAGATAAACTGAATTTTTTAAATTACATGCCTCAAAGAGTGCGAAAAGTCAGTAATCCCATCCACAAACGAATGGCAAAATCCACCTGGTTACGCAACACAATGACAGTGATCGGAACACGACAATCAGGCTTTCTGCTAGCCAAGATTTTGCACCCTCAAAAATTTCCTCACAGACCATAAAAGAGCCTCAACTAAAAGCCGGGCGACTGAAGTTCAGAGTTCCTGATTTCTTACCAGTGATAAATGGTTCCATCAGGGCCGTCTGAACTAAATATCCCGTCGTTTAGTATCACATCGTTCCGTTCAGCACTCCAAGTTATGTAATTTCCGGCTGATTCCCTGCAGTCTACGACGTTCATCCATCCGAAGCACTGCTTTCATTTTTCAAACCTTTCAGATATGAAGCAGCAGTGTGAGATTTTGCACAGTCTGTCCAAAAAAATTCTGAATCATCTCAAATCTACCGAAATCCTGACATACGGTCGAGTTCCAGTTTATACTACTGATGCTGCTCGCAGTAGTCAAAAATGCGAGGTAGACACTTTTGTTCAGCGATAGAGATCATGTTGAATGCTGTCAATCAGATCAGTGACAGTATTGTTTGCTAATTTTGACTTAAATGAAAATGATCTGAGTCCTCCGAATGGACAAAAATGTCTGATGAGATGCTCGCACGGTCTTTGGAATTCATGGCTTTTTCCTGTATGTCTGTTATTATAACTGAACTGATTGCGAACAGCATAGAAATGGGCGTCAACAGGCCGCTTTTGGCCTCGTTAGCAATTAAATAAGTCAAATTTTGGTCTGGTAATGTATCTAAACTTGAAGTTCGTTCTCGCAAAAAGACCCACAGATTTTCCTGTAAGTGCCGTGCGGAATCGCATGAATTTCCAAAGAATCTTATTAATGTGAGGATCGTTTAAGTGGAATGAGAGTAACTTATTGATTATGTCATTTCGTTTTAAATTCCTCTGAAAAATTAGACTGGGGTTGTAGCACTTTATCGGAACGCTTTATGGCCGAAGAATCTTCCAAAACTTTACCCGATGGATTTCCCCCCTACTTTATTGATACGACTTACGGAGTACCTTCTGAAGGAGAATTTTGTTGTAACAATTATTCATACGTCATCGCATGAAGTGGACTTTAATCATCTATCTTCTAATCATCAAAACGTTGATTTTTCTCTCATTTACAGTGGTCTTTTCCTTGTCTGTTCGAATTTTTCGTCGTCTATCGCGCAGCTCACCCCCCCCCCCCCCAGATATCCTCCTACTGTTAACCCCTTACAATTGCTCACAAATCAATATACTGATTGCCGCGGAGTGACGGTAAACACTGATCTTCACCGGTCGTCTGATGCTGCCCTTGGCGTGCGCAAACTGTGATGCGTTTGCCATCAAATCACAAATTTCAGACTTTCTTCCTTTGTTCCTCAAGTGCTTTGTCGATCTAACACTATTTCCACCCCCGTGATCGTTCCTGTATTGTTAAGGAAGGATTTTCATGTGACATTTCTCGAGATATTCTTTCATTCTGTTATGTCTCCTCCATCCCATTTGGTGAACAAGTTAACAAGATATGTGAGTGACAGGCCGAAAGTTTACATTCATTTGAAGAGACAACTGCAGTTTTGATCCTGTTGTCAGCTGGCTAGAAGTACCATGCAGGAGTATTCTCGTGGCCCGCTGGGAGATTTTCTCCTAATTCCACATTTTATCTTAATGACATTATCATTTTGATTCGCCAGAGAATGAAGAATAAATTTTTTCGATCCCATGGATTTTTTTTGGCAATCTGGCGTATGCTCATTCCTGAGTTGTTGCATGAGAGTGTTCTCTCTTGTTTCAGCACAAAGCCATCTTGAGCCTGGCTAAATCCTTGTTTTGGCAGATACGAGGTCACTACTTCGAATCAGAATGTACATTCTGAGTGGACTTTTTTCACGAAACATATGTGACTTGAACATGTTCAATAGCATGGGATTAAGCATCCTCTAGCTTTGAAAAGAAGGCGCTAACGACAATGGTCTTTGTGTTTACAACCCAGTTGCTTGTTTTTTCATTCGTCCACAACTGGGCTTTAGAGCATTCCACGTCCCCTGAAGCGTGATCATAGACAAACTGATTTATATGGGTCCTGTTCAAAGTTCATGTGCCTATTTACTTTGGTCACCTCAAGTCGTTTGGTTCAAGAGAAATGGCAGGTTTGATTTTGTAGCATTTCCTGTTTTGTATGTTGGGTATAAGTATCAGCTTGATCCCGTGACAGAGAACCACGTAAGGTCTCAGCCATTTAGGCTTGGCACCGAGTTGGGTCATAGTGATTTGTCATCTACCACCCAAATGACCGACTGAGGGGGATTCCGTCCTCTGACTTCCGAACTGTAAGTAGAAACACAGTAACCTTTGATGTCCACCAGTCAGTACGTGACAGAAACACACGGACGGCGTTAGTTCACGCGATTCGTTATTGAAGACACTGCGGGAAGTCCAATATCATCATCCTCAAGTCCAACGATTACTGACTTTAGATTCCGGAATATGCACACAGTGGCATCAGAACACCCTTTCAGGGACAAACAGTTGTTTTCGATGATTCATTCTCCGGTCTTTACAAATCATATAGGAAGTGGTTGTGCTGAGACGGTCAAGGGTCATTCGGATTGGACGTAATTTGTGGGACAGGGTTGGGGTCAGATCGATGTGTCGATCCGCACGACTAGGTCGCGACAGTCACACGTTTCGGAGCTGAGTCACTGATTTGTAAAGGCTAGAGAATGAACCATTAAACACAATTGTTTGTTTCTGAAAACTTGTTCTGAGACTATCCATTTATATCAGTCGACAACCATGAAGTGGAAAATCTAGTCCAATCCAAAGTGGCCAGTTTACTCTGTGTGTTGTTTGTGATTGTCTTTTGGGTCTGAAATATTATCGGCACTGCCCCAGGAAAAATGAAGATGAGTAAAACAGTTACGGATTGCGGTAAGTCATCATCGTTGAAAGGCAGCGATATTTTTTTCCCAGCAGAATATATTTTTGTGATACTTTAGCGCTCCAGGGCTTCCTTTGTAATCGATGAAGGCAAGAGCTTACGGAGCACTCCGCAGTGCATTCCTGCAACTGACTTCATCTCTTATCCAAATCTCCTAATGTCCCCAAGCCAGGGGAATGTTCATACCCGGACCCGAAATGGGATTTCGAGGTGCAAACATTCTGATCATTCCCGTACAGTTTCACCAAAACTTCCACACCTGATACTGCATCCCCTCTTCCCGCTAGGGTCAGGATGCACAAGAAACTGAAGGTAAAGCGAGCTATAGGAAGAGATGCAGAACATAAGTCGAAGCCCCTAGAGCAGAAGAATGATGGTTATCTCAAAAAGAGAGCATTTGTGATGCAACACCCAAGGTATTATCTCTAACCGACCATTACGAAGGACAAATGCAAACTGAGTCTTTTGCTGGTATTGAGGCTAGCGTGAAGCTAACGACATCACGCCATAGTTTGATATCTCGAATACTAGGACGGTCTTTTTTGTGACCGAAGCACCAACACCCAGCCTGACGAGGTCATCGGCATAATCTTATCCAAATGATCTGTTTCTCGAGGCCAGAGATCAACTCCACCGTCCAATAAGTCGCTGCTTTGTTAAATGTCTGAACATTTTTTTTTAAAAATCTGTTCCGTATACTCCCCTCAGCAGTAGTCACTCCCAGTCCTTATGCGTAAAGCTATTGACTACCCTTCACATTTGCCGGAACCAATGAAACGTTATTTTGCTCTGGTGGAAATGAGTGTGCCTGATGTCAAGAATTCAAAATACTCCGCGGAAATATGTCATCAGCGAGCTGATAACCATCATTATTTCAATTCACGGCAAGTTCTTTAATAAACATAAACAATGACAGACCTGCATATTCTACACTGCACTGCAGTCGTGAAGTATGTCCATGAACCAATCGCTTCGTCACTCATTCCTTTTCACGTAGACCTCCGACTGAGATCGTGCCACCTACCCTTTACACCAATCAGCCAACCAGCCGTCGACACGTTCCGATCCAATTCAGTCAATCCTATGTACCCTCCACACTTGGAAATCAATAATATATCCGCATATTCTCATTCTTACATTGCTATATAAGGTGTTGATTTCTGGCTGCACAAAATAAACAGTTTCCCTATTTGTTTGTTGTTAATTTCCCTTAAGAACTGGATGATGGAGGTGTCACTGGTAGAGGGTAACTCAAACGAGTTTGCTCACCGACACAACCCTCGATTGGATAAAAAATTATCAAAATCCCGGGATTAAGGATTGAACTCGGTTTGTTTTCACGAACGTCAGTGTAACGACTCCAGATATGTTGATTGACCAGTGAGAAAAGTAATGATGATGATTGTGTATTGCAAGTGTTCCCTTGTTCCTAGGATTTTCTGTTGCATTCATTGGATTTTCACAAAATTCCGCAAAATCTATCTCTACACAACTTTGTCTAGCATGTAAATTTGCACCTTGTCACCATATTCCTCTCCTCTAATCGATCAACGATCAGTGTTGATTCTCATTCAGAGTAGACTGAAGTGATTAACTTAGAAAATTTAACAAGCCAAAACATCCATTTGTGTCCACCAACACAGTTATGCTAAGTTACTTCACTGCTACCCATTTTGTCGACTTTTGACAGAGTGCAAAAAGGCAGAGGGAAATCAGAAGAGGAAAAAATGTTTGTTTTGTTCCGTCCCACTAGCTCTAACGAGAAAACTCCTCTGCCTTTGAACCATCTCGTTTATTTTGCAAAAACAAGCCGTTAATATAGAACACTAGGTGACCGAAATCTGACTCGTGGTACGAAGCTCATTGGTTCAGAGTTCTACTGGTAACCGGCTCATCTGAATAGCCATGTAGTTCAAGTCCCCGATTAGCTGATTCCTTTACTGTCGGTTAAAACAACAGATGGCTGCTGACTGGTTGACTTTCCGTCCGTTCTATCAAAACACCTCTAGGTCGTCGATTGGTTTGATCCTTTGCGCTCAGTTAAAACAACTCCTAGCCGCTGATTGGTTGACTGCGCTCGGTTTGGTAAAGGTAACTGTTCGCGGCTGATTGGATAGTTTCGTTCCGTTTCGTCACGAATTGATTGAACCTTCAACCCGCTTCGCTGGTTTGAGCTTTGCCATCGATTTTGGACAGACGAACACGTTCTGTCTGTAAACGAAACTAGACCGCCCATCGATGCGTCAGTAAATACCTTTACGCTGCCAGCTCAAGAATACGAGAAGACAGCATGCCCAAATGGTTCCCTGTGTATCGGACCATTCCAAAAGTAATAGAGCATGCATGCATCATTCGATGAGCCCATCAAACGCACTCTACTGGGACTGATTTATTGGTCCCATTCACCTTCACAATGGTGAGCTGACTTACCCAGCTTCGAGCAAATATCTGTCACAGCAAGAATGACACACTGAAAACACCTGTCTGAACACAAGTGGAACGTATGTCACAACCATTGTGAATATTCGATGTAGTTGCCTACCAATCCATTTCGTTCAGCTCAGTTCGTTTCAAAAATACATTCGCCTGTAATCGCTACGATTCTGACTGCCACGGTACATAAGTTATCTCTCAGCTACAAGTGAAATCAATCAAAACACAAATAGCAAATGATTAGCTATAAGAATTACAAATGAAGACCAAGTAGATGGAGAAAGAGTTTGTGTACAGTGATGCCAATAACCGTGAAAACTGGATATATGAACTCATGATTCCAGCTGTCCGTCAGGTGAAACGCTCGGACTCCAACCGAGGAACCACTGATCCGCTGTTTTTGTAGGGAGAACACAGTGGCAATACAACAAGACGAATGTGAAACCGATCGCATCAATCAGTCAACAACCACAGAGCAGAGAAAGGACGGGGAATACATGGGAAGCCTCCAGCAACAGACGAAAAGGACACGCGGAGTCGTTAATGGAATTCTGTGTAATCTGAGGCAATCGGAAAGAGAGCCCAGGTGAGTGGCTACCTATTAGGCTATCAATCAGATCAATCGGAACAACTAAACGGGAGTGGTGGTCAGAAGAATCAACCTAATAGCGACGGGCATCCTACCAAAACGGAGCAGAAATACTCAGGCAGCCAGAGGTTAGATGTTGTTTCATTGTGGTCTTGAAAAAGGGACCACATAAATGATTTCACATGTCCGACCAACTGAACTTGTTTGACTGCTCAAATACAAGTGTTCCTCACCCCGTTTTACCTTCTTCGTTACATTATTACCAGATTGGGACGACGATAAGAAGAACTCGATGTTTACCAGTCGACAGATTTCGATTGTCATCCAAAGAAAGTGGTCCGGTTCTACAGTCATCTATGAGAGACGAATATAATAATGACGCCGGAACATAAATCAGACTCATCATTCGGGTACGTTAGATAAAGCACTTCATAAGCTGCCTTGATAACTACTTGTTTTGTGACTTTCTCTAACAGGATAACGTTTGATTTCGGAACAAACCCGATCCGGTGGAGAAATATTTTTTTCCTTGAAGATGCGTAGTGCATTCCTGAATTAACTAGAAATTTAGTAACGCTGTTGAAGAAGGCTCAGACTCATTCACGCTTGGGCTAGTTTAATCGGTCATGAAATACGAGGTGTTGTATTGACTACAATTACGCCGCACTGAAACCATTCGTTTATTGCGGATCTTGTTTGGTATATACACCACGGAATTAGAAAGCGAACCTTGTGATGATTCTGAGATGCAATTGGCATCAAATCTCCAAGCCTAACTTCACGAACTGCAGCTTGATAACTGAGCTCAAGAGACTACGAGTTTTCGTGCTGTCAAATGCTCTACACACATCCCAGTGAAACAGTTCTATCCCACAGACAATAGCAAATAAGAATCCGAAATGATCACGCTTCTCTTCCGGAGATACTAATTTATTGGACAAGCACAGATTCGCTTTGTATCCAGACACTGGACCGTGAATGGCTAGTCGAAATAGTTGATATAGAACAAATCTGGTTTCCTAATAGCACAGGTTTACCATAAGTCTGTTTGATCAGCGTGATAGGTAGCAGTAATTGTAGTAGTAGTAGTAGTAGTAGTAGTAGTAGTAGTAGTTGTTGTTGTTGTTGCTGTTGGTGGTGGTGGTGGTGGGTGGGGTGGTGGGGTGGCGGTGGAGGTGTTGTTGTTATCTTTGTTGTTACGGCGATATCCATGTCTGGATGTTTCACAGTGAATCAGAGACTAAATTTTGGTCATTTAACACACCTCAATAACGCTCGGCGAACGTACCCATTTCCGAATGTGCCTAAGCTGCTTGTGTCGTTCTCGATCGTGGTGTCAAGTGCGACTTGGAAATGCCGCCGCCTGCGGGCATTCAAACTCACAAACCAGTCTTGTCAGGTCTGGACAACTGGAATGAATGTACATAAGCGAGCGAGCGAGCGCACGCACACATACACACACTTCGCAATTCCAACAACACGTTCATTCTAATCCCTTCCGCACCGGCACAAAACACAGACATCATTGAGCATGACCAAATGATGGGGGTCAAATACTAACCACTCAGTCGTCACCACCCACGTGGAACAGCAAACGACACCGGTGTATCGGACAAGGGAAAATATGCTAGATTCAATCCCGTCTTACCTCTCACCTTTTGCACATCCTTCGAGCGGGGGCAACTAGACGTTTGAACCCTGAAGCTTCGTGGTATTTATCGCAGTATGTTCATCGATTAGTTTGAGACGAGTGGAAAGGGTTTTTCAACTTCCAGACAGTCTTTCCGGTCGGATGACTTTCATGGGGACAGTTCACAGTGATAGGCTTTTGGTCATCACTCTTATGAGGTGCTCGTTTGGGGCGTCTTGTGTGCGGAAGAATGAACTTTTACATTTCCAGCTTTCTTCTCCTTGCCCGCACTCTCGTTTGTGAGAACTGTTATCTCTGAGTTACTTTGAAAGGGTAGAGCTGAGCAATCAGTGACCGGCCCCCATTGGATTGCGGACCCAAAGCTTCGCCCGTCTGCCTTGCGGATTAAGCTTTGGAAAGCTAAAGGCTAATGTTGTGGACTCCTAAGAAAACCACGTGGTTTAATCTGGACAGCCGGGCAGTATCACGTTCACAAACAGATCATGGAACCTGGGGCCATGTATCCCATCCCATCTTCCCTCGTTGTACCATTTTTGTTTGACACAGCCTAAAATCAGGCGGGTATATATATATATATATATATATATATATATATATATATATATATATATATATATATATATATATATATACAAAGCATAAATACCGAATGCGGATTCATTATTAATCGTCTGTTGCGTGGATTACCACGAATGGAGGTAGGATCTCTCTTTTCTTGAATTTATCATCAGTGGTCTATGGATGAGAAAATGAAACACTTGTCCCATTTTAGGTCATATAGCTAAGAAATCTTCACGTGCTCCACTTTTAGACTTAACCGGTCCACGCAGAACGGGTTGGCCGTGAAGGAAACAATTTTCCACATCGGGTTATAGGGCAAAACACGGCGCCAGTGGACTGCACCACTTGATCGGTAGACAGCCTGATCACAAAGCTATCTGATATATTGTTCAGTCAGGAATTTTCTCTTCAATAGTCAGAAGAAGAAGAATGAAAGCGACTTGAAAAGAGGTGAACCAGGATTATCGATTGATCCGAATAGATATGGATAGTTTGCCATCTTTAACGCGAGCATATTCTGTGAAATAAATCAACGGGATGCCCCGGCCAAAACTAATGCGAATTTCATTGTAAACGTGTGCCATGTCCAAGACGCTTCGGTACTCTAGTTTTTAGTCTTATTCTTGTCATCGTCCCTTCCTGCGTAGAGTAAGTCTGAGTTTGATGTTCGCAAACACGTGGGTCTCAGCAATAACATAAAAATCTAACATCGCGTAGCCTGATTCGATTCCAAGCAGGTAGACGGTATACAGTGCTGTTGAATGGCTTTACTTTCGTCAAAAGCTACATCCAGGAGCTTCTATCTTTATTCATCCTCTTCGCAGCTTCTCTCACTTTCCGCTGTTTCTAATTCAAAGACAGGTACTGTACGGATTTGTGCCACCAATGTGGGAGATAGCGTTCGACGAAATTTTCTTCGATTATCAACGATTTCAGTATTCAATTTAGAACCATGATTGCTTGTAGAGTTGCTTATGGGAAGCTCCGCTGTCTTTGAAGCCCATTCTACTTCCAATAACGTCGCCCCATCGGAATTCGTTTCACATGTGAACTACTTAGAGAATTACAAACTGTTTTACTGAAAGTCATGATCACCTTCAACGCATTAGACTCTAATGGGCTTCAATGTTTACCACCGTCAGTGGCTTAGGTCGATTCAAAGCTGACTCACATCTACGTCACCTATGATCACTTCACGTCAGTGGCTGAAATTTTTTACTCGTGCCCACCATTCCGCCAATGATGTACGTTACCGTCAAACAAAGCTATCCGTAAAAACAACCTTTCCGGACTGAACTTCCCGCAAGGCACTTGATGATAGCAGATAAATGCCGAAGGCGGTAGCTGTTGCTACCGAAAATCAATGCACTAAAAAGTGGACGCCATTTGCATTGACAGTCAATGTGAGTTATTTTGGAGCTTCTCATTCCTAAAGAGCCCGGGTTCTTGTCCCGCGGTCTTCGGTCACTCCTTCTTCGGTAACCTCTACAGGTATCGCCGAAATTCGAATGAGACTGTAGTTTTTTAAGTTAATATATTCAAAACAAAAAGAATTGCGATCTGAAGCAAGTATTTTATGTCAGTTTGAAAACAGAATCAAAACTTATTTCGCCAGAATTAAAAAATTTGCCATCCTAATCAAACCAGGATTTTTATAGGGAAGTTGTTGTTACTGTGTCTCTAAAATTTTCATGGTTTCGCTAATGTAAAAGCACACAACAAATGAATAAATATATTCACGACAAAAAGATTAAAATCCCCATGGACGATATAATCCGTCCTGTTACTTGATAGCAGAATAGACCTCCTAGAATAACTTGTTTCCGTCTAATGAATTCGTTATTGTCCATAGGGTGGCAGATAATACTCCAGTAACTTAGTTGGTCATGATTTATTCCATTTCATGTCAAACGGCTTAATGAGTTTCACAGCCTCGAAGTCACTGGAAAGACTTTCTTCTAGAACTTCTTGCGGTGGATGACGTTTCTTGAGCTCCCAAATCTCACTACAGAAAGCTGAAATTAAATCTGAAGCCAAAATGAATCACAGTGAAACTTGTATTTCTTCGCAATCAGAACAAGTGGCCATCTTTATTGGGTTTATAACGCAGGCTTTTGATAGGTAAAAGGACCGAGCGGCTCACTTTACGCCCGTTCATCTACGTGTTGGTGCGTGAGGATTTGCTCAGAAATGCTCTTTCTCTGTGTGTGCGGACACATCTGCTGCTCTTTGATCGTCCTATTTTTAATCAAAACCTAGAAAACACCTTTGTCCAAATCCACCGTGTTGGTTTTTGTCCACGATATATTGTGCTAATACCCTTTTTTTACTTGAATAAAGCGAAAAAAGCCTTGTTTTTACGACAAGGTTCTCAGCAAAATATTTCGCCGAAAATACGTACGAAATGCGCCCTCTTGACCTTATCATTCATTTATTTATTAGTGTGGCGAGAAAAACCCTGTCGCGAATGTGCTTTTTCCATCATCACGTAAATGAACCGAGCTTTTAACGGACCCTAATCATATGAACTTGATTTCGAGTTCGTGTATTCCAGAGAAAAAATGAACAACTTTTTTCTCGTGGGCCTAATACCAACCGTGAAACTAGCTAATAACTCGCCGGGTGATACTGTATTTTCCAAACGTGGTACTAGTACACTTCTTCTTTCTGCTAAACGGAAACATAATCGATACTTCAAAAAGAATTGGTCCTATCAGGATTAGTACTCACGTCTCTATGGCGAAAGCCACGTGGAATTAATTTTGCTTTCGTGATTTCAAAAATTATTCATAATCAGCAGACCAATAAATTCTGTTTGTCACGTATCAGTTACACCAATCATGTTAATCAAGGTCGCGCAATTACACCTTCGCACAGAATATTACTGAGCTAAGGTGAACAATACTCATCCATGGAGAATTTTATACTTCGAACCTTTTGTTTGCCAGCGTGTAAAAAAATTCCGGGTATAATGTTCTCAGTGAAGACAATTTGTTTTCATTCAAATTTGGATAGCATCTGTAATGAGCCGCAACTTCTTTCCTTAAATATTGTACCGTTTAATTTTGATGAATATGAAAGAAGAAGAAAAGAGAAGAATGAGTAGGATATACTTCTCAGTAGTATATGACTTTCGATACTGACTATGAACCTGTGGAAGGATTGCATGCAATAGCAGACCGAGTTGTATGCAAATTAGCGAAGCTACACAAATACAGCTTTATGCCTGAACATTTGTCCTTCACAAATCAGTACAAACCTACTACCTTCACTTCTTTCAGCCAAAGGTAAATGAATTCATTTCGATCTTGAGAAGTAGATAAACTCCGATAGGGTTGTGTGAGACAGTGTTTTTGAATGTCCTTCCACGAGCCGAATAGTACAGAACAGAACAGAACAGAACAGAACAGAACAGAACAGAACAGAACAGAACAGAACAGAACAGAACAGAACAGAACAGAACAGAACAGAACAGAACAGAACAGAACAGAACAGAACAGAACAGAACAGAACAGAACAGAACAGAACAGAACAGAACAGAACAGAACAGAACAGAACAGAACAGAACAGAACAGAACAGAACAGAACAGAACAGAACAGAACAGAACAGAACAGAACAGAACAGAACAGAACAGAACAGAACAGAACAGAACAGAACAGAACAGAACAGAACAGAACAGAACAGAACAGAACAGAACAGAACAGAACAGAACAGAACAGAACAGAACAGAACAGAACAGAACAGAACAGAACAGAACAGAACAGAACAGAACAGAACAGAACAGAACAGAACAGAACAGAACAGAACAGAACAGAACAGAACAGAACAGAACAGAACAGAACAGAACAGAACAGAACAGAACAGAACAGAACAGAACAGAACAGAACAGAACAGAACAGAACAGAACAGAACAGAACAGAACAGAACAGAACAGAACAGAACAGAACAGAACAGAACAGAACAGAACAGAACAGAACAGAACAGAACAGAACAGAACAGAACAGAACAGAACAGAACAGAACAGAACAGAACAGAACAGAACAGAACAGAACAGAACAGAACAGAACAGAACAGAACAGAACAGAACAGAACAGATATTCGACTGTTTTCGCCGTTTTTCGTCAAATGTCAAACGCTCGTTAGCATTGCGTGACTGGGAATTATGTGGGGTTCATTTCCGGTATCAGTCATGTGAACCACGTCCCCTCTGGTCTTTTACATAACAAAAGGCGCAGTTCGGGAACACCTCCTCCTACGGGAGTTCGCCCGAGAGCGATTTACATTTCTCAGATAAACATTTCAATAAAAAACCTGTCGAAGTTGGTTTCGTGAGCATAGCAACTTTGAATCATGTAGCACAAAACATTGTTCGAATGGGGAAGTAGAAAACCAAATAGAAAGATTTATTACCTGAATGGTCATAATCCACCTGCATACCGTTTGGAGTGTACCTTGATGGACTTCCCCGGGGTGCTATTTTTGCTGAGTTGGATAGTGGTTGGAAGAAGAGTGTAAAGACTTATCGAAACTGGGCATGGAAATTCAGCCCACCGTAACAATAAACTCTATTAAACTGGTATGGTCCAGATCCCATGCCATCCATCAGAATTTTTGTCTCATTTCTACCAAACAGTTCGTTTGTTTCCCATGCACACAGGCCACTAGTTTCTACGCCGACCATCACTCACTCGACTTCAAGCCCTCCTGATAATTATTTGTTCAACCCCTTTTTATCACATAATCTTGGCCTTGCTTCTATGACAAGTGCTGACTGACTTTGGGCGTGATCTGCCTAGGGTCCATTTGTCGCCCCTGTTCGTGTCAAACTCTAATTCCTAACAAAATTTATCACCTACGTAACCTTCCTTTCCTGCTCTATCTCTGCGTACACTTATCCACTGGTATCCGTGACCCCTTCTGTAGAGACGTCATGGCTGTCTGGTTTGCCTGATGTACTTCTCTCTCTCTCTCTCTCTCTCTCTCTCTCTCTCTCTCTCTCTCTCGCTCGCTCGCTCGCTCGCTTCGCCTCATCTGCGCGAATGACTGAACTTTGGTCATCCCGTTATGACCATGCCACTATTTCATTATCATAGATATTCCGTTTGTTCTTCACCACGCTTGAGTGTGTTCAATCGGGCAATTGCTTCTGATCGTTAAATGGTCAGAATACTTCCCATAAATGAAGACTTTCTTTTCAGACCATTTGACTCGCTCCTGCGTCGCCGTCTCGAGCGTTTGTTGCCTTCTCATTGGTGCCAAGGCTTTTTGAAGTCTTTTTTGTATGCCTTGAATCTGTGGTCGGTTTGCCCACAATTTGAGGTACGTTACTGTTACTGCTTGATAATTTTGTCGTATAGTAGACGCGGTAAAGCGATCTTGTGTTTTCTGCCGTGGGATTCGGGGTTCGTATATCTGCGAGCCACTCAGTTACCGGACAATATTCCTGTACAATAGGTAAGGGTGACCAGTACTGGACATCAAATATAGATACGAAAAACTGACTAGTGGAGTTGACCAAGGAGGGTGTGTTGGGCCTCTCAGATGAAACCAAAGCGGTCACTCAGTCAGTTGGTAAATACATTGAATGACTTGGATAGGTATCTCAACCAAATGCACTCTAACCTTTTACCCACTTTCTTCACCAACTTGATACGTCTATCGGTAGTTAGCTCGTCAATTTTCAATTCTCATCCTTGTTTTGGCTTATGAATGGGATTCTTGCGTAATGTTAACAACCAAAACCGGCTCAGTCCATGCAATGTTTACAGTTTTCGAACTGAAACGAGCCTACAGTGTAACTCGCATGGAGCAGGTTTCTTTTTTGTCAACCTATATGATATATATCGTCTTTCTGACCTCTGTTTATTCATTGGGCACGTAGTGCAACCTTTAGCACTTGGATTAGTGTTATCGTTCAAACCGGCCGCTCCATGTAGAATACTTGTTTAACGCGCCCAGGTATAGGTCGGCAAGGCCATCTTTATCGGTGTAAGTGTCTACGTTTGTTTATGCACCTACTGAGGTCCGGTGCATCGAGTTTTCTTTCCATCTTTTCAGATAGTGCACGTGCAACCTCTTCGGAAAAACAATGCGTCCCGCGTACTAAACTTGCAAATATTAAGTTTCGAAAACTCGACGTCTTTTCAATACTGTTCGAACTCCGTTGATAAACCAAATTAGTAATGCTGCGATTTGGCCTAGTAGCATTGGGTATCTGAGTTCAGTTAAATAATCAGGCACTTGATACGACCATACTGTATTGGTTGGGTAAAGGATTGTTAGTTAGTGAAGATATGAACATCGTGATCAGTTTCATCGATTCTGTGTAGCTTACTTCGTTTTTACCTCGTGTCTATTCGGGCGTGTCGTGTAAAAGGTTCATTCCGGGTGGAGAATCTTCTGAGGTCTAAAGCAGCCAGGTTTGATATTGTGCCGCGCTTCAGAGAAGCGCTTTCTATTCCGGTTCATGTGCATAGACTGAAATCGAACTGCCGTATTTCCCTGAAAATAAGACCCGGTCTTCTATTTATTTTCGCTTTGAAAATTGCCACGAGGTTTATTTTCGAGGATGCCTTTTCCAGACATTAAAATCTGTATTTATTTACGCACAAAATTCTACGATTCCCCAAACACATTCACGCAATCTTCTGGAATACCGTCGTAAATCTTATATTTGCAAATTAGGGCCCGATATTCTTGCGAATCTTTGGTCTCAGACCCTCGTGTGTCAAGCAATAAGACTTCCCCTAAATGATCATTCATTGTTCATATAACCTGATCGTAGTGCCATGATAACGCAGCTGCTAGTGACTTTATCCCATGAATTCTTTACCCAAACTGAACTTCAGCAAGCTTCCATACTGATTTCTCTCCTATCTATTTTCGGCGTAGTCCTAGATTTCTATGCATAATTGATCCCTGAGAGGTTCGCTTATTGCAACGTTAAGAGTCTTGAGATAGGGAGAAATTCCTGCAGGAACCATTATTCCATCCATTCTTCTCTCAACAGGGCGGTTCTTCGTATCTTTATCCCTGTAGGTGTTGGCCCATTCCCAGACTGGCAGACGTCGCAGATCACTTCGGACAAACAGCCCGACACTGGGTCGCCTCACTTCCGTATAACCGTTTGCGTGCACCAGGCTTTTTCGGGTGCAATGACAAAAAACTTGAAATATGTTGAATCTCATCTTTTTTGACGTTAGCAATTATTGGAGGTAGGACTTTTACCCGGACCAGATAAACTGCGAAAACACAGGTAACACGTGCAATTTCGTAACCGGTGAACGAAACGCAGATCAACTGTTGTTTTAAATGCTGGGCCCATAAACTCTACACTTACATCCATATAAGTCATGTTGGAGAGTTCGTATTTGGAAAAATCTATTCCACCAATAAAGTACTCGGATACAAATGCGCGTTCAGTAACTTCACTGTCTCTCAGTTTGAACAATGCAGTCAACACTGTTAGAGACATTTTATATCGATGAAGAAAGGCATCCAGCTAGTGGTGTGATGCTTTGAATTCTCTTGGAGTTATTTCAGAATGTGGTACCATTGAAAGAGCGATTGCTCGAATATCAGCCATGTGCACAGCAATAGTCTTTGTGCTCTCTTATCAGAAATCCGTTCACAGGTGATATTTCCCACTTTAGAAAGCTATGGTTACCTATCTGATCCAAAAGTGCAACTATCAACAATCCCTCTCCTTTGCTCTCTATTTTAGGACAAATCGGAGACGGTGAATTTTTTCTTCGAAGAAAACCGTAATATTCTTGCCACCAGAATCTTCGACAATTCCTTTGTTGAAGTCGATGGAATGGCTGTTTGTGTTTGCTTTCATTTTGTCTTGGTGGCAATCAAAACAGCAAAGAGAAATTGTCGGCACTAGAATTCCACCTCTTTATTTAACAGTTACAACGTCCCAACGCTTCTTCAGTATGCATCCGCTTTATCGAATCACCTTACAGCTGGCTATCTTGTATTGCATTGTATTGTATTGTATTGAAGACTTTAGCAAGTTAACAAAAACTCACATTTCAGTCAAACAGGGGGAAATCTGGTCATCGATACTGTGAAATATGCATAAAAATAAGTACTTCAGAAATAAAACTGGTTCAGCCACCGAGGTTAGTGAGAAGTTCCCCTGTGACTTTTGTTTTCTCAACTAGAACATGGGCTATGCAAGACACTGTAGAGTTACGATAGACATTTATGCGGGATGGGATAGGTCTAAATTTGGAACGTGTGGAGGGATGAGAACGGCATGCAGATAAGTCACGGTACAGGGGATGGGTGGCGTCCGCAAGAACCTTCTTTGCGAATTTCTCACAGGCTATATTGTGCAGATCACAAACTTTAGACATAAGACAGCCCATGGAAATCAAAGAGACACGACTGATAGTGGCTAAGCCACGGCGTAGAATGATGAAATCTTTCTTAACAAGACCACGAAAGAATACAGGAGAGCAGTAGAGTAAGATTGGTAGAATACACTGATGGACAAAAGAAAGAATCACAGCTTGTGTGGCACCAAACTGCCTTAGCCTACAAATTTGCAACGACAGTCCACGCAGTTCTTTACCCCAATCAAGAATGTGAGAAGACCATTGAAAGTTGGCGCTGATTGTGACGCCTAAGTATTTGGCCGAGTCATCTCTGGGTAAGGCATGTGTTCAAAGTAGGGCTTACTATTTGGATGGGTCTTATTATCGGTGAAACACTATCCAACAAACAAAATTAGGATACCTAACTACGTTCATCATTCTCGCATTGTCACACTTTGTGAAGCAGGCCCGGTGTGGCAGTCTAGATGGCCTAACCTGTGTAGTTCGCAGTTCTTCACAGGTGTTCACAGCCCGATCTGGATCTCAACAATGGATGAACAGGGTAACGGATGGTCCAAGCCGGCTAAAGCATGCACGGTCAACGGTGCCTATGTAATCAGCTGACCGTTTATATGTAACTATATTGAAACACTTTTGACCAGACAGCTGAATATGTGGCTCTAGTGTGGACGTTCATCTTCACGCATCGACCACTAATAAAATCGGTGACAATGCTGGGCTATCTGTCTGTGTTTTGGGTAAGGAGAACAATAGTACATGTCTTTCTGACCGGTCCTATTGGAGGGGGGGGGGTGTCCGTTCTAAATGTACATGTCTCGAGGTGGCGGAAGAGGCATCTGGACAAGGTGACGGAAGACTCTTTTCGAGGAACCGATTACTTTTCGACAAATAGAGTTCTCGACTCCGTCCATATCCCACTTCGGACTCCAAATATATGATGTAATCACCAACTGAAAAGATCGTCTTAACTGATCCCCTCGAAACTGAGCCGTTCTAGCTGCAACGAGCACGATCAAATTCAATAGTTGGCCTCAGGCACAAGGAGGAGCATCAGAGTGTCCGGATATGACCGCACTTTCTATGGCTTCCCTTGCTTACAGGACAGTGTTTAGCTCCGTGGTGTGTTCGGCTTCTGGTTATCGTCATTGCCGTCGTGGCTGAAAAGTACCACAATCACGTACTCAGGACAGTGTAGTAATGATCATAATGTTCAGTTGTCTCTTCTAGCTTTCTCCTCTGTTTGCCTTCATCGTCGTCCGCGTTTACTATGTTCCAAAGAAATAGAGCAGGAATATGGCTATTGCTAATAACCGTCAAAAAACTGCTCGGTCTATAGTGTTTCAATGCCGGAACACATACTTTTTGACGAGTTAGGTTACGTAGAGTAAATTCTTCGAGCACTCCGTAAGTCAATACAATGAAAACAGTTCCAATGTAAAACATCCATGTATCAGTACATGAAAACGAATATGTGATCAGATTCCATCAACGAGAGATTTACAACTGACCACCCGTTGATTTATTTTCATATATGTTAAATGATTACATATACTGGTTCAAATGCATGACATTGAAATGAATATATAACCCGGACATCCATAAAAACTCCTCACGTTGATCGTTTTTTTTATAAAACCATGCGTACTGTGAAATGTCGTCTCTTCGGATAGCATTCATTCCGATTTTCAAGGATTAAAGTACATTGGATATCAGTATTTATCATCACAAATTCTGAGACCCTGATTGAGTCTGAGGGCCCACCCACCGATGTGGACTGGTCTCAGAACACGTAAAACGAGTAAGAATGGTACAAACACTTAATCTGATTTGCACGAAACTGATCGTGCTGAACGCGTAAACAAATAAAAGCAAAACAGTTATTGCAAACAAAAATTGAGCGTACGCCTTTCGTATTCAGTCCGGGACCCAAGTGGGAGTGGGCGCGTGATGCACGAAATGATCAGACGCGATCAAACAGCAAACAGATGTTTTCACAAAGCGATGGCCCTGATATTGTGGTGATTCAGTCGCACGAATGGGCTTTAACTAGCAACTCTGCGCGGTGTAAATCCGGTGCGTTCTTTTTGCGGATGTAACAAGCCTAGGTCATCGGTATCAGTATTCACATCGATGGCCGATTGATGCGCTACTATCTTGGCAACCAAATGTCATTCGGGAAGCACCAAGCCCTAACAATCATCACAAATACAACACACACACACACACACACACACACACACACACACACAATGGCTAACGTGCATGGGCTTTGCAAACCCCGAATACCAGCTAATGTGGGATTCCATTTCATTCGTGGGGGAGCTACGGTTTGTTTGTCATACGGACTGCAGTGACAACTGTCACCATGACTGTGTATTCGTTCACGCATACTGGCAAACCGAGCCCTACCTTGTCCCGCTTGAGGACAAAAGCTGAGGCTAAAGGGAGACGGAGAAGTACGGACAGAGCGAAACGAAAATAACCAACCAGCCCGACGTACTGACGGCTACTGTGCGCTTTCAATCTGGAGGATAAACACCTGTCACGAGATCAAACAGCCATTTTCCGCCGAGTTGCACTTCTCAGACAGACCGGAGATGAAACTGTTTCTCTATCTGTCTTTGTTTGTCTCTTAGGCCGAAGATCGTATCAAGAAGGACGGGAAAATAATGATAATGACAATGACGGAGTTAGCGACAGCGACAGTGACGATAACGATGACGACGATGACAACAAGAATAGCAACAAAACAGCTGTCATATGCAGGAGTAACGTACGCAACAATGCCAATATCAACCCTCGTATCTCAAAACAAAGAACAACCGGTCAATTCAATTCTCGTCTCATGGAAAAGATTGTGAATAAGAATGCAAACAAGGATATTTGAGAGCACAATGATTTCGAACATGTACCGTGCTTCTACTCTACAGTTCGACAAGAACAGAAAATTATAAATCCGACACACGTTCATTCGGCCGTAGACAATTTGAAATCAGTCTAGCCGGAGAAAATGAGCGGAGTGACACTTCTCACTCGCAACTCAAACAGTCAATCAGAAACGAAATCGATGTTTTTGAGTACTAGTCAGAAAATCGAGTGCAAACGGCTTGTCGATTTAGGTGTGGAAATACGAGACAGCCTTGAGGCAGTTTTGCAAAATTCTGCAAATTCTGCCTACCATCGATAGATTGATTTGGAGACCGGCTGAAAGAGAATGGAAAGGTGAGCACACGCAGGTGCGTGTATTGTTCTGACCAGCCTTGACATGTGCCATATGCTGACAGTGAATGCAGTCTACTCATTGCATGCACGTTCGTGCGTGTCGATTTAAACTGACTAGCCCAGTCACGTGCCTCGTGTTGATTGACTTTGATTGACCTTGACGATTACTGGTTATTCATTAGAGTGTATCGTTGCCAAGAGAAAGCTGAATCTTGTGTAATGGACAATCCGTCTGCAATTTTTACGGATATTTGGTAATCAATGCAGGATCGATGTTTCTTTCAAATCTATGCCAAGCTTTCTCCGGTTCCGGCGAAAGCTGTACCGTACTCAGATATAGATCGCCACACCCATTTTCACTAATGGAAATGGTGATGATTGATCATGCACTTACTGAGCTCCGGTTCGTCTAGTTTTTTTCATTTTTTGTAGATCGTACACGTGCAACCCCAACGGAGGAGAAGTGCATCCATCAATACTATACCGTAATATATTTCTTTCTTGCCAAGGTGTTCTTTTTGGAACATAACTAGCAAGCACAAGAAGCTATCTGCAAACATATGGTTTTAAACTTTAAACAGAGGTTAACCGTGGGCATCCTTGACTTCATTCATGATTGGATTCTGGGTGTATGTGGGAAAAAAGAATGAAAGTATTGCGTAACGGATGACGGAAAACTGTTCGAAAGTAGCCCTCCTCCTCCTCAAGACACATCACGTTCTTCGAAGAAAGTAATGAGGCCGTGGTTTGGAGAATAGTCGGAAGCACTAGGTGCACCTGGTCAACCTAGTCGACGTTTCACTCAATCCAGCACAACGAAGTATGTTCTTCTGTGTTGATCCTCTTGAAAACAAAACTGTATAGATATGTAATGGCCCAAAAATCAACAACAGATAGCGATAGATTATTCCATAATTGAAAGGTTACATCTCTGTGAAAAAACAACTACTTGTGTCCTTTGTTATCGGCCCACAGGGAAATTCACTCTTCAATTTGGATGATGACAAATTTGACAACTGAACTCCAGAAAGCAAACAATGGTGTAGGTATTGAGAGGGAATGAGCTGGCACAGTGTTAACAGACGGCTTGTTTCCTTCAGTAGATGGCTCTATGATTTGGCGAACAACTAGCACGTCTTCGCTTGTCTTGAGTCGAGCGAACCAGTCGGGCCGAAGAACCACTCAGCTGTCGACTGTTTTGTGAACCAAAATAAACCAGCTGGGTTTGCAACCAGACAAACCACTCAGTGGACGTGGCTGAGAATAACAAATGAACCGATAAGTGTGCGGCTAAGGTTAGGTTATGACCACCATTCATCGTATATAAACTGTCGTTTTGTACCAATAAACGGAGATAATTCACTGTCAGAATAACCTTTTCATTAGAGTTAGTGGGACAGCGCAGAACAGGTATTACGTGTGAATTCATGTCATACATATTAAACGTGGAATGTACATTCTACCTGATATACGGAACGCTATGACACAAAAATATTCCTAATGGGGTTGCGTATACTTGGAATGATATTAGTCTGCGTTAAGCTTCACGGGATAGCAGTGCTGTTTAGCTAGGTTCAAGTTTACAATTCAGTTTAATTCACTCAGCTATCATCCTCATATTTCCATACTCTGGTTTTGATTGTCACTGAGCACACCATCAAGTTGAAAGAGAAGAAAACAACAGCAAAACTCCAACAACAAAGAAAATAGCTCAGAAAGGTATCAGTAAAAAACCACATTCTAAAATATCGATTTCGACGGCAGGTACGTTACTGACCGCGAGAACTGAAATCGTCACGTAATGATATTACCAGTAGACCTCTCTGGGAAGCTATAACCTCAAGTTGTAGCAAGTGCTACACGGTGAAGCCCATTATTCGAATTCTTCCCATAACTACCATCAAGGACTGAAATGGCTGTGATGACCCATGATCCAGTTGGAAGCTAATTTTTAGGCAAAAGCTTACATAAGGGGGAATCTCTCTGCATTTATGTTCCAAACATCGTAACTTCGAAGTGTGTAGAGCTATGGCAGATTCGATTATTTTTAATAACTCCATTCCCGATTCTTTAAGTAGCATAGGAACACTTTGCCGATATTCAAAACTTTCACGTTGTTTTTTAAATTCTTGCCCACCCCCCTTCTAGTCTTCGAAATCTAGAAAAAGAAAATCGCCACTACACCAATCAAAATAATGCCATAATATGCATGCCCCCTTCCATTTTATAAATTGAAGACACAAGGATTTTAAAGGTGAGAAATACTGTGAGGCGGAAAAATTGACAAAATCGCTCCCCATCTTCTGCTTCTCCTACACCATCAGAATTGTAATGCAACTAAGCGGTGATACGAATGATAAACTGCTGTGTTCTCGGTAATTTTGAGAATTGGCGTTGACTGTGGCTCAGGTTTGTTGTTCTTGAGTAAACTCACGCACACTACGCGGACAACCGATCAATATTCCTCTAGTGAATGGACTTAAGTCTGCGTTGCCTCCATCTTTAATCATGCTTCATTCTCACCAGTACTGATTCATCGATTTTGTCATATACTGATTGGTCTTACTTTATTTCACGTGACAGCGTGTGTAATGTAGCTCTTTTTGTTAACTTACTCGCTTGCTTGTGGTTTACTCGCCGGCTACGGCCGGATTTTGTGTTTACGTTCGTACAAATAGAGGCAGTGCCAACATCGCGTGTTCTACCACTGATTACGAACACAACGTTCGGTGACGCGGGCATCGAACCAGTTTTATGGATTTATACCTACTGATGACGTGAAAATTATGGGCAATTTACCGTTTACGAAGATTCAATGAAATTATTCGTCGGACTTATGCAGGAATGTTTTGAAGCTCTGGTTGCAAGTCTATCCGCAGGAACAAGTGCAATATCATCAAGTCTACGGGGTGCAAAATTGCAGCTAAAACTTATCTTAAACTTGGTAGATACTTATAATTGTGAATGATCTGGACCAGAACTCTCCTTTTATCTTCCGAGAAGGTTTTCTTTTGATAACCAGCTTTTTGTTTTCGGTGAATACTTGGCCCAGTTTTCTACTACTTTTCCCGTGTTTGTAGTATGTACATAATTTATTCTACCGCCGCTGGTTAAACCACTGTTTTGTGTTATATTATGTGTTTATTACCAATACTACGATTGCTGCTACTCAGATAGCTACTACTACACTCATATTACGGTGATTACTGATACAAGGCTACTACAATGACTACTACTTTGATTACTAATACGGATTATGACGGTAATAATAATGATACTACGACTACAACTACTACCGCGTCTGACATAGCTATTAGCAGTACCATCGCTACTTCTGTTGCTACTACTAATACTATTACCACTACTACTACCACCACCACAACCACCACCACCACCACCACAACAACAACAACAACAACTACTACTACTACTACTACTACTACCACTACTACTACTACTTATGCGGTGACTAATACTACAACTTCTTCTGTTGATGCTGCTTTTCAGTTTCCAACAAGCACCTCATTGATAACATCTTTTGCTTCTCGTTTATCTTTTTACCTAATTTTCCACCGTTCTTGCTCGCGTGTATCGTACGTGCATCCCTCTCTATACTGGCGCTGATTTATTCAGTGTCTCGTGTAATAATATGAGTAAAATAACAACTGCTGCTATTGTAACTAATGCTGTGACTACCGTTCCTCTTACCGCTACTGTAGATACCGTTGCTGATAATACTACTGATCAGTAGTAGAACACGCGATGTTGGCACTGCCTCTATTTGTACGAAGGTAAACACAAAATCCGGCCGTAGCCGGCGAGTAAACCACAAGCAAGCCAGTAAGTTAACAAAAAGAGCTACATTACATACGCTGTCACGTGAAATAAAGTAAGACCAATCAGTACATGACAAAATCGATGAATCAGTACTGGTGAGAATGAAGCATGATTAAAGATGGAGGCAACGCAGACTTAAATCCATTCACTAGAGGAATATTGATCGGTTGTCCGCGAAGTGTGCGTGAATTTACGCAAGCACAGCAAGGTTGGTGTTGTTCAATGGCTTCAGATGGTTCAGTCTGACTTTCAGGTTTCAAACGACTCTTCGTCAATCGTGGTGGCATCGTGAATGCACAGAGGGTACTGCACCAAGCTCAGCTTTCAGAAGCCCCTGAACAAACTGCTGTGCTGTTGGGGTGATCCACGAATAGGAGTTCCTAAAAATGATTAGTTTTCTCCTGATGACCTGTGACTAAGTTTTGTCAATGGACGAGGTGAACCAAAGTTTTTCTGTGCGATAATAGACGGGCGCAACCATCAGTAAAAGCTCGGGTCAACCTGTGGCTAATAAATCCAAAGGGAACTGAGGCAATACTAGGACGAATGTTCCAATGAAGTGCCAATGCGAACCGTAGCCATGGCGGAGACGACAACCCCACGCATATTTTACACTAGACGCTGCCCAACTAAACGTTATACTGGTACACTGATATCCATTTTGCGGTGAGATATCTTATCCCATACTCTCTCACACGCTAGATTGTGTTCAGTATGAGATGAATCACGTAACTGTTGAACCCCTTATAGCTACAAACTTGCAGTCACCCTCAAATTTCGAATTTCACTTCTTGTTTTCTTACGTCTCCCAGCTCCCTCCTTCTTTCCTCTTGTCTTTCTCCTTCACTAACTTTATTTAAGCAGTAGGTTGAATGTTATCATTACGTGCATTGGAAGGGACACTGCTCATGACCACAAAAACCTGCTGCTCTGTTAGATATAAGCAGCGACCATGTCCAGATGATTCGGACTGCCGATCCACTTACAAAACGAATCGGGCTACAAGGGACCACTCACTATCTAAGGTCTAAGTGACCGGCGATGGTAGGGCACGAACCTCGGCGGGCGGTAGTGTAGTGGTTTATGGTGTTCGTTTATAACCTCGGTTCGAAACTCGACACCGACGGTATCTTTGGTGGCAGACAGTAGTCTCCACTATCGTCCGGCACGTTACGACGCCCGAACTATTGGGACTTTATTTACTTCTTTGCCACTCCAAGGGTCTGACTGCCTGCTATCCCTAATAGTGCGACGGACTCTTGAGGTAATGAGTAGTACGTCTGTTCCACTGCACTCATGCTAACCCATGTGGTAAAAAATACTCTTACCAGACCACATGAATAGCACCGATCTGAGAATGACTCACTAAGCAATATGAACACCTTATTCACCACTGAAATACATTTAAAAAAACTGTATAATTGTTTCATAAGAGTTCGTAGAAATTAACAGCAGCATATGTGTATATTCAATTCCGAAAACCAACAGGCGGCCCAAATCCTATGTGAGGGACTTAGAGTCCCACATAGTATTTGTAAGGATGTTACAACTACTTGCGAGTAATCCGTGAATTGAAGATATTTTTCTGAGCTGACTGTTCTTTAGGCTCCACATTTCACGCACCAATCTCAGGTCTTCCGAGCAACCTAGTACTCGCAAGCACCAGACTCGAGCTTTAATCTCACCGGAGCTCATCACTGATGAATATCCTCCGCCACACCCAGAGTTTAAACCCAGGTCTTTTCACCTCAAATGCATGTGTTACCACCAAGCCACCCTGTTCCCGTCCGGACTGATCCGAATCACCGAGTTAAAGTTTTTCAGCCAGCCAATCCGACAACTTCGAAGGGAAACACGGTCATTGTCCCCTTAACTCAAAGCGAATGCCTCCCACCAGGTAAGGTCTTCTCCGAAGTATTGGGAAACTGTACTCAGTGGTAACACACAAATTCTAGGTAAAAAAACTCGGGTTCATGCCATGGGTGCGGAGCAGCGTATGCACCACTGATGAGTTACAATAAGAGTGAAACTCGAGTGTGATGCTTCCGAGTAAAAGCTTGGTCGGAAGACCTAGAGTTTGTATGTGAAAGGTGGAGTCCAAAGGACAATCCCCCAGGCACAGTTCCACGTATTAACCGTCGGGTTTTCGCGTGAGTGTAATGGACGGGAAATAACCCATGACCTAAGAAGTCCACTACACTGTTAGGGATAGCAGTCAACCTGGCCCTGAGACTTGGAGTGGCAAATCGACCACCAGCTGGAATCCGCTGGAAAAGCTTTGCGCTTGATCATTCCTAACAAGACTATTGAAGCGGATGCACGTGAATGAATCCTTGAGTTTTCATCGGTGAGTTCATCGCAGATGTTACATGAATCTATATAGTTTATTACTTTGTCTGATGAAGTAGAAAGTTCTTTGTTCTGTTCACAAAACAACATCGTAGTAGGAGAGAAATTTAGTCCTTCCTCAGGACCGGATAACACTTGTGAAATCCACAAGTATAGAACATCACTCTCGAGGATTCGCGAGGATTCACGAGGAATGACGGGCCTGGTAACCGTAGTCTTCGAGTGGCCCGGGTTCTGTCGTCAGATTGACTGCACAGTGTTGGACAAGAGTCCTCGTAAGTTGCTATATATCCTTGATTTCTGGTGCCGATTCGATACGGTCTAGTATCCAGGTTTGGCTGAGACTTCTGAGTTTCCTGTTGTGTTTGTAGAAATCTATGAAGGAAACGGGGTTAGGGAACATAGTGAAGGACTCCGCTTTCTGGTGCCTATTAAAACAACTTCAACGTTATAAACTAGGACTCTACCCAGTCCTGGCTCCATCCATGAATGGGGATGATACCCAGATGCACACGTAGTGACTAATGTCGATTCCCCGGGCCACCAATAGTTCACTCGCTGGCATTCACGGTACAGCTTACACAGGACGCCTTTCATTCCATGCAAACATCTCAGACACCCTTTGCATCCAGCCCACCTATAGACGCCTTTCAAAGAGGGGAAATGATAGTGTCCCACCCGCACCGCATCGCACAACTTGTCTTTTGCTAGGCAATCGACCTTAAACCACCAAGTTGGGAACCAATGGCATGCCAGAGTGCACTGTGTTGTCTACATGTGTGTGGGTGCGTGGGAGTAGGTGCTTGTCAAATGATGCTGAGGAGGCAGAGTCCGCGTGCCTGATGAAGCGTGGCATTATTTCCCTCTCTTTTCCGTTTTTTTCTCTTGTTCTCTTTTTTTACTTGACCGATTTACGAGAGACGCAACTGACAACCATTCGTATTTTTCTCGTTCATCTTCATCGTCGGCTTACGAGGCTTGGGCTCTTGTCGCCCTTTTTCTTTCCTTTATTTCTTCTCCCCTCTCATTTGCTGGATTCCTCCTCTCTCTGTCATACACCATTCACAAACTTTTTCTCTTTTTTCTTCCACGATTTGCCTTTTCTTGCTTCCCCAAATCCTTTCACTGGTCTTCAGCACCATTTTTTTCGTGACTTTCTTTCATTTTCTTCAACCTTTCATTTGTTTTAATCGTCATCTTTTTTTATCTCACTTCCTTTCACGTCCCCCCCCCCTCCTTTGTTCTTCTCTCATTTCACTTTTTTCATGGTGCATCTAGCTGACTGAAGCTTGCCACATTGAACCCTCTTTTTATCCTCTCTTTTTTCGGTCTGGTCAAGTGGGTTGCATCAAAGGCAAGTAGGATAGTGGTCAGCTGCAATGTTCACACGGCTTTGAAACTTAATGAGTGGTGGGCGTCTGTTGGGTTCCGGTGTCCCTCCAGTTCGGTTCTCCTCCTGAAGTTGCAACATACGATGGCTTGTTATTGGTCACAGAGAGAAAACAGACAGGAAATATGGAAAACCCGGCAACTGCACCTTAACAATACACCATGCCCGAACACTCGTTTCTCAAATAAGCTCTAAACAAAACTCGTTCACGTCATCAGCATACCAAACCAAGCACCGTCTAATCACCACCGCAACGCTGTACGGAGGGCTTTATTCCGAATACTGTAACTGGAGTCTTGAACGGGGCACCTGGGTACCGCTTTATTACATGCTCGTCGAGTTGCCTTTTGAACGACAGTTTGTAAGTCCCTTCACCTGCGGGCGCTGGTGGCAAGCTCCACGGGCGACAGACACGTACCGAGAAAGTGTTCCCTGTCCCTCAGTCGTGGACGTTGCAGCTGCAGCTTTAGGGAGTGACCGAGCAGCGATGAATCGAGCGCTTATGTGAACAGGGCTGATTGGGGTGTCCATCGGAGCATAGAATGCTCCACAGGAGAATTAGGTCCCTTCTAGTCCTTCGATATTCCATATTGTTTAGACTTAGGCTGCGTGGTCTGTCGGGGTAGGTCATGCTGGATGGCCCTCGCACTCGCTTCGTGGCGTTCCGTTGAACCTTCTCGATGGTGTTGATGTCTCGTCGGAGTACTGGTGGGCACGTCCGGATATTTATCTCCAAGAGCTGTCCTATCAGTGTGGCAAAACTTTTTGGGAGTGGTTCAGGCTTGAACTTACCTAGGAGTCAGTTGTGTTAGTTAAGTCTAAACATGACTCTGCAAGCTAGGATGTTGCCTCTTGTGGTCTAAGACAGATCATCTGTAATGCTCGTGCCAAGATCTCTTCCCTGTGTAACCTGCTGAAGTATGTTACTTTCTAGGGAGTACTTGTTCACCCGATGTCCCTACATGACCTTACATTTGGACGAATTAAATGGCAAGTCATTCCAAACTGATCATTGGAACAGACTATCAAGATCAGCTTGTAAAGCATCTCTATCCAGTGCCGTCCAAATCTCCCGGCAGATCTTCACGTAGTCGGTGTACAGTAGTATATTCAGCTGTACCCTAGGAGGAAGATCGTTAACAAAGAAAAAGAATAACCTGAATCCGAGTATGGACCCCTGAGATATTTCGCTCTGTGCTCGAAGGCTATCGGAAAGCGTTCCGTTCACTCGGACCCTGAATGTTCTGTCGGTCAGGTAGTTGGACACCTAAACAGCCAGAGATTCAGGGAAGCCATGTCTTGCCAGTTCCTGTAAAAGGAGTGAGTGCCAAACACGAGCAAAAGCCTAACAGAAAACTAGGTGTACGACGTTCATTTGGACTCCCTTGTCGAGTGCTCTGGTGTACCACTCCATTGTTTCTTTTCAGGTTGGTTTGGCAAGATCTACGGCCACGGAAGCCGTGATGAACATCATTCAACAGTTTGCCAACATCGACGCATGGACAGATTACATCATTGATCAAGCCTTCCATGACTTTGGAGATTTTGGAGAGAAGTGCCACAGGGCGGCAATTTTGTAGCACTGTCCTGTTCCCAGCCTTAAAGATCAGTGGCAGTATATAGGCTTTCCACTCATCGGGTACCTTCTCAACTCATGGAATGGTTGAAAAGGTTTGACAGTGGGAGAGCTAATTGCTACGCACACTGTTTCGGTAGTGGCGGTGGAATTTCATCCAGCCCTGGAGATTTTTGGTACTGTAAGCTAGTGAGTTACGCTCAACTCGTGTAGGTAAGAAAATCAGTGTTGCCGCATCAAACGGTGTATCTCCTGTCGCCTTGGCTGGGTCATTATTACTTTCTTGGTTTGGCCGTTACGGTGCAAACACTGAGGAGTAATACTGAGCCAAGGCAATAAAGAGCCCCTTTGTTGCTTTCCTTCAGTTTCCTGTCGGCTTGCTGCAATTCTGTTATTCCAGGTCTAGCCCATGTCACTGAAGATTTGCGGCTATAGAAGCCTCTGGGATACGCTACCACTTTGTGCAGGAATTTCCTCTGATACTCAGAAGTATCCTGCTTGCGTTGCGTATTGCAGAGGTTTCGGATGTGGATGTTTTCGGTATAATCCTGCGAGCTCTGGGTTAATCTATACCTATCCCATGCTACTCTCTTCTTCCGTGGAGTTTTCAGCATGCCACGGCGCATCATCGGCCTGGGTCAGAGGGTCCCAACTGGTTTACGCGGCACAAACCTCCGCATAGCTCCGGTTAGAATTCCGCACACTCTGTCCCATTGTGCGTTAACGCAGAACTGGTCCTGTGGCCACTACACCGTGGCTGGAAATTCTTTAATGGCGGAGAAGTTTGCTCGGGGCAGATTCCATTTGGTGGCGCCTTCAGTTCTCAGCAAAGCCGTGGTGTACACCAAATTAAACCTGGTGACACCATGATCCCCAAGCCCCAATGGTCCGTAAACCACCAGTTGTTCAATCACGTGTGGTTTGTTGGTGAGTACGCAATCCAGTGCTGATGGAGCAGAAGTCCCTATCCATCGTGTGGTTTGCCTAACATGCTCATAGCAGCCTAGGCTGTTTGTTGTGTCGAAGAATGCTGAAGGTATAGACCCGTGACCGTCGTGGCAGGACAAGGTGGCAAAACAGACCTCAGACAGATTAAAGTCACCCATCACAAGCACGAGGTCATGTTACAGCGACCCCACGTACTGCAATGTTTCCAGTATATGAGAGTTGGTAGGTTCGGTGCAGTTCGGAGGTCTGTAGATCAAGCCTACAAGACATATTCTGTTTGCAGTCAGCCTAATAGTAGCCCGTACTCCCTCCGGCACTTGGGTTGGGTCTAAAAGCCAGGTTGTTTTCAGCTTCCTGCTAACGTACAGAGCACACTCCCGCCTAAATTTCCTGTTCTTTCACTCTTGATGATATCCATACCCTGGATTTCCAGTCCCGAGTCAGAAACTTCGGAATGCAACCGTGTTTCCGTTATTCCAATCATCGGCAATTTGCACTCAGCGCTCAAGGGGTGGGGTTCAGGAAGTTTGCTGCGCAGATTTTGGCTGTGACGTGTTCATGCAATTCCAAGTTTCGGCCATCATAGTATGGTTCGGTGAAGACGAAGTCTCTTCCTTGGTTACTGCAGGGGTACTAGTGGTTTCCGCGATGGATAAAGGTCGGTGCCATACCCGTGAAGCAATTTAGGGGGAAGTCTCTGTCCGTTCAGCTGTGTTTAGGCTGCCAGCTCTAAGTGAACTGACACGATCGGATTTTTGGGACCTAGCAGGTGGTTATTGCATTCTACTGTGATTTCTGGAGCTTTTAGTAAAGACAAAGTTGGCTGGTTTGCCGTCGAGGGGTCAGCCGACCTTTGTAGTTGGCTTTCCCTTGGTGGTCAGAATGAGTGCAGACGTAGATCAGAACAGAAGCCAACCCCGATGGCATGCCACTTCTCGATGGTCCCTTGTGTGGTGGTTCCAGACAGAAAGGCGACTCGGAGGAGGTTAGGCTTGGGGGGTATTCTGTAAGTGTGAGGGTCGTGGCAACCTGTTGATACTGCACGCCAATAGTCCGTCGATCGCCAACTTTGATGCTATGAATTTCCACCGACGGAGGTCGTGGCTTCCTTTGTCCCTAGAGTTGTCGCCGAGTGACTCAGGGACCCATGCAGGATTCCCTAGGTGCTTACAGTAGGGTTTCGTCTGGATATGTTGCACGTACTGGATCCTTCCTGATGGATCTGGATAGATCCGGTCTTAGGCGGATCTCACAACCACGGCTCAGAGATTTTGCCGATGCCATCAAGTTCACTGTGCCGTCATCTAACCCTAACGACACCTTCAGCAACATAGAGTGTCGCGAAAATCGGATATCGTTACTCCTGGCCAACGGTCTAAGGCCTGTAGGGTGCAATTCAGGTAGTGACATCTGTGTACATAACCGCTGGATTGCTCTTCTGTCGTAAGTTTCACGCTCGGCAAATGAGTTAGAGTCAGATTCGGGAGGGTTAAACACAGTTACTGACCCGCGCTACAAAATTCCCTCGGAGTGGCAGTGGCTTTTTCTACGGCATTTTTTCTATTACTTGTGAGCGCCAGACCTCCGAGAGCCTGGACTGGCTGCGTAGTTGGTCCCGGTAGCTCATGAACTACCAATTTCTTCGCAATGGCCTGTCCTACGTTGTCCAGTGATAGTGCTCGCTCTACTGTTCGTCGAATCAAAGTGGGCTGTGATTCTTTTTCAGCTGTTCGAGTACTGTCCACCAGGGTTGCAAGTCCAGACCTTATCTAGCGTACTGCGGTCTGACTCTCGATACAGAACCACTGCAGATAACTATACTTAGAGTATAAGTCGTATGCTCTCTTTGCAGTCCTGCTGCCAATTCTATGGTACCAATGCTGGCAAGTATTGCTTTGGATATTCTCGTTTTCCACGGCCTTCTTAGAACTTTTATTTGTATAGGGAGCATTATCGCTTCCTGGCTAGTGCAAAGTTTATTCCAAAGACAGCAGGTGACGAAATACTAAGCAGAAACTTAGTTGAGGAAAATGTGACCGGAGAATACTTTCAAAATGGTACTAGGCAAGGTAGACAACTTTGCTCTCAATCCGGCTAGAAGACAGGCTAGGAATGAACAAGAACAAAAAGGTGATATAGAAGAGGAAGAAAAGTGGTGCTACAACCACTACAAAGCTATGAACCTTGGAGAAAAAATATAAAAAGTAGACCACCTGAGTTCCACGTCAAGGTGTAGCTCAGTTCATAAGTATCGACTAACCAATAACCACCAAGGGTGCGTGGTTGAGCTGGTCAGTTTTATTCGACATGCACGCAACAAGTAGACAGCGTTCACGGTCCGTACTTGGTGTAGTGTGCGGGAGGCAGTGTTCTTCCGAAGGGGTTGCACACGTACGATCCGCGAGAACACAGATAGAAAACTGGGTGAGCCAGAACCCAGTAGGCACGTAAGCAAGCATTAACACCTACACCAATGAAAATGACCAAGTTGATCTAAGCCTGAGTGTACTGCACTTGGCACATATTAGGGTTGATCAGGACATAGGGCTATTCAAACCATACTTGATGCATCTGTTTAGTTTTTCTACCTTTCTGAGAAAATGATTATTGCAGGACACATTAAATTATAACTTGTCACAGTCAATGATACTTGGATTCACGTAGCGTTTATGTGGAGTAAGTTGTGAAGAAACAGCCGTTTAAATTTTCCTTAAAGAACAGCGTGAAACCACTGAACTGGTCACCAATTAAATTTCCGTTTTGTAACTGTTCCAGTCGATCGATATTTGCACCAAGTACAGATATTGTCGAAATATGCTTCGCAATCAATACATCTTACCTGAACTCTTGTAGTACACACACAACACAAGGCTCAAATAAGTAGTTCTATAGGACCTGTTGTCAGTCCCATTAGTTCTGTTGCGATGCGCTGACGATTAAAACTGAGTAACCTTTGGCACCGTGATAAATCTGTTTGACGTTCAGCGGTCCAAAATCAGTTAAATACCTAATATGGTTTGTTGTAAAACCCCTGATCTGTGTTGCTACCTTACCGTGGCGGTCGAGTTTACGTGCTACGATGATCTCTAGAATTATGCCGATTACAGCGCAAATCAGGCCAGGCCGAGGGCAAGTAGCCAGTCAAATGCAACGCGATGTTGTTAGAGGGCGTGGCGGGTTTTCTCCTGACAGCGAACAGTCCACATAAAATCCACATAAGCCCATAGACAGCAACGCGACATGCACGAATGTGGCCCGCCACTAAGTAAGGCCTTTTACCACGTACTCAACTATCCGGAGCTGGGAAGGGGGCGGTAAGATCTACTAGGACGCGTTGGGCATCTTCAGCTGGCAGGCCGCCATTCAAAAGGTGTGTGAACCGCTCGTTCGATCACCGACTCCCACACAAACTTCCTGTTTTCGGACAGGTAGGACTTGGTTGTGCGCGGACTAGAGTTGTTACCTGGACAAAAAAGCCGAGTGATTTCGGGGCACGCCATCTTGTTTCTAGTTCCTAAATCTATTAATGAAAAGTTCCTCCACACACCACTAATGGGTAGGTGTCATTCGGGACATCCATGACGCCGACTCATCCCCTCAAAGGAGCTAGCCGCACAAAAGTAAAAAAAAGTATTGCAAAACGGACGAAAGTGATATTCACCACGGGCGGTTTTTCTCACTGGGAAATAAGTGCTGATCCTACCAGAAACCTTTCTTCTTTTGAATAATCTGCCAAGTTTCTGCCTAACAGAAAGAAGTACGATTAATCTGAACATATACTGATACTACTATGTTGTCTATCAGTTTGAGTCAACTCACACTGAATGATAGCCTCACTGAAGAAAAAATGTTAGGCATATTTTAAATATGTGACCTGAATTTCAAGGTCGTACGAGGGCAACCCGTTAAATATTCATTTGCTTTCGCTACATTGAAGAAAGATTTACTGAAAAGCCAGGAAATCCTGCCACTATAATAAAGAGAAGGGGCACGGTATTGTGCGAACCCATCGAAGTCTTTTTTTCGTGACGAACATATTTTCTATTCTTCTTGTGAATACCAGCGTGTTTTCTCCTCATTATTCATGTAAGAAACGATGTCTAAAATACGAACATATCCATCTTGGATAATAATATTAGCTGCGTTGGGTTAAAGATAACTTCCACAGAGCAATAAGTTTTAACCTGGGAGAAGATTTGATAAAATATCCAACTCGCCTTCACAAACAAAGGTGGCGAAAAGTTAGTTTCCCTAGCCTTCAGCCGATCGAAAGATGGCTCAATGCTGTAACCATGACAACATTTGAATCACCTCGCAAATCATTTTGACCATCGACTTACTCTGAACGAACCATGGTGAGAACTCGAGGAGTCCGCGAATACATCCGTTGTGAAAAGAATTTTCTGAATAAACTCGTTTTAGTGACTTTGCGATCGTCCAACTCACCACGCTGGTTGACATGAGCTGCAGGAGACCACGATCAACCTTGTTGATGAGGCAATATTTACGATACCCCGAACAAGGCAGGGTTCACCGTGCTTGAAAGATGAAGATTCTCTGTCCGTCAGACCAGAAACTGTTCCATGAAAACTGTCTCCCCATAGAATAATAGACCAGAGTATGATTCACACGAGGCTGTACATCTTACAGACTTGAGTAACTCCCTCCATTTGTTATAAAATGTTGCAGCTTGCAAAACCACTGGAAGAATTATTGTTGGAATTTTCCCAATTCGCTGCTAAAAGTCACGATTTAAATGGGCTTAGAAATTTATTTCTTGTATGTAAGGAAGAACTAACCTTAAGTTTCTCATGTAACTTGGAAAATTTCACCATGTACGTTAGGGATTGACTATTTAAAAGAAAATCTTATATCTTGGGAATTTCGATAGTATCTCTAAGTGTGGGCATGGCATATTCATTCCTCTCTCCATATCATCAGTACTCTATTTCGAGTCTGTAATACCATAAAATCAACACCAGTAGAGAAAGTAGCATTGAAAATGCGTCGCGGTGAAAGAAACGGATTAAGCGGCAGTAAGTCCCACAACGCAAGACGAACGCAGCCAACCAGCCAGCCACCTGCGTTGCTGTCACTAAGATTGAGCGATTAGGTTTGTTGCTGCACTGGTTTTCATTTTCTCGCGTTCAGATAAACGTATGTATCTAGGTGGGTTAAGAATGACTAAATCGTTTGTCAGATTCACGTCTGTCTTGCTGACTGTCTACCTGGCTGCTAAATTTCGGTGCAATGATCCATCGAGCAAATCTGTCCTTCCCCCCCCCCATCCCCTTTCGATGCCTTGAAACGTAGATTTGCTCTCATTCACTGGGAAACGTTCTATTTCAACTATATGTGTCACGTGTGTTTTGTGCGAGAAAACTATTTACTAACTGAAACAGCCATCGCTTGCGTCCCAGGCCATTTCACCTCTAGGACCCAAGACTGACTTTCAGACAACGGAAATGACTGCTTGACCAATATAAGGCAGAGACCTGTCATGGTTTGATTTTAGGACCCCTCGGAATGACAGTCTGTAGGCAAGGCAACAATTACTTCCCCAAATGTGTGCCCCCGACGCGGTCAACTTCACAACTTTCTCTCACCGGTCACCCCAAAAGTCGTTGACCTCTCTCAGTTCAGCGGCAGATTGCTCATCCATCCACTTGTACAGCTAATCCGTTCGGTCACCGCGACGTCTACGAATAATCTAAAGGACAAAAACTCCACACAACTTGTTGGGGCACGCAATTCGGTCTAAATCTTATTTGATTTCAGGTTTTCGGGTAAACTGATGCTTTTGGTGATTGTAGACGCCTACTGTTCGCTGTTTACGGGGGAGCAAAGCACCCGTGACTGGTAAGGAGTGGGAAAGAGTAGTACCATGCGAAAAAATAGCAATAAGTTCACTTATAACGGGGGCAACACGTAGAGCGGTAAGGGCACAGCAAATCACTTTGATGACGGCCGGTTGACAACAACAGTAGTGGTAACGACCACTACGGCAGCAGCAGCAGCAATAGCGGCGGCAGCGTCTGCGGCCGCGGTAACTGCACGTGCACACAAAGGTAGCCATGTCTATGGAACGGTGCGCGTTTGCTGTCAGCTTTCTTTTGGCTCACCGTATTTGCTGTGAACAGGGTTTTGTGTCAGAGGCTGGGTCCACGACAGGCGGATTATGCGTGACAGAAAGAAGTACAAATTATCTGGCGGCATTGTTTGTTGTGTGCGTGAGCGTGCTTTTGTGGTCCGTTCAATGCTCCACGAGAGCTGACGCAGTGACCAATTCCTAAATAAATGGAAATTTGAGTGTGTGTGTGTGTGAGAGAGAGAGAGAGAGAGAGTCAGACCAGGAGGAAAACGGGAACACAGACGACAGCTGACCGATTCAAAAGGCTTGGCCCGCATGCCAAGCCCTTATCTACACGCAAATTCGAGTGTGCGTGTGCACGTAGAAGGCCTCAATGCTAATTGTTCGTCGGATGCCCATCGTCCGTGGTGGTCGCGTGAACAGCGTATCGGCAACGGAAACAATAGCGGTAGCAGCGGCAGAAGTGAAAGGACGCTAGCATTTCGCAGCCCGTACCACCCCCTTCCGTCGTCTCCACCGGAAGAGCTCGTTTGGGTCCAATGAACAACCGAAGGGTCGAGCGTAGGCAAGTGGGGGGGGGGCTTTATCCCACCCTCACCGCCTCTTTACTCCACCACCGTCATCTAGTTCCCCACTCTCTACTTGACGTGCGTTTACGTGCCATCGGCCACGTTCGTGCTTACGACAGTCAGAAGACTGTCGTGTCCTAACATCATTCTCACTCTTCTTTGCCCACCCTCACTACAGAATGCTGTACTTCCACCTGGAACATTCCATGAAGGCTTGGTTATCCGTTGCGGTCAGTACCAAATCAGGTTCCATTCACTGAAGCATTATGTGACACTAAAAATGTCTCAGGCATGGCAGCCCTATCCACGCTAGTAAACTTTTCGTACGGTGCCCAATTCCTTACTGTGTGCGTGCGTGTGTTCACGTTACATAAACCTCACCGGGCATTGACCAGGTGGTGATAATGGTGCACAGATATGGTCTGCCTCCTTCATCACTGATCAGGTTAGAGTCAAAAGCACTATGTTGACCAAGAATAAAACAACCATCGCTGTATTTGTTTTAAATATCAAGAGAAAAATGTTTCAATGAATTTCGATTGGAAACAATGCTTGACAAAATCTTGGATTCAGTGACAGAGTGATCTCATCACGGCGTTATAAACCACAATGTACCTGCGCATCTGCATTGATGTCGCTCCTAGAATGTGATCCATGATAGCGATTAAATCACCGGACATAAAATCCAGTTTCTCGGGATGAATCGTCGACATAGCGAAAAAACCGTCAACGTTCCACGCTTGCAGTCTTTCAAGCAAGTGGAATTTCCGCTATCTAACTATTTATCTATCTACTAGTGAATTCTCCGTTATATCGATATATATATATATATATATATATATATATATATATATATATATAATGATGTAACTATGTTTGCTCCTTTGTATTTTTCGTTGGTAATGGTTATTTTTATTCCATGAGTTCCCTACTGAGACTTGAATTCTCACTGAACGATTTTAATTTCGAAGCCGATTTGGGCTTTATTACTGTATAATTAATTGCTTTATAATCATTCCAAATCCTGTGTTAACTCTACCGATGCAGCATCCAAGTTCTGTGAGTTGTTTTGTAAGTCTTTGGTTTTGTTGTGCGTTACACTTCCTATGGAGTATTCGTCCATCGTAGGAGTCGGTATCCTCGAGACAACCGGAGGTTACCTTTGAGTTGTGAGTGACAGGATTATATAACATCGTGTAAGGTGGCGTTAAACAAACCATTGAGAGCCGGACCACGGAATAGCCTGGTTGTTAGATGTTTGACTCACGATCATTCACCTTGAAATCGACTCCCAGCGTGGGATCGGTCGATGTGCAATTCTTCATACCTGTACGCCAAGTCACGGTCCGCCCACCATGTCACCTCCGCCAGCCTTGCCCGGTATGAGCGAATGGAACACGGAAAGGAAGATGAGGGGTAGGCATTCGTGAAACATGACTGAATCACCGGAGGTGGTGAAGAGCGATCACACCGGTAAGGAGGCCGCTATCCATGCCTAACACACGGCGGTGCACCTTGTCATTACTCACTCGATGTTCCCACTAGACGTGAGCAATGCTTCGGGGATATCTGTTGCTGTGTACAGAAAAAAGCCGGGCATCCTCAATGCAAAGTTGCCTGGTCTCCCATCCGTAGAGAAAAATACAGCGAAATAAGGTGACATAAACCCGTCCCGTAAGAGAGAGCCGGATTTCACGGTGAGGTCACAGGTATTGTAAGTATGTGAAAGCTGCTGTAGCTCTAATTATTCGTGAACAGATCTCCTCCATAACACCACCTGCAGCTGTTACCAAGCTCCCAACGTACTTAAAGTTGTCGACTAACTCTAGCTGATCACCAAAATGGGTGAATGTCAGCACAGGCTCCTGGAATTCATGCAAAAGTCATTTCCACTTGAAAGGTGCAAAGTGTACTTCAATCGCAGTGGTTCAAAGCATGGTGCATTGGTTGTGCGTTATCATTCAGGAAGACTACATTACCGGCATATTCCAAGTCGGAAACTCTGTTCCCTGGGGGGGGGGATTTCAGCACCGCAGTTTGGGAGACCAGATAAGGCATTCTGTAGAACATGCTCTATAGCAAAGGTGAAAATAAATGATAATATAGGGTAACCTTGTCGAACTCCACTGGTGACAACAAAACGGAACGAAAGCTGGCCGCAGGCCAAAAGCCGACGAGAATTTTGACGATAAAATTCTATGACGATTGGCAAATACTTCTCAGGTACTCTATTTCTCAGCAAACAATTCCAAAGTGCAGTCCAACAGACACAGTCAAAGGCTGCACGAATGTCCAGGAACTCGATGATCGCTTGTCTTTCGAAAGTTTGATAGTGCTCAAGCAGCTGTTAGAAGTTGAAGATTTGATGGGCACATCTACAGCAGTCATCAAACCCAGCTTGCTCCTCGTGGTACTGCTCTTCAAGGGTGTGGTTCAACCTGCGAAGTATGACAGACGCAAGCACCTTCAACGCTATTGAAATAAGGCTCAAATTTCTGTATTTAGAGCAGTCACTGAGCGAGCCCTTCTTGAAGATGGGGACAGCAATCGATTCCCCCCAACAAGTGTGGAAGTTGCTTAGAATTCCAAACTAAGGAGAAAAAAAACACGAATCTCTCTCCAGAGAGGTGCACTCCACCATCTCTAGGACGGGCTTAGCGAAGGCCATCGGAGCGCGGCGATTTGTGATGTCCTAAGGCCTGGATCTCCTTGTGGATTTCAGCCTCTGTAGGTGAATCTATCGGAACGCACCATTAGACATGAGTCAGAAGTGTGTCTGGAAGTGCTCCACCCGGCATTCGAGACGCCTTTGTTGTTTGGGAATAGGCTAGCCGCCTGCTCCATGGATTATTCCACTCACAACTAGTGTTTTCCTATCCGTGACTCTAATGAAATAGAACAGCTAGGGGAAATTTCTGATGGACGGAATACTTTCCATCTCTGATGCACGTTGCGACCATCAGATTTTTCCGTCCGTATGAAGACTTGCGGTACGTGTGTGTCTCGTTACGAGTCGTGCTTCGTTATACTCGCTTCCAGCCGGAGTCGATGGGAGTACGTCTGGAAGGCTCACACATTCAGCAGAAATTCAGGGTCTTGTTGCACTAGAAAACAGGCCACAACGAACAAAATCAGCGGAATGCAAAACGTTCTTGATAAGCGACTGGTGCTGGTTTGAGTTGTCAGGTGAGGCTACGGGTAGTTTTTAAGCCAGAGCCTTTTAGAATACAGATAAGCAACATGAGTCAGAAAGCTTATCACTATCTAACTGTCGTTGTAGCATGCGTTTGGAGCATCCACCGAAACACATGGACAGTTTAGGGCAAACCGGTGAGTGGTCGGGATCAGGATGGGTGCTCTAGTACGAGTAATAGTCTTTTATGCAATCACGTGATTTGTGGCTTATAGTCATGTGGTTGATCTGGGTCCACTATTGACCTGAGAGGTCAGACGTCATGCGGCGTACGGGCGATTAGAGCGTCTGAAGTTCGCACTGGCGAGGAACTGACGGTGGTCAGAGAACAGGATCAAAATCCATTCCTCGTTTTTCGAGTGACAGAAATCTAGCCCAAAAGGGCCTCCTAGATATGCTCCGGTCAATGAAAGCTGACTCACTCTAACATTCAGATCTCCTGCCAAAATCACAATATGAGCCTGGTTGGCCTTGTGTAAGAGGTGGTGGAGCATTTATTAGAATTTATCTTTGATTGCATTTGGGCTACAATCTGTGGGTGTGTACACCGAAACGACAAATAGATTGTGTCTATTGGAACGGTGACTGTTCACTTTGCACGAATCCCTCAGTCTCACTGCGTATAATTGACTGTCGATTGAAATCCATTCTAGCAGCTCAACTTCATATCATTCATTGAGAGCAAAGCCAACGCCAGCAAGACCAGAAGCCACGGCCTCAGTGTCCCCAGAAAGGTGTAAGTGATACTTCTCGAAAGGATTTGGTGTGGCATCAATTGACTGATGGAACTGGAGTCTTGAATGCGAGTCTCTTGAATGCAACATACACCAATGGCAGGGGATTCAAAGTTATGAGCTGAGCCCGCCTGTTGTCCTATACGCATTAGGGTTAGCATGTTGAATGTGGCTAGTTTGAATGGGCATCGAGGACGAAGCAGGGCATCAGCCGGTGGTAGCGGGTTCGGTGAGACTCGGAAACTAGTCGAAGAAGGACGACAGAGTGAACGTAGTCAGGATTTCCCTCAGTGGCACTACAGCTGGCACGATCCACCGAAGATCTTGTGGTGTTTGATACAGGCGAAGAGTGAGGAAATAGAGTGGAAACTAGAAAGTAAGTTGATGTTTACCGTGTGAGAGGGCTTGTGTGTGCGAGTGAAAATCTGTCAACCATTGTATGAGTGCTATCATCCATGACTGTTGCCCTGTGATCTTTGGTACCGCTCAATAACCCGGTCCATGGTAGACATTTTTACTCAAGAATACACCTCTAGGTTTTGCGCAGTCCAGCGAGTCCTGAAAGGCAGCAGTTTCGGTCCAGATATGCCGATGGCCAATTATATGTCCCACTCACCCTTCTAGAAACCTCTGGGAGTTGGTGACTGAATGCTTAGTTCCTTTCGCCCTTCGGATGAGGTCAGACATCCTGGGTGCTCAGTACGCCCTTCTGCCACAGACGTTGGTGAGCATAATGTTGTACGCTTCATGTTTCACCCGTGGTTGATTTGAAATCAGGGTTCAACCAAATCCCCTATATTGATTCTCAGTCAGCCAGCCCGGCGGAAAACCTCGGGCGTTCGCTTTTGTCCTTTCACTTTGGTGGGAACACCTCCGCTACGGGAAGGCAGTGAGTAGGGCTTCCTCAACAGAAGATGTGACAGACACTCGGTCACTCGGGGGGCCTTTCAGGACGGGTAGCCATCCCGGAGCCTGAGACACCCACACCCGACCATACTGAGACATTCGGGATGAAAAATGATCATGAGGGGTGGCTGATCACTAGTAGTAAGGAAAAGGAGAAATTCGAAAAGATTATCGACAAAGGAAGTCTCTGTCTTTTCACTGTGAATATCGACCCGTAGAAACCAGATGAGGAACAAAGTAATCAATAATGCTAAAAGCTGTCTCCGACTTAGGATCGTAAGCTGCAATGTTGAGCGGCGCTTTTCGATGGCAGGCTTACTGAATAGCACAGACGTCACGTGCACGCCACGAGTGGAGCGCAGATTGTCCTTGAAATGTAGTAACTTGTACAAAATAACGTCGATGAAGGAGATAAATCGATCTCTTTTTTGTGACTGAGAATCCAGTTAGGTATAGAAAAAGTCAAAAACACTAATATGAATAGTTGAGAAAGGTCCCGGGAGTTGCTGTGAATCTCTGATTGCGCTGAAGATGATCAGTTATCGTACATGAACCAAGTAAAAATTATCCTGGTATGCATTGCAGTCAAACTGCCCGTCTGATTGTTCTGTGCCCATTATCTGACGTTCACAAATGGTGCTCATTGAAGAAGTATTCTTGAACTGAACTCGAAAAATGTTGTTGCAGTCATTTTTGACATTTTCTGCAGTTTTTACGGTATCCGTACACCTGTTTTAGACGCACAAACGAACTCACATGCCTTCGGGTGTCCTGAAGTGGTGCTACACAAAATGGTTCGTATCACGGATATTGTGCCGTCCGATTTTACATGCCCTCGAATTATTTTATATGCTCCACACGGATTGTGTTTTTCAATCCGTCAATAAATCCACAGATCCAACTGTATAATTTTCCCATATATTAAGATGTAATTTGTGTTGGTAATGCCAGCTTTCACTGGGTACAATAAGACAGTCTGAATCACTAGTTTAGCAACTACTGAGCAAGACTATCTTCTTGTATAATTCCGATGAATCGATTTCACGCTGATATTTAACCACTGATAATCTTGGATTCACTGGAAAGTTTGTTGGCTAGAATCATGCTAGTTTGTAAGACACAAGATTGAGACATTTGGGTCAGACTTGCATACTCTAGGCGGGTTTTTTGATAATTCACCAGCTGCAGGCTTTGACGAACTCACATACCTTCGGGTGTCCTGAAGAAATTAAGTTCCACTATTCAATCTCTGTACACGGCTGTTCACTGTTCCTCTGATAATTGGGGTGATCGTTCGGCTGAGTTCTTCACGAGAGCTCGTGTTTGGCAGTGTCTTTTTATCTCTCCACTCCTCTTTCCACGTTCATTGCTCACGTGATCCCAAAGACTTCTTTTAGGTATGTAATGGAAAATCCACTTGCATTCACATGGAAAAGTCGGACGCCGCGATCCGGTTTCAAAAATAATAAAACTGAATAACTCGGTACAAGGACTCTGAAACACAGAGTAATAAGTTGACGCAAGATTCCTGTATGAAGATTTTCACACAGGTCCTCAACCTTTCCGAGCAGTATAGGTAATCGAGAAGGAACTTTCAGGGGTAGTTTTCCAAATATAGTGAACGAAAGTCTTTTCTGGGTGGGAGCTATTCTAGCGGAAAACACTGTGGTTTTAGAGAAGGCCATAAATCATGGAGAAAGTTGGGGAAGAATTAAACTATCCTGTAAGTCAAATATAATCGGTTAGTTAGAAAAATTAGTGACAATTGTGTTAAGCACCATGGCAGTGTGAAGCCACCTTTGGAGAGCTGACACTGTCCGCTTGAAACTCGGGGTGTTAAGACAACTTGGCAAAGGCGTGCGGACATAACACCGAAAAATAGGATTTTTGATGGGGCTTTCCACAACTGACTAGGATGTGAAAAGATGATGTCGTTGTTCCAATGAAAAAGTAGTCTGCACACCTTAAACGTGCTCAAGCGGGGGATGGTACGATCATGTATGGGGGAGAAATTCTTACTTATCTATGATTCATCATACAGTATGGATCCTAGAATTACCACCGAAAACCACGGAAGCACTCATTGCGCAGCTGCCTAGTCTGGCTTATTGGAAATCATCAGGTGCATTGTACATCCACGAAGACATCACTTGGATTCGAAAGTGAAGTGGACAATTTTAAGTCAAATACCTGACCTTAGGCCTATCCGAACTGCCTCTCAACCATTTCTCTAAAGTCATAGCTGCATAGTATAGCACCTTACCGGTACCGATTTTGCAAACGAAACAATTCTTCGTTCACAAAATGATCGACTCGTATGATGGACAAACACTTCGTAGAAGACTAAGTGCAATAGTCATTTAGAATGCCTTTTATGCTACCCTTGAGAAACCAGTGACTGAAGTAAGCTGAATCATATAATAGTGATATAAACAAACCATTGAACGATAGTCTAGACAGCCTGATGTTCAGATGTTCGACTCAAAACCGTCCAATCTGGGTTCTAGTCCCAGTAGGGTCTCAGGGGACGCGCACTGCTGATCGTGATTCCCAACAAGTTAGATGAAATAATTGTACAGTTAGTTTCAAGGTTTTCATTGATGATTTCGCCGTTTTGACTGTATTTCATGTGTAAGTCAAATGTATTACTAATCAAATTGAAATTTATTGGAGATTTGTATCACTCTCCCATCAGATTGAGTAAACTGTACCCGCATTTGTCATCAGACTGATGAATAAACCAATCAGGGATCGCAGCTGTATTTCTCGTCCAAATCGTTATCCAAATCAACTTTATCACCGATACTAATTTATCACGTAAAACAGTTGATGTTCTCCTGCTAGATGCCTGCGATTTTCCAGGGATATTAGCTAGAGCCGAATTTTGTAGTTTGGAAGCAGTGTGGACTCTTGCGGGAAGAGTGGTAGGGTCTCCATACGGCATAAAAGTTGTACACACCCATTTTTTCTCGATTAAATTCGTAATGCCAAGCGGATCACCCCACTGTTCACTACTTGTCCAAGCCAGAAAAATATAGACTTTCGATTCGTTCCAAATGTTGCAAAACTCAATGCTACGGATTGTTTTATGCCATCTCAAGTTTGTTATACTTTATATATATATATATATATATATATATATATATATACTGATAGCAAAAGACCTCCACTCGGGGATTTATTCAAACCCCGTGAGCTCCGGAACTGTAAATCTGATGTGGTCGTACAGCGGCGTAGTAGAAGTAGCCTTCCAGATTAAGTGGAACTCAAAACGAATGCTGCAATTGTTTCAGTCTGTTCGCGGAAGACCTTAGAGTTGTCAGTATTCGAGCACCAGTATCCTGGATGTAGCGATCAAAGAAACTATCCCTTTCAGGGAATAACCATATTCCTGATCATCAAATTTTCCACTGGGGTTTCGCTGAGAAGCAACACACAAAGCTAATACGGTCAAATTGAAGCGAAATGAAGCTAGATTTCTATTGTGACATTTCGTCATGGTTCGAACAATTGGTAATTTGCCGTCTAGTAGCAAGAGCTGCCATTTTCAGCTTCTAATGAATTCCTCACATTAATCGAATTCCCACATTGTGAAGCGTATGAATCACAGAAAAATATTAATTACTATATACTAAGTTACGAACGGCTAACTGATAGTTAACAGCCTGATTCGTCACGTGCGTAGACGAGCGGTAATCATATTCGCAGGTGGAGTCTTCACCAGTCCAAGAGAAAAAGATGGAATCATCGAATCATCACGTTCCGATTTTTAACTATGTACCCTTTTATCTCTGGGTTGCCATGCGAGGCTCGTGTATCGTACAATAATCAGTGCGGTTTCACAAGCATGGAAAAGAGAAAGCCTATAGCGGATACTAATGCGAACATTATAACCTAATGAGAAAGATCTAACAGGTTGGGTATCAAGGTGGGCACAGCACTGTTGTGACGTCTCATAGACTTCTGTTACCCTATTGAACAATTAGGAAAGCTGGCATTTTAATTGAACTGTTCGCCTTTAGTTAAGCATCCAAGTAAACACATTGATACATCAAGACACACAAACACGCGTACATACACACACTTAAGGAAGTCGTCCCTCATTCGAGTCATCTGTATCCGTGTATCTGGGGTGCAAAATTCACCTCAGTAATATATCCGGTACAGAGCATGAAACTCAGTGTGTAGATGATGACAGTGCTGATGGCACCCAAGAGACACGAAAAGACGATACCCCAACGAAAGACCTACCACGAACGTTCACACACACACACACACACACACACACACAAGCACAAGCACACGCGCGCACACACAAAATCACTTCGATGATTTGGATGTGGCTTCCGCAAAAAAGGACGACTTTGTTTGACAACAGCCACCTTTCGCGGGCAATGTTCTCGGTCCACGCATCTGTGGTCAACAATTCGGAGCTGCGCCAGTACAAAACCGAGAGCTCCTATCTCGGACAGCACAAAGAAAGGATTTGTTACAAGGCGCACCCCGAAACTCCGGGACATGTGACCCGGTTATAACGATGTACAAAAAGCACGTAGCTTTTTTCATCTGAAAAGAATTGGAGTTGCCATCTGTATGATTATATCAAAACAAGCCGCCTATAGCCAACCCAGACGGTCTGGTGGTTAGATATTCGACTCGTCGTCGTCCATCCCGGGGTGCGAGTCCCAGTTGGGGACTCGGTGATTGTGCACTGCAGCTGATGAGCCCTAACCAGTCAGATGAAATAGCTAAATGGTTTTTCATTGGTAAGTTGAGAGTCCATACTGCACGACGAACCCCGGTCTACATATTAAAATTGCTTTGATTGGTATCTGGATGCCCGGAGAATTCAGTGGGTACGACGTAAAGGGAAGGTCCTTTCGTGTATCTTTTTTTTGAATATGGGTTCTCCATATGAGATTAATCTCTTGGAGATAAAGACCGCGATATTTGTTTCACGATTTTACCCATCCTCTGATCACTTATCCAGTTTTGAGTACTTTGAACTCTGATATCGGTGGATAGGGATGAAACTATACACAGTCGAGGAAAGGAATGCCCTTTGAGTTGAATGTATCACAAGTTTATCAGGGGTCTAGAAAAATTGGGGATTTCGAAAGATATTCATCCCATTCACCTCTTCAATCCTTGTCCCGTGTTGATGACGTGGTCATCATTACTTGTCTACCAAGGTGATTAATTTTCAAGTAATTATTTCCCGACTGGCTTTGATGGCAAACATTCGGCTTATTTCCATGTTTGACCTGGTTGGTTTTATGCGACCTGTTACTTCAAATGTCATAACAGCGTACTTTTGCCCGTAAATCACGCCTTTTATTAACTCGGAAATAAGATGCTAAAATACACGTTTCCTGCCATGGAAATCATTGGTGAAGTCCAGTATGCCAGCAGAGAAAAGCTTATGAGAATAAATGCGCTAAATTGTGCCCTGTAATTACTGATGATTTTCCCACAGTAATCTCATTTGAACCGTAAGGAGAACGGGTTCAGATTATTCCGTGTTACACTATCGACCCACCTGCATTAGAGACGGACTGCGAGAGTCAGGTTTCAGTGTGCAGGAACTTTTCTGTTCACATTTGGCCCAATTATGTGATATTTTCTAATCTATTCCTTAACTGAAGGCATGAGAAACTATGACAGTCGGAAAAAGCTGGAGTAGTAGTGGCTCGGTGGGGTTGCAGCATGAACGTGGCATTCACGTGACCAATACCAATTCTAATTTTCTCAAGCTGGTTTTTGTGAGGCATGCGTGAGTCGCACAAATTTGATAGAACAGTAGTGAAATAACTAAACACGTCTACGAACATGCTCTGAGATTCACATAGGATGTGACCGTGTGAATAGTTCATGGTAAACTATACTATCACTGAATCAGAGCTGTATCTTGTTAGAGAATAGTTAGCCGTTCACTTTTAGTTGTCCCGGAACTATTCACTCAATACAGCCAAAGGCCTTGTCTTTGAATCCCGTTTTACTGGTGTCTACAACTCACAGTTGTAACCCAGAAGAAAAAAATTGATTCCTTCGAAGAGAAGAAGTCTGAGACGCTACAGTTACGACAGATCAGACTGAATGCTCATCAATATCGCCTTTTTATAACTGGGCACTGGAAGCTAGCGTTGGTGGTGCTCGAACCTGGTTTGAATTCGGGATTAGGAGTGATGCTGAGGTTAGGCACAGACTTCTAAGTACCCAAAACAAATCATAGGGTAAAACGCCAAAGCACGTCGGGTTAGGGTTGTTAGGACGTGTCGTGCACATTTTATTTATTTTTATGAGGTAATTTATAGTCAGAAGATGAGTAAGGGTGGCCACTTCATGACATCAAAAAAGTTACGAAAACCTGACCAGCGGAAGGGGTCATGTAAAGTGTGTTAGGGTTTCTGACTGGCTACCTGCACTGGAGGATATGGATAGGTGTCGTGACCAGTGGAGTGCTAGTATTTACGTAGGTCCTCTTCTGCTTAATACCACTATTTGTATTTATGTTCTTGCTTACTTCATACTCAGGGTTGTTCGATTTCGGAGTGAGGTTACTGCGGGGAGATAGTAACCAAAACCTTCGCCTGCTGGGCACGGCTAAGAGTTTTCGAAGTGAACTGAGCAGCGCATTGAGAAGGGACAAGACAAGATAAAAGGTCCAAGAATGGATTTACCCCTTAAGCACAGTGATAAAAGAATCAGTTCCTAGGCTTGACCAAAATGATATGGTCGAAACAGCGGACATTTGTCACAGAATCGGAAATTCACCGTCCCAGGTAAACTTTTCTTTCCCAGTCGAGCAGCTCAAACTTTTGAAGACTTTCCCAGTGTGTGTATTTTTCCAAACAAAACATCATTTTGAGGACCGTCGAGGGATTTCTGGATGTTGCGTACGATGCTTTCCGTGTTGTAATACAAAGGGAACAACACTGATTGACTCTCAGTTACGCAATCACAAAACTCGTGATCCCTGTCCTAGACAAAATTTCCAGACCTAGGTGTACGGATTCATAGTTTGGTCCGCCAGTTGCTTGAGAAAGAGCACAGGATGCAAGACGCAACAAGGTTTGTAGTCTGTGGCTCCAAGGGACACCAGAAAATGAAAAGGGAACACAGAACTCCACCTTTATTAGAGGTTCATCTGACAAAATCGGAGTGCCCTTTTTAACTGGTTCTAGTGTAAGAACAACTGACTGGAAATGACCAGTGGGAGGTGAGTGGAGTTGCGCCAGCATTATCTTGTGGCACTAAAAAAGCAAATTCGCATTTTCTATGGTGAATTGACTCAGTGCTCGATGAACGCAACTTGCTGAACCAAATCTGTCATTTATTATGGAAACTGATTTTGGCAGCAATCCTTTGTGAGAAATGCTGCAACAGTCTGATGATCCATCGGATAGCGAAATCATTTTCCTATCATCTGTCTCAGCTGTCGGCACCCATATGTTGACCGTGCCTAATGACGATTCCTGTAACAGTTGCTGCTGCTGTCGATCACTCCAGGAGCTCACTGTAACATCCACACTGCTTGTTCCAGTGCCAAATAAATTTATTGTTCCCGGTGATACAGTGCTTGACTTCTTGTTAATGTTTCCTGTCTAACCCTTATATCTTAGGCACACACTAGAATTACGGTCTCAAATGTTTTCATAGTTGTACTCAGGACTTAAATAATCCAACAGTTTCACATTCCAATCAAAAGAGTTAAATCTGCAGTCGCTACTTCGAAATGAGCTCAGACAGTGCAAAGGGAGCGAGGTAAAAAGAATGGGTCAGTCATCGAGATTCCGTAAGTAGTGTCATTGCTGTATGGACTCTGTTCACAGTCTAAGGCCTACGGGGACAGCCAGAAGGTGTATGCGCCTTTCTTTATTCCGTACTGTACAACCAGAGTGACAGCAGTCATGATCCACAGGTCTGGATTGGGGAAACATGTAGTCTCAGTGCTGTGATCGGTAGCCGCAGGATACGAACTTTGTCTTTCCAGCGGCACCACTGTCCTGCCGTCGGTCCCAATTCGGCAATCCAACATGACTCTCAGTAACATCCTAAGTTCTAACACGGTCGTTTTGGTCCACAAGACAGGCCTAATGCGCGGGTAATACAAAAGGCTTCTGTTTGCCATTTATTCTTATATTCTTTTTGATACCATAGATTATCCGTCACTTTCAATTTCTGATATTAACTGGTACTGGCTCGTAATCACTGTGAAAGGAATGCGATTTCTATACAGCTGGTGAAATTTTCGAATCTTTTGAAACTTTGCATTGCTCACCAATCGTCTTCGTAACCGCTAATCGACGTATATATCCCACAGTATCGATCTGCCGATAAACGTGACTCTGTTGCGCAGAAATCGACACAGTCATAAAAGAGTGAGTCAGTCGGGATAGAAAAGCGACGTAGACTGAAAACATAAATGGACTAGATGTGAAGGTCAAATGCATCCCAGAAACAAATCGGACCTCTTGGTTCACACTCTAAGCTAGAACGTTCCCATTATTTTATCTATGATCTCATCTTTTTATTTATTTCATTTTATTGCGCAATAATTGCACAGTATTTCAGGAAGAGGGAGTGGTGATCCAGCAGCTGTCACACGTGGTACGGCCAGGTACAGCTTTGTAGCCACGTGCGTGCATAAACCTCAATCAATCAGGATCGCCGCGGACAAGTTCGACAAAAGCTTCCTGTGATTGGTCATCTTCTAGTCTATCAATTATCTTCTCTGATTTACCATTTGTACAAACCAGTTTTGCAATACAACTGAAGTGCTATTTCGCAGCCTTGATTTCCTTGATATTTTCGTTTGCGTAGTTCTGGGTGGGGGCAATTTCAATACGTCATGTCAGTTCACTTCATTGTGATTACTTCAGAGAGTCGCGGCCGATTAGAGGCTGTCGTTTTGGGAATGACTGTCGACGGAAGCAGGACTCGAACCCGGAAATGAAGTAATGAAAGCCCACCATATTGACCGTTTGACCACGGCCGGTCAAATCCTTGTGGAACGATTTCAGAAGGCCAATGAAACCCTAAATTATGCTTTTATTGTTGCAAAAACCTGAAAAGAAAAGTTAATGGAAATTCTTGTAAAGTTTACATTTGGCACGGGGAAACTAAACCCTGTAGATAGAAATGAAAATCTCCTGGCTTTTATCCCATCCCAAAGTCCACTTCATGAGTCCGAGTCTAACCGGTGATCTTCCGCTTACCGGCCAGTTTCTATACCGGCGGAGCCATCGTTCTGCAGTCAGTCGGACTCGACTTACATGAACGAAAATTCAGTGATACGTGAACCACTACTTCCATGATACCCAGCAACTGTTCTGGCTTTAATCACTGGACTGGCCTCGTCGGTCACATCCCAGTGGTACGAGCAGCACACACCTGAACGAGATCCAATGCATATTCGGAAGGCGGAAGGATGTTGGTTGCACTCCGGTTGATAAGGGGGGGGGGGGGGGGGTAGAGGGTTCGATGCGGAAAACGCCCTTCAGTTTTCAATCTTATCAAGAAAAATCACCTAGATGCATATTGTTCATACTTGTTATAACTATTCTTGCGACCACTCATTGTGAAACGCACCATTATTTTCGGCCGAAATGCTTTCGGTGTAGAATTAGCCTTGAGTGACAGGTCGCAAACACCTATTTTGTCATTTGTGTAAGTTATAGTCGTGTGTGGAGGATTTAGAAACTCAGCAGATGGTCGGTAACAGTTATGGAAATACCATAATGTTTTCGAGACTGTTCAAAAATGATTAGTGAAGTAGACCGTTATTTCTTCCGTGTATTCAGTGAATTTACAATGGAGATAGCAAATTGGTTTCGTATATTCCGATCACTGACCCAGTGTGAGCGAGCAGCCAGGCTAGCTAATTACTAGACAGTTGAAAACAGGTTTGGGCTTCCTGTGGATTCTACGACCACTTCGAACACACCAAACAAAATCACATACGAGAGGGGAAAAACCTGAATGAGCTTACACAATCTGTATTCCCCCGTCCCATCGAGCAGTTCTTCAGTTGATGATACACTCATCCAGTTAGGCACAGCATGAATCTACCAACTGCTAGATTGTTGTCCCGGATTCGTCCTCTCAGCGGGGGTCGTCGTCAGCGTGACCGACCATTCCGTGTGACCGCACGAATTGTCGTCATTGCGTTTGTTCGTCATACGCGCACGCTTGGAGCAGCTGCTTCCTCGTCAACCGGGTTCAATCGAAGACAAACATGGCACTCGGAATGCTCACACCCTTGAACACGCAACGGGGGTAATAGACCCATTGTTCTGCCGTCTCGGTGACGTTCTGGGTACACAAAGCACTTGAAAAAGTAGCACATGTCAATGATTCAAATCAAGCCTGTTAGATGTGACAAGCTCTCTGGTGTGACTACGCCTGCTCATCGGCATTGGTCTATTCGGGCTTTCCGGTGGACTTACTGAAGGAGGAACAGCCATTTGTCTGTCGGCTTACTCAACAAAATGGCACACTGAAATTATCTGGATGAGAAGTTAGCATGCACTGGGGGACTGTTGAAAGTGGAACTATCATGAAAACTATCTGTATAAGGCGACGAAAACGTAAGAGATAATCTTTTTCAAAAGGAACGATAAAATCTTTTATGGTTTTCTAATCATTCGATTAAAAATGGTTTCACTTCTGAAACGTCTGAAGGGGTCGTTGACCGTCTAATCAATCCGTTGGAATCAATGATTCCCCGTCACAAATTTGAAGCGAGAAATCAGAAATATTGGTTTGTACAACGTAACCTGGACCATTTTGCTGCATCCCCACACGTGCATGCTGCAGTCAGTGTGATTTTATGTAGTCAGTAAGATAACCAGTGAAGCTGATACAAGATTTAAGTGAATAATAAGTTATAAGAGCGAACAAGAATGGGAGCGGGGCTACATATCAGGTCACCAAGGAAAGGCTGGGGCCCAGGTGTATCTGAACAATCTGGCGTTTGTGGTATTGTATACGTCCTTAAACCAAAGATTCCTTTGGTTAGACAATGTTATGGTTCTGTCAGATGTTGAGTAATTGATGACGTGATTGTTTTCAGTTTGGTTGATGACGTCGTCTTTGGGACCTGACTATGCATCGTCTTTCGAAGCCCCACCGGAATACGTTTATTTCAAAGCAAGGCATAATCGAACGTACGTTTTCAGTGATTTTATTCTCAAGCCAATTACAATCACTTTTATATACAATCAAAATAGGGGGAAAATAGAAAGAACACATAGTCAGTTAGTCAACCAGCTACGCATTCAATCGGTAGGTTAGCCGGCCAGTTAATCTGTAAACAGGGGACATGGTAAAATTACGTGTCATCTCCAGAGGTCTGGATGGGCATCACGTTCGGGAATGACATTGTCGACTTTCGGCCACGGAAGTTCAAGTGCTTGAACTAGCTTGGATCAGCTTCAGCGTATGTTCGCCTTCTCCTTGCTTTCTGTAGTTAATCGAGAGATTTTCCCGTATGTTTTCTTATTTGGAGATGTAACTGACTCTCCATTTTGATTATATAGATGGCTTAGCATACATTTGTGAAATGGCAGACTGTTTAATTTGACACAGGGAAGCAAATTCTCTCACCGACCGCGTTGGTATTTTGGCATACTGGATGCAGCGTTCTTCCGTGGGAGTTGCACGTGCACAATCTGCAGCAACACAGAAAGAAAACTCGGTAAGCCGGAGCTCAGTAAGTACATGAGCAAATGTCAACACTTACACGGATAATGAAGGGTATGATGATCTACTTCTGAGCGCGTTACGGTATCCGTGTGGTGGTGAAAACGATGACCGGATAAGCTGCGAAGTTAGTGCGTCAGACGACCTAACTGAAGCTCGTACTAACTATGGTTTGGATGGTGTCCTCACATCTGAAAGATAGTTGTAAGAAAAATTCCAACGTCTGAGCACTTGGTGGCTTCGAAGTAGACGGCTTTTCTGTGGAAGGCTTCAGAAAGAACTGCAACGAACATGTACGAGTTCGAAGTTTTGTGGTCGGTATTACACTTTCATGTTCTGTGTATATTTCACGTGCCCTGTGCAACAGTGTTCGAAGATCTTTGCGTATTTCAATCATAAGATGGATTTTAGTTTCTGGCCTTTCTACTCCAATCAATTTGCTTCCGAAATACGTGAAACAAAACCAACACTAACCAGTCGAATACGGCGTATTCGTGTTTTATTCTAAGGTGCATTTGTTAAGAGACATTACAAGGTAGAGGTCCAGTGTTGATACTATTCCACCACCAGTAGTAATACATAGTAAGGGGACTGATTCCAACCAGCGATCTTTATTGACCAGCGAACTGTTTACTCATTAGACATTCCCATTTCTTCTTTGAGACAAAAAAGCGGCTAGTGAACAAGTTATTCTTCGATGACTTCATTCTTTAGCTGGTGAAGTTACATATTAAAGATTTCCACATTAAAATGAGACCGGTTAAACCATCTTTTACGTATCGTACGGCCGGGAGAACCGCGGGGAGGGGAGGTAACTGTATTCACCTGGGAAAAATTCCAGCTTACGAAATATACGCAATATGGATTAAGCGCTTCCTGACAACACTGAAAGGTTGGAGGCTATTTGGGTTCGATAGTCACTCTCGGGTAGTGACCAGACAGATTGGATGGATTTAACAAGCTGTTGTTCTTAACTAGAGTTAATGAACGCTGTTTGATGAATTTACAGGCTAATTTAAGGCCATCGGTGTGAGTAGTATGGCACAGTATGTGGATGACATGAAAAAAATTCCCCCGAAGCACAAGACAGACTTCGCCGTCGTTGGCACTCATCAGGTATGTGTACTCGCTACTCTTCTGCCTAATTATCCCTATACTTGAGCACTCCACGGTTGGTTTACACCTGTAATCTCACCTGAATCGTATGGAGCGTGTATGGATAGGGAGTTCATTTTTAGAATCACACGGGGGTTCTTTCAAAGTTAGTTTGTTGGTCAACACGACTAACAAGTGATCCAAAAATAATGCCATAATACTCATATTGAAAACTCACACTTGGGACCATTGAAGTATGCAGGGACCAGTGTTACTCAGACGGAGGGAGGAACGTGGCTCGCGTTCGATCTGGAACAACAAAAAGCAGCAGAAACTCCACGAGCGTGTCATCCGAAACCCGTACTTACATTAGTCGAACATCAAAATGGCTGGCTACAGCCTAACCACTACGTATCCACCCCTCTCCAACGAAAGAACACTATCCCTAGTGCTATTTACGCCGTCGTAACACAAAAAATCGCGGAGTATTCGGTTCATCAGGACCACTCATTGAGCAGGCCATTTCACAAAATCGCTGTCGGTCACAGCGTACCAAAATCACTCAACTGCCTCCCATTCCGCGCAGTCCCGTTGGCAGGATCGCCAGAATGTTCTGTACAAAGACTAGTGCTCCTCCGCGGGAGGTTTCTCGTGTTCAACCTGAACAACGCGAAAAAGACAGAGAAATCCAAGAGCGTAGAGTCCTAGTAAGTGCATCAACAGGATTTTACATTTACGTTAGTGAAAAACCGTTGTGCCCGCCAACAGCCTGTTCACTTCACCGTGTGTCCTCGTTCTGAAGGTTAGTCGTGTTAACCGACGAAATAACTATGGGAGAATCATTGTGTGATTCTAAGATTGGACTCTCTTTCCATGCACGTTCCGTACGATTCAAATGAGATTACAGCTATATACGTTGTAGATCATTTTGAAAGATTTGTCGTCGGTCGGATATCCCGAGTCTTCAAGGTGTTCTACACTCGTACTAGATATGTTCATCCTAGTTCCCGCTCTTAGCCAGATCGTGTTGGGCTCCTTGCATCTTAGCGACGGTTGCCATGTCATTTTGTCTAAATAAATCATCACACTTGATCAAGAGAATAGTAGGTTTGAACAAGGGATAAAAGGCCGGAAAATTCGACTTTTTTATTCATAGAAGTCGTGAAAATTGACCGGAGATTTGGGCACGTAGTTGAATTGTGTTAAATGTAGGATTATTTTTGCAGCTGGCCATAAAAATAGATGGCCAGGAAAAAGGATAAAAAGTTCCGCGAAACTCTGTTACCATCCAACCGAATGGGGGGGGGGGGGGTTACCTAAAAGGAAATACCAAAACCCTCTTCATTATTTTCTAACGTTTTATTCACCAAAAGTTTTCTCAGTATAATGGGATCGGTCACTTCCTTGCTCTAGTTACGGTGATCACTTTTTCGCATTTCACGGTCGAACTAATTGAGATAGACAGAGAGGAAAACAGCTCACCACCGAGCTGCGTGAACTACGGAAAAACAACGAAACACAGTTAGATGAACCATCAAATTACTTAATCATTATCGAATTACCAATCAATGTCAAATTGTTTGTATTGGTAGAGCAAAGCTCAGGCTGAAGATCCGAGTAAATTGTTGTGATCATGTTGGAGGATGTGTTACTGAGACAGATTGCTTCTTTGAAACTAATAACACGGAATGATCATCAAAACAAATCGGTGACATTTTGCAAGGCGATGTTTTATAGACGAATGCACATGGACCATTAATTTTGCTGGCTTTGGGGTTAATCTCACACTCGCTACTCTTCGAATGCAAAGGAACCTTTTCTCGTGTGTGTGTGTGTGTGTGTGTGTGTGTGTGTGTGTCGTGGAACAATACAATACGCAAGATCTGACTTTATTGTGGAGTATTTTATATCCCAGGTTGGGGCAGACAATATGTTAAATTCTCAATTGCAATAGATCACTTTACTTACGATATGCGTTTCACTGGTCAGTAAATAGTCTTGAAGAGTGTGCTCAGTTGCCCAATGAAGTTAGTGACGGCAAGATTTGTGGTTATTGACAGTTGGTGTAGTGGGAAGTGTGTGCAGCAATCCCAGTCAACGATCATTTTGATCTGCTATATCTGACTAATTCGTCATTAGTGACGTATATGGGCGCATGGACTCTTTTATCGTCCATATAATTTCGCCTGATCCTCGACCTTGACTTGGCTTACTGGCATCGTTCGCTTTGATTTATCGTTTCTGACGAAAGCAGCACTTTCGTTTAACAAATTTAATTTTCCGATGCTCTAGACTACTTTGTTTACTCTTGCCGAGAGAATATTGCAGTCTGAACAGCTATTTCTTCAAGTGAACAACTTATCATCAGTAAGACAAGGAACGGGACAAGCGGCAATCCACTTCCATTTTTTGCATCTGAAAAATCAGCGTCTCTAGCTGAAATCAAACGGTGGACCTTTTGCCTACCTGGCCGTAGCCCTGTCAGCTGAGCGATCCTGTCCAAGTTTCATCTGGAGTCAGGCTGAATTTCCGCGCACACACACCATAAGCAAATACCTTCAGAGCTGCTTTTTACAGAACGTGTTTTACAGAATGCTATCCTACCACCTTTTTTCTAATTATATCTCTCTTCTATGCTTAGGTTCAGTGAGAGTTTGCTCACTAAACGTACTGATGAAGTAATACTCAGTTTGTCCCATTTCATTAATTCTGTTCAGAAATTTCTAAGTGCTTTGCTGTTTTGTTTTGTGTTCAAAATACCACTGACTATTCCTGCCTTTCGCATCCAATTCAGACTCATTCATTCAAAGTGAGCATAGTGATGGATCGCAATCTATCAAATGCTGAATATTATCAATGGTAAACTTTATTGTACCGACCAGGTCGCTAGTGTTGCCCGTAAAATTAGACGTTTGACCGTAGCAATGCTACGGCTGAAGTCCTAATCTGCACTGCTTCATTGAATCAGACATTCTATATTCCCATGTACCACAACACCTTGTCTCTATGCCTTTCCTATTTTTTTGAGGTTTGCTTGGCTAGAATATCAAACTTATTGTCATATCCACCAAACATCTTTACTGATGCAGTGGGATCCCCTAGGATTGGATCCTGGAACGCATCATATTGCAACACCTCCACGCTTGCCTGAAGCTTTCTTCAAAGGTGCTGGATGGCCTATCACATCCCTTATATTCAGATTCGAGCAAATATATTTCTATATCCAATACGTTCAGCCACAAACTTGCGTTAGCCTGTGCTCACGCGAGCATATCATACACATTTTCCTATCTCGACAAATTCCTCACTAACTCAAAAATTCTTACCAGCTGTTGTTTATCCATCTCCGGATGCATAAAACGATCACTTGTACGAAATGATTTGCACCAAGTGCGGTGGTCAGATCAATTATAAGTGCAAACTCCATCCACGTGAAAGCTATCCTTAGTTTATGCCGCTGTTGAGTAACACAACGCTCATTGAAGTAAGCAGCTTTATTGGCACACGTATTACGATGATGATGATTCGGATGATGATGATGATCTTGATGATGATGACGATGATGATGGTGACTAGTGAATTTTTGGTCATCAAGTAACCTTATTCGTAGTTCAAACCAACCCAACCGTGGCTCGAACCACAGACCTTTTCAACTCTGGCCTAATAACCTACCCCTCCGCCAATCCGGTCACTCCGGATGATCGGCCAATCGTGAGTTGTCACACGCACGCACTCCACTGGTCTTTATCCGCGTCCCTTTCTGGTCCCATTTAGCGCAAGCGTGCAGTTTAACTTTTAAAAGCTGTACCGTTCTGTGGCGGTACAGGCGTAAGTTCTGACCCAAAGATATTAAAATTGGAGCCGAATCTTGGATTACTGAGACGCTAATTTTGAAAAGTGCGAAACTGATCCGCTAGAGTTACTGTGAAATACGAATTAGTTGCTGAGTTTTAATTGATTTACCTATTGTATTTATAATGTGAGAAAATTGGGCAATTTTTCCCTAGTGAAAATATTTTGACCAATCAACTTGTAGTAATTTATGTGTACGGGACTATAAAATTAAACTAAAGAGGCTGTTCTTATCAGTTAATGACTAAAAAGTGTAAAATGACTAAGGAACGTTCTAGTGTTTCCTAGTCATTTTTGGAAAGACGGTCTTTACTTCCCATTGTCCCGAAAACCTTGTTTTTGTGAAAAACCAGCCACTGGTGGTGGTGAACCGTGAGAGGATAATTTGATGATGTAAACACTGAGGCATGTATTAAATCTCTTTGACCAACTCATACCATCCCGTGGTGCAAGGATTCTACTATGGCAGGAGTTAGGCGCAACAATGCCGATGATCTCATCCAGTGAAGTTCAGTGTAAAGAAGTACTGTGAGAACAAGGTACAATTTGTTTTCTACTTGCTGGTACACAGTTGGAGTACGTGGTTTCGCAAGTCATCGGTGAAAATGGAGCAGGTATCCACGAGTTATGACGGAACAAAGACTAGTTCCATGACCGACCTCGGTCATATACTGTCGATTTTCACTAAATATTTAACAAAGCACGAAGTTTTCTGCACGCCATACCCATCCAGTTCATTTCACGTGAAGGAATACTCACGTAAATGATCGCCGCTACGTGAAGCTGATATACCCACTGTTGTGCTCGTGAAATAAGACTCAAGTTCAAGAGAACCAATAAAGAAACAACAAAATGACTTTATAGAAGCAATACGGTAATCGGAATGTGGTGGCCTCATAGGGACCATGTTAACAGTCACTCCATCGTCCGCTTTCGTCATCCAGCCAGACAGTATAGGCACTCATAACTGTAGCCGCTTTTTGAACCCGGCACTTCGGAAGTGGGCCCAACGATCTCAAGAGCCACTTTGTACCTACTGAACTTCCTCGTCAAGGTCCACCGTTGGGTCCTCCGATTTGCATACGCTGCAAATGTCCTCCCGAATCGGTGAAGCCGCCGAATGCGCATGTCGACGTTTGCTTTAGGTTCTGAGTGGTGTCTGGGTATGGGTGCGTAACCGACGGGAATCCAAGGCTTGTAGCGGGTTCCTGGTGATAGCGAGGTTTACATCGGGTGCATTCCTAACTCTCAAGGTTGATTTTCGTATGGACTGTGATTGACTTCCACTGGTACTAGCAGCCATTGAACCACTTCTAGCCAGTGGTTTTGCTGAGACCAACAAAGCACTTACATTTGAATCGGCTTCTATACTCCCTACGGGCATAGGAACTTCCTGTAAGTTATACCATAAACTGGGATGTTGAGCTAGCCCATGCGATAGACCCTGAATGAGGCCTATTATATGCTTAAACTTGCAGTCATCCAAGTTGCTCACAATTACCCCAAGATCTTTAAAGGCATCATCAGTGATTGCCAACTTACCATTTTTAGGATTCACGGTCAACATTCTCTGCTTACAAACGGGCTCAGAAACGGGAAACTGTGTTCCCGATACTGGCCTTTCTCAACGGCCCAGATTTATATCACCATTGGGGAATTCTGTTTCCTTCGCTACTCGAAGCAAATGTAGACAAGGCAGAGCCCGATGACGACTGAATGATTAGTCACACAGTGCGTTGCCGACCCATGTTCACTCTGAAACCGTGCTTTTTGGAAGTTGCTACCTCATATACCCCACCTGACACTGTTATGCTTAAACCCGTGTGGCTATCAAAGTGCTTTAGAAGCACACCGTGTGCATATGCTCTTAGTCTACCTAAGATCTCCCGCATCCATCTAAGAACTTTTGAAGCCGTAAAGGGAATCATTTGTTCTCTTGCAAGCCAATGCCTATGAACATTCATCAAAGACTCAGTGCGTTCAGGAATTTTCTTAAACACACCGTATATCGATGACCTCCAAGGCAGACCAGTTTTCAAATGCCTGTTCTCAGTTTCTACCATGTTTGGAAGCTAGTGCCGCTTTCGTTAGGCACAAGGGTATACAAAAAGCTTTGCTTTAACTCTGCGTAATCTACGACCATGGTATGCCACAAGACATACCCACAGTAATTTATTTGATGTGTGACGCCGGCCAACATCAAATCATCAAACCCGCTGACCAACTCGTTGCTTACAAGGAGAACAAACAGGATAAACTTTATCATGCTGTCGTCAGTAATGACCTGTGAATAATCCTGATTCCGCAGCAATTCACTCACAAGCATCGCCTCCTTAGCAGGATCAACGGAACCTAATCTTTTCCTTATGGGGCTAAAGTCGTGACTACGACGGCGTCGACTAAACATTTGCCGCATATAATCCGTAAGCTCTGCAGTATTAGGAAAGCTTTCCATCAGTTTAAACATACGACTGTCCTGTTCACTAGTCAAACGACGGTTACGGATGTGATAACCCTCAGTCCCTCGTTGGAAGTTGCTGTTATGAACCATTGCTTACTGCGACACCGTTTAGGATGAACCGACGGCACGTACTGAGACGAAAGCTTGGCAACCAAGGTTGGGATATGGGCAAGGAGTTTTTATTAAGAAGACTTAATGAACCAAATTACCTTCTTCCGGAACAGTTTCTTCTTCTCCGATGGAAGCAGCAATATTTGGTTAAATAGTATTGCGTTCCAGGTGGTAAAATGATACCGCCTTTACCTATCATTTCCCTTACTTGTGAATCGTGTACGTAAAAACTCGAACAAGTGGCCGACTGGAAGTCTCGAAAATCGGATCTGAATGCATCCAAATTCGGGTACATCTTAACCGTTTTCACAGAACTGGGCCGAATCATCGGCGACGCTTTGTAGCATATCGAGAATCAGCCAGTGCGATAAACAAAGGACAAGTGGTTATCGAACCTAGTGCAACGAATTATATATGACCACTAACCAAAACAACAATCAGCAACGGCTGAGCCCATCGTTGGAGACCTAATTAACAAGATTCCACCTAAAAAACAAGATTCACCAAAAATGACGGTATAATTCTGCAAAATTCACTTCATTTACGTACACTTCTAGGACGTTTCTGTTCCATTTTAACTGAAAAGTTTTTCTGTCAGTTATTTGCTGTTTGTATTACGCCAAGCCAGGTCGGAACCTACCCAACTCTCACCACAGGACTGTACGCTGTCTGCTGCCCTCTGTAAACCTTGCCCGTTTTCTCATTTGCAACCACTTTCCCCAGTTATTCACCTTATGACTGTCCTGCTGTTCGTTTCTGATCAAGACTGCCGTTTTATCACAACTGATTGTACGTTCTGTTTGAATTTATGTTAATATTTACATTCAGTACCAGTTCCAACTGCTATAGCTGTTTATTGAAAACTGCTGCACCAGTCTGCTGTGATCCACATTTGCTGCAGTTTAGCCGTTCATAAACTTTTTCAATCTGTCTTCGCGGTTTCTGATTGGCCGTCTTCGTATTGGGACTGCGTAAGATGTAGTGATCAATAACTATAGGATCCGTAGACGTTCAGGATTCTACAATGATGATAACGATGATGATGATTCGGAGTATGACGGTGAGGTGGATGATTTTTACAACGCCGTGGAAATTCCATCTGATCTTCATCCTTCCTGTTCGTCCTACCACAAGTATAAACGATTCATGTTTGGTGAGTTACTTGCTGGTTGAAATCTAGCACCCGAGAAAGTCCAGTGGATTTACAGTGCAAATATAATTTAGTTCAGCACATCAACTCGCTTTTTGCACAACTGCCAAACGAGATTGGAAAGTGCTTGCGGCAAGAGGTGATATGTCTGAAATGAAATTTTATTTTGCCTCCATGAGTGAACCCTCCAGACTAGAGACCGGAAATACTCCATACTAATCTGTCTGGTCAGAATACATGCAGCCCTACCACGCGACCTGAATTGGACATCAAAACAGGGAAAGGCATTCCAACCAGCTACTTTCAGTCCATACCAGCGTTCGAATTGATTTCACCAAGTCAGCAGGGTGCAAAAGCTTCATGATAATCAAAAGTGGTTATTCCGTACCAGGATTACTGATGATAGTTTTCAATAACAATAATAAAAAGTACAAATTGGTGAAAATTTCGCTCCAAGTCCATTCAATTGTCTACATCTCCCACCTCTGGACATCTGGGTTCAGATGAGCGACGTACGGGGTTACGATTCCACCAAAAAGTACACGAAGAATACCACCCACTGATCGCTAGGGATCATTTTGATTGCTCTAGCCAACTAAGGGCTTCCTTGGATCCGTCCCCTGTGTTCTGACCGAAGTAAGCTCCGAGTCTGGGAAGGTGGACAGAATGCGACGCTAGAATTTACCACTTGGATAGTTTTTGAAATGAGGGTCGAATCATACCCCAGATTCATAATTTAGATTGTTGTGAGTAAAACACACGAAATGCGGACGAATATTATAAGGAATGAACAGAGGTGTATCAGGTACACGTACCGGATGATCGGCAGCAGCCGCTTCCGAGAACTCTGTCTGTCCATCTATGAATATTACTTCCATCGCCTATTTCAACTCATGACCACAGTGCCTTCGTTTTCGAGGCCAGCTGTAACTGACCTACTTAGAACTATCGGTGAATCCTCGTTGTGATCCCTCAGTGAACTGTTCTGAGAGGGGCATCCAATCTCGCTACTGATGCACAAATAAGAATGTTGTGAACAAAATCTGCCGTTGCTTATTTTGTCTAAATGTAAATCTGTTTTTATTTTGTTTTGTTTGACAGTACGTTAGCTTGCAAGTAGTTAAGCACCAGTGTCGTAGTAAACAGTCTGTAGACAGCCATAATATTGTTCGATTAAAGTGAGTGTAGAATCCTGCTGATGCCTATACTTTCTTGGTTTTCAATGATGTTCTGAATGTTCGTACTGCATCATGAATCCTGTTATTTAAAACACTATTGTTATTATTATTATTTGTACTGGTAGTAGTACTATTAGTAGTAGTTCTCGTTTTCAAAATGAAATGTACATCTACCTAAAGCTGAGCATTAGCCCTTTGTTTATCACTAAGAAATGTGATCATGACAGTATTCATGATTACCCGTGTGTAATCAGACTGGTCAGACTTCGGCTTCTCCTCTGATTTTCTTCAGAACGAAGATTTTTCTTCGATTTGGTATCCACATTTCATCATTTTTCCCATGTACTCCCTCGCAAATTGTCAGATTCATTATTGCGGAGTGAACTCCACCAATGAGGATGTCGTACGTTAACGTTATGAAATTAAAGTAAATCCTACCGTGGATGATTTGAGACGCACTAAAACCACTATTGAATTGGCGTTGCAAAATGTCACGCCAAAATCCTCTCCACTCCGAAGCATGCTAGACGGCTAGGTAGATCTAAACATTGTTGAATAGCTACTGCCTGTATCGTTCCTCGGGTGCAGTTAATCCGATGCCAGCCGATAAAACTCCTGAGTGCAAACCAGTTTTATCTAGCGTTTTAGAGATAATTCGCCATCGGTATATACGTGCGTACCGGGTACGCATACCTGGTGAGCGGCAACTACCGCGAATCCGGTCGTGTGCTTCCGGGGGAAATTTTGTCCACACCTTTACATATTACTTACTATCAATATGGGCGCTTGCACATGTAGCCTCTTTGTTCGTTGGGTTAGCAGTGACCCAGACACGAATAACTATGAGAAATCACAGTAGTGATTCATTTGTGGGCTCTTCAATGAAGAGTATCCATTCACACTCCAGACGATCCAAATTATATATATATATATATATATATATATATATATATATATATATATATATATATATATATATATATAATATGGAAACTTTGCCTGAATCCAGAATGTCTTGCACGATACTCCTCTTTTATTACTCAACACAAAACCCAACTACTAGTTTTAATCAAAACATGCCTAAATGGTATCAGAAATTTTAAGGCTTCTGGCAGCTAAGATGAAACTATTTTTAATTTAGAAGCTATAACCCAGGGAAAATCCACAAACTTGGAAAATCATCAGAGCGCTAATGATCTTAAATGGTTTGTTTTGTTTCAAATCAACTTTCTGAGTGATACAAGGTGTTTTGTCCGTAGTCAGTAGTGGAACGAGTAGCGATGGGCATCTCATTTATCAGTATGAGGGTATACACAAAACTCGGCTGCAGCCGGTTAGCAAGTAGTAAGCAGCATGCAAGTGTTTAAGTAAAGTAACTGAGCTGAATTAAAAGGATTCACCTCATATCAAGCAAGGTCAGTCGTTATGCAGCTGGATCCATCAGTTAACAAACATTGCAGAGATTGAAGCATGAGCTTCCGCCGAGGAATGACTTGTTGGCCATGCACTTCTCGTGGTTAACAACAGTAGTAATCACAGTGGTAGTTTAAGTCGTAGTGGTGTTATTGTCAGTGGCATCCGTGGTAGTAGTATTACTGTTGCTAGTAGTGGTAGTAGTATCTGTAGTAGCAGCATCAGCAGCAGCAGTAGTTCAAACCCGTTGCAACACGGAGCTCCGATTTATTGCTCAAGAAACGTAGACGACAAATTTCTTGTTCAGCCGAAAAAGAAACTGTTGCTAACAATTGGCTTACAATAAGTGACAGCTATGTTTAGAACGAAAAGGTGGATGGTTCGGAAATATCCTTTAACTATTTGGCCTATTCTTAGTTCACATTGTTATAAGACAATAAGAAGATTCATTAAAAAGCGTGTAGCAGGAGGAAGTTTCGCTTAGGAATATCACCTTAGGCATTTACGCACACTGTAATGGTTTATATAGGTCTCGCAACTACTCGCTAGTAGTGTGTGGCGTTGATGATGCGTCACTTAGCTGACTGTCTTTTGGACCCTATCTTTCACTCACAAACCTCAGGTCATCCTATCAACCCTACGCTCAGAAGCACCAAACGGGAGCGGAGTGGCGCAGTGGTGACACACACGTTGTCGGGGTGAATGGGCCTGGGTTCAAACCCTAGGTGCGGCGGTGGATTTGCACCACTGATGAGCTCTGATAAGATCGAAACTCGAGTCTAGCGCTTCTGAGTGCAGGCTTGGTCAGATGATCTGAGGTTTGTTCGTGCAGGCTGGAGTCCAAAGAACAGTCAGCCAAGCAAAATAACCGAACAGATCTGAAGCTTTGGGTGGCATTGCATGAGTAAGTACGCAACGAATCCGGTGTCTTGACGATGAGGTATAATCTAATGAGTCTTGTGACAATGGTGCAAGAGAAATTGTGAGGTATGGGACCACATAGAAGGGAAAGACAAGTGTGGAAAATCAAGGGCCTGAAGAGTTTCATTATGGGAATTATAGAGGGAACATCTGTTAGGGCCACGGCAATGACATCGACAGCATGAAGTTGCTTTGTTCATACACTTCCAACCTCTAACAGACGAATTACAGTGACTTCGACCGTCATACCGAATCATCTGACTAATCCTTTGGTGCGAACTTGGGGATTTTGTGGGACGATCCTAAACGAGGTTAGCGAGTCCATCTAGTGACCACTATCAAAGGGGTGTCGACCGGCGATGGTCCAAATGTCATCACAGGTGGCTTCCAACCCTTCTGTCGTATCTGTAGTGCACATCCAGATTTCGGGTTGTCAGTGATAATCTGGAGGTCCAACCAGTGATTGAATCGAAAGATTGTTGAGGTAACCTAAATTGGTATAGTCGAGAGAAAAGTGAAGTATGGGATTTAGTTATCCTCTACTCACGTAGACGACGTTTCCATTTGTAGATTTAATTAACTTTTATTGTTCTCATGTAATTATTCTCTGGATTTTAAATGAGTCTTGTGGACCGAGAACAAACAACACCTACCTACCTATGGCATTGTTTGTGTGTACTGAAAATAAAACAAATTTGATACGACTGAGTAAATGAATTCCACACAAAGTTGACGATGATCTAACGTTTATCATTACAAACTAAAATTTTGAAATCATGGATTCAGACTTCTCCATGCCCATAAAATTACCAGTTAAGTTGTTCTGACGTGGCTTCGGTAGCCACAAATTAGTCAGTTTTTCAAAATGGAATTGTTTCATTATATATTTGAAAAAAACTTGGGAATATTGGAAACAATAATAATAGTAATAATAATAATACTACCCAGAAATAGCGGATGTTTAGGTTCGAGGGCTGGTAGACTTGTGTATACTGTGTTTCGATCATCTTTTGAGGTATCATACCAACATTAGGAAATGAGATCGAAGATCCACTCATTTTGTGTTGGTTCTCCCGACGGTATCCTAATCCTAAATAAATTCCGGCAACAATTTCCTCTTTTTATTCACATCTGGCATATTACCGTGCATTTTTGAACGACTTTTTGTCTTATCACTTCAAAGTTACACCCCATCCTCGGTATACCCTAATTACATTCGGCTTCATATACTTTGAAATCGAATCGCTGTCGAACAATTGACCGTTTCCCGTATGTGTCCCTGTGATCATCTGCCGCTGAGGTTTGTCCTTTGGCCTGTCGTTAATGTTCTTTCTCCTAATGACACGGCAATTTTATCCCCAATCCAGCAATGCAGTCGGTTTGTTCGGTGCGCATAACTCAGCTAGATGGACTGGAGAGTTACAGGTAAAAATATCGGGATTGTTTCAACGACTGGCGAAATCGAACGCGAAGCAACTCGTGAATCAGATGCAGTTCTTTTGTCTGAAAAAATAAAACAAAGGCTGATCACCTAGAAATTAGAAACATTTTCATTAGGTTAGATATGGAAATTCTGGTGGATGTGTGTAAAAATAGGTAAGTTGATTGACGCCGGTTTTGATAAGGCCTACAAAATAATTTTCTTTCCACTGGGATAATCAGGCAACCCAAACTGTGAGTGGAATCAAAATTTCCCACATATGTGCCGAATTAAGAGAACAGATGGTAGACTAGCTTGCATGGATGTGGTCAGACTATCGGCATCATTGCAATGCAAAAAAAACTGGCACCTTTTTTTGACTGAAGTTGCCTGACCTAGCCATCAGCTTGTCCATGCACTCCGTCACCATGTGTCAGCAGCACTTGAGTGAAAGGTGGTACCAAAATAACAGACAGCTTCAGTACAAGTTGCCCGGTTCCTGTAACCAAACAGTATACCTTTGTCCAAGACAGCACTGTAGACATCTGTCGCTTCACACAAATAAATGGTTTCCAGAGCTGCCCCAGGTGTGACGTACTCATTCTAAGCTACGGGGCTGTGTGGCGTTCTTTGTAACCATGCTGCTTTGTTATTCATTATAATGATGGTATCCAAGAGGAGACATTTCTGCAAGATTCCCCTAACTGAGTAGTATGGCACTGTATGTGAACGACGGGATAAAATTCCCCTAGAAGCACAAGAACGGTTTCGTGGTTATTACCGCTCATCAGGTATACGTATCCGGTACTCTTCCGCCCAATCATCTCCATACTTAAGGACTCAGCAGTTGATTTATAACTGTAATCTCGTTTGAATCGTACGCAGGGTACATGAACGGAGAAACAATTTTTATAACCGCAGGGTGATTCTTCCAAATGATTTCTTCCATTCGATTCAAGGAAGATTAAACCTATAAGGCAAAAGTGGGGTGCTGATGTATAGCGATAATTAGGCAAAGAAGCACCAGGTAGGCGTACCAGATGAGCGGCAACAACCGCGAATTCGGTCATGTGCTTCCGGGGAAATTTTGTCCGATCATCCAGATACAAGGCCACACTACTCATTTCGAAAACCCATACTTGTGACCATGTGTCCTCATTCTGAAGGTTAGCCACATTAACTGACGTATTAACTTTGGAAGAATCATCGTGCGATTCTAAAAAAGCACTCCCCATCTGCGCGCGCTCCGTACAATTCAAACGAGATTATAGCTGTTCATTTCTGTAAGTTTAAAAAAATAATGAAATGATTCATGATGCAGATAGGACTCAACTCATCATTGAAAATCACGGAGGCACTACAGCACTATCTTGTTATTACGTTTGTTAGGAATCATCGGCTACTCACGTCCATCACTGGGACTCACACTCATGGGGGATGACCACGTGTCAAGTGTGTTCCCATCAAACCGGTAGTGGTCAAACGGTCATCAGCGTGGGCTTTAATCTCTGCTGTGCTTTGCTGGAGTCGTGCTTCCACCGCCAGTCTCTTCCAAAATGGTAGCCCCTATTTGGCTGTGACTCCCCTCCTGAAATACTACGTACCATTATTACGTAATAAAAATGAATAAGTCAAGTATATAAGAAACCGTTCCCGTTGGATCTCGACGATTTGTTTCACGACATCGCTGAACGGCATAAAGCCCTTCAATCAATGGCTTTGAATGGGAACAACCTATCACTGGCACAGAGATTGGCTAATATAGCACAAGTCTTTTCAGAACAGACCTAAGTGAAACGAGGGTATTACCTGACGAATAACCTATAGAGCTTAACTGCATGATACTTGATGATGAATTATCTCATAAGCATATTAAATCTCTTATTATTTTTGCCTTGAAAAGATGGCTGATCCTAGGTGCACTGGAGTCACATAACCCCAATCAAATATTACTAAGTATTCAAGATTAGTCACACGTTAAGGAACATTATAAAACGGACACCCAGGCACACACACACCGTCAAGGGAATAGATAGCTGCACGCAACTCATCATCTTGAAATATACCGTTATTTTGTTCACGTTAACTTTTTCAAAATGTCGCTTCCCTGATCCCAACACCGGACCCCATCCTAATACTCATTGATCTATCTGTGAATGATCTTGATCTAGTATTTTGTAAGAGACTGTCAGGCAGTCGGAAATCTTCCTGAAAATACGTCATCTGCTAGGCTGCAGTCTGCAATCTTCCAGTTCAAGGACAGGGTGCTTTGTGAACACTAGCCAATGACAAGGCCTGCTTATCCGGCATAGTAGTGCAGTCGTGACGGGTGTGCCTACGAATCAATTAGTCTATCACTCGTCACTACTCACATCGACCACTGGCGGACAACCTAATGCCTAGCTTTCACACCAACCCCCCAACCAATCAGGCTTCTGACATGCTGTGATTCGACTTAACCAATCACATCTGCGGATCCCGCTGAGTAATCAGTATCGATACCATGTGTCCATGCCTCCCTTGCTTCACCCTATATAGTGTTCATTTTTAGTAACTATTGAAGGCAGTTTCCGCACTTGATCGTGGTTACTTTTCCTTTGGGATTGGATGATCGGGGAATCACTTACCGGGGGTAATCCATAGGTTGGCGCACCGACACAACAGAAATATCCTTGCGTAGGGGAGAAAACTCGAAATTGCTTATTCAACCGTCGTGTGGTTCGCTGAAGTTGATCAGATGGCGGGTGTGGTCCCTGAACTTTTTTTTTGAGAAACCTGAAAGACAGGCCTTGGAGGTCCGTGAGCGTGAGTGTGTTGCCGATAGTACGACTTATTCGGTGTCTCAGTGGGTCACGTTTTATCATATGATCATTGTGTGATATTTTACTTCCATGTAACGTGAATTTTACCTGGTATACTAGCATACGGTGTTTGTTCTTCACCGTGAGCATGCATTCGACAATTGTGGGAGAGCTTGGACCTGGCCTAGGACATTCATCCTCCCTGTGTGCCTTCTGATTTGGAAAATTCCGCTTTGTTTCACCTTATTAAACATATCCTATAAAATTCAAAGCATTGTAATGCGTACTTCCTTAAAAAAAATCATTTACGGACCCCTATGTGAATCGTGTATAACTCACAGTCTATTCCTGTCTTGAGCTATATTACGCATGGATCGAGCCGATAAGCAAGAATGAGGATGTCTACCTAGAGTGATAAACCTTCGTGCAAATCAGTATCCCCTACACAAGAACACATATGACGTTGTCATTACATCGATTTGGATATGTTGAAACCTATCATTCTTGACCGGTCTTAATGGACTGCGATCGAAAACCGCGAGAATTTTCCGTGATGTTTTCGCCTGCTATATTTCATTAGTTTTACTAGCTCGACATTTTCCGTTAGGGGAACAGCTCAATTGAAAATAAACTTGGGAAAATGTCTGTGTTTGTGTGTGGCATACAACAGAAAGTGAAATTTGGGCGTTCGCTTTTTAATTAAGCCATCCGTGTAACTAGCAATACAGTTTCTTGTTCGTTCGGTAGCTCAAATTCACACCTCATTTTGGATTAATATTGTCCAAGTTTTGACTGTGTAATTACTGCGGTCGGATGTCCATCACCCGCATTAATCATTCGGGGTTCCATTTGGGGTGATAGTCCTTACTAATGGGCAGAAAAACTAGCCACCCACACTCGCATCATTCATTCAACCCGTCGACAGAGTTTTTCCAAACATGTATGAGCATGAGACAACAGTGCCCGCAGGGTTTCCCGTCTTTATGTCCACGGGAAAGAAGACCTGGGCTTCGTCGAGAACCAATATTCCGATACTTTTTGCACGTCTATCATTTGGACCCACCAGCCCACCACACACACACACACACACACACACACACACACACATAGTAAACAGGTAATCAATTCTGGAAAGGAGAAGGAGCTCATGTTCAACCGAATTCATAGTTTACCAATCGGTAGAAGCTGTGTCACTCGTTTCGTTTGAGATGAGATGACGAAACAGGCCACACCAACCGTAGTCAAATAGCAACTAAAATCTGCTAATCAGTAGACATTTACGCTGAATACATGAACGAATTCCGCAAGTTCATTCGGAGTACTGTTGATCATTTCCGTCAAATAAGAAAGTCTCTAGAGAGTTGATATTCCTTAGCGTCAATTTAGTTCTGAATGATAGAGTGATCCCGCGATAATTATTACTGAGTGATGAAAGTACGGTACGAGTATGAAGACTGTTTGGTTCCTTTAATTTTTGTCATCATTGCCCAGTACTAGTGTATGGCATCAACTTTACTGTTCAGCAGAAAACACGAAGGCTAACAAGCAGAAAGTGTGGACCCTGATCTGTGAGAAATATTTTATCTGTTTTCTTATTGAAAGGTTCTCGAAATCTTTTAGTTTTCAGCGTAGAGATTAGTATTTTTGTATAGTACGATTCGTCGTGCTGTGTGAACTTTGAACTCACCGTTGAAACTCATGGAAGCAAATGTTTCATTCTTGGTGGAAGTAGGTTTTGCGCAAATAGTGAACAATAATCTAGACCACTGAGAAGGGAATATAAACATCATCCGACCTGCCACAGGAAGCTAACCAGCTTTTGATGATCAGGCGTGATCACTGTTCCAGAAATTTGCTGTCGACCGCTCTCAGCGACGAGTTGACAGATTAGGCAAACGAAAATCGGAACACTGTGTGCGCAATGAAGTCGTGAACACCTCCGTTCACATGGAGCTAACTATCACTATCCCGCCAGTTAGATGATAAGCCGAAGTTATCCAGGATGGTGGTTACTAACGGTGAAAAGATCTCTTTGCAGCAACCGTCACCGAAAAAGTTGCCCACAATGTATGCAACGCTTTCTATATTGCTTCAAGATGTTCCAACCCAATGGTGTGGACAAGTAACCCAGTTAGTCTTGGAATACTGCTCTACAAAGAGAGTTCCATTATGATGGCTTAACACGAAACAGTACGGTGTCATTAAACACAATAAACCAGGTAACTCAATTTATTCTATCTAGACACCCGGAGATCGGGTTATCGGATGAAGTATCTTCGTGCATGACACCGAAGGTACGCTTTGACTTTTGCAATACTTTATCATCTGTGATGTTCACGTGACATCCGCCCGTCCAGCCACGGTAGGCTGCACACCTCAGCACGAAAGACAGTTTAGTGCCGCTCACATGGTTACTATGGCGGACAAGTTTACTAAGATTGTCGATATACAAGAAAATGATTCTTTTGCTCGGATCCTGTGGGATCAATGGATTAGAAATTCCACTGATAGGTATATACAGAGTACCAGCTATACGATACAAATCGTTCGATTAGATTAGTTTACTTTATTCTTGTAAACTTTCCCATTGTGTTCTAGGCCGCCAGAATTTTCTCTCTGGGGAATTCAGATCCTGTTATTATGATGGTCAGCCACAGGATCAAAAGCAAAAATGAATCACAAACATTTCACAAAGTTGTACGGTAGTAAATTATCTTGTTTATATTGAACATCATTCATCATACGGTATCAACAATCAGCCTGCCAATGAAAATTATGGTAGCGATCTGCAACTGTTGCATCTCATCGCATGTCCGCCGAGTCTTCATTGGGATTCCAACCCAAGGTGGATGATTGTGAATAAAACACCTTACTCATTGTGAGCTCCGTAAAGGTGCACTGTTCATGATTTCTAGCCGTGTTATGTACTGCTTCACTGGTGTTTAATGTTGAACTGCATGCTGACACTATGTGTTGAACCGTTTATTTACAATTATTGAATCGTTTTGAATGACAAAAATTGTCTTCCGTCCCAAACATAATTAATATCCATTTTATGGTTTTCTATTCTGGACTATGAGGTTCGGAAGTCTCTGAAGTAATTAATCTTTCCTCAATCTGACAATCACACCCTTGATATTTGCTCTTTGACCAAGTCTTGTCATAATGTGAGGAGTGTAGATTCACACTTGCTAGCACCTGAACAGGCATAAATTTGATGCCGTTTGCGAAAAAAGCTGTGAAGTTAGCTGCTAGGACATACCTGATCGTTAGTTTTGAATAACGTTTTATAGGGTAACATTTTGTTGGCTAAACTGATACTATGATTTACGAAATCAGACCAACATAACCGGGTCTCAGTTAGCGGGAAACCCACGTTCATTTTCCTCATCCAAAAGTCATCGTACCAATGGTACATTCTATGAATATATTCCAATGCCCATTGGATAGTATTCACCCGTGTCGTTCGTCCCACTGGGAAGTGACCAAAATCGGAACATTTGCAGTGCATCACCGGAACAATGGTTTGCACATCATTTAATAGTCACTTGCGTTATTCACATCCCATTGGCCGTACCGCGATAGCTTAGATGACAGAGTATCTGCCCGGCAAGCCGAAGGTTGCCGGTTCTATTCCTGTTCGAGGCCTTTCTCCACGGTTAGAGCTTGTACCAAACGGACAGATATGTCTAGGTATACGAGATCAACCATCTCACGTGAGAGATGACTTGGCTCATTATTCTACAGCAAGAAATATTCTTCTTGAAAAATTTCCGATCCAACTAACTAAAACCAATTATTTCTTCAGTCTAATGAATTCTGCCTTGTTCGGGCTATATTAGATAACGCCCTCCTAAGAGTATGACCATGATTTGGCGCAACCCAAATCAACCGGTGTAATGAGTTTTGTGACTTCAAACGGATCAGAGAGAATGGTGGGCCCATGGTGACTGCTTAGAACGGCTGTAGGCGGAGGGAACTTGATTTTCCTCGATGTTAATTTCACTGGTTTACAGGAGTTTATTTGAAAATATTCTTGGATGTATTTTCTGCTTTGTGTATTCCGTTTCAACGATAGTGCCGAAAAAATTACAGCTGGAATCGGAAGTGTTGGGATTTTGCTCTCCACATCTTGTGACACCATCTCTCACAGGACCAAGGCGAATAATCATGTTGTCATTCACGTAAAGATTGTGCACCGAGCTTATCACTGAAACACGTGACCAGTTGCTCGTGCAAAGTTACTCGTCTCCTCTTTACTAAAGTAGTATTAGTACCATTTTCTGGTTTTCAGTACAACTCTCTCCAAATTAGTGAAAACAAGACGGATATTCGAAGTGCCGTTCTCATATGACCTTGGTGTTCTGGTTTCGTATTCCAAATAAGCGGAAAGTTTTCCTCTGGTGAACCTCGCGTATCTACTGCGAGTTTGTTGCTGAGCGGTGAGATGCTTTGCGCTTGCTTTTTCTATTTGGCAAACCCCTTCGGTAATACTTCAGAAAAAGTAAGCGCTTGTGGTAGGATCAGTAAGGAAAGACTCCTTTTGTGAAAATTGAATGGATAGGTTTTAAAATTGTCTTAGTTCAACATTTTACTCACGATAGTCCTCTAGGCCTCAGGTTCAAGTATTGTGGTAATCTGGGTAAAACAATCTCAACAGCCTACGTTTCACCGCAGGAACGACGATGCCAATAACAAGTTCCATAGAATTTTATAATGTAACTCTTTGTTTTGCCACATTGAAAAGCTTAGAAAAGAGAAACGCATTCAGAAAGATATATTTTATCTAGCCAATTTCAACAAAACCTGTATACTCATCCAAGTTCCCTCATACAAACTCATGGAAAGAAAAGAACAATTATCAAAGAAGGCAGCCAATAAAATGCACTTCATCACGAGTTGCTTGTTACTTTCTTCTTTTTGCCCCTCAGAGTTTCAGTGTCATAGTTGCTGTTTGTCTTCCACACCTTTAAGGCTATGCGTTATACCTGTTAAATAATGAAATAAATTTTCGTTTTACTCCGTTTGTTTATTGTACGACAAAGTAGAACATTCCTGGAAGAGGGCCGCAGCCACTGAAAGCGGAGAAGTGACCAGCCATGGAGGAAATTGAACCCGGGTCGTAAATGTCCAAAGTTCACGATGACAACTGTTTGACCACCACCGGTCATTGAACACATATACGCAAGCATAGCGTAGTTAAAAAAAGGCCAGTTCATCAAAAAACTACGACCTTATTGAGGTTGGAACCCAGTAAGCATGACCATCACCCAGCTATTTGTACTTCTGTCACCTATCAAGCATCTGTCGTACTTATCGGCCACCGACTGGCTTACAGGCGTGCACTATCAGGGCATTCCATCTGCCCTATTTACCGTGCTTTCCTTGAGCTGATTGATGCTGCTTCGATCGCAATCGTGCGGCGCCTTGTCTGTTTTTGTTTTCGCCGGACAAGAGGCGTGCGCGTTGCATCCAGTTTGAGTTTCACGGCCACGGGGACGCTACCACCATCATTGCTGATTGCAATCAGGAGGTGGTCCATCTGTTTTCTTTTGCAACTATTGTAGGCAGTTTTTCGCATCTCCAACGGAAGGCTCGTTCTTCTCCCTTTAGTGTATGTATGTATGTATATGTGTGTGTGTGGGAGGGGGGGGGGGGTGAGTAAGTGATTGTGTGACATTTCTCCACGGCATGATCAGTGTATTAAAAGATTTGTATCTCTGATACGCACACATACTTCTCCCACATTCTTCGAAAAAGGGCAAGCATAGACACACAGGTAGGCAAATGAGTCCTACGATGATGACGCCGGGATTCGGTTATTTCTCGACAGATAAACAGATAGTTAGCATAACAGATTTGACAGCTTCATCAGTGCTCACGCAAACACTACTCATCAGACAGAAGTCGGCACGTGTCAGTCGGACCCGCCTAGTGAACATTGATGATTTTTTGTTCCAATGTTAATTTACCTCTCTCTCTCTCTCACACACACACAGACACGCACACACACACACAGACACGCACACACACACACACACACAGACACATACACACACACAATCGCTCACTTTGTCAACTTCGTACGAACGACAACTGGCAAAAATGAGCCAAGAAATAGTGAGCACAATGGAGAAAAATATTTCTCGGACTGATTAGCTGTTTACATTCTTCGGGAATAAGGATCAGGGGAACTCTATCCTGCACACACTCCGTGCCATAGGAACATCTCACCGACAGAGCACATATCCGACCATCGGTCTCTCTCTCTTACACATACAGAACAGAAGGAATTGTCAATCATTTTTGTTGATTTGCATGTACGTACGCACGCATCTGCGTCACAGGGGGCGTATTGTGCTCAGTTAACGTGTACATTGGAATTTTAATGGATGAAAAGTTGCCGCATTGTATGACGTACAGAGCTATGTATTGTCTCACTCTGAAATGGTATTTGTTCAAATGGGAAACAAGAACAGATGCCAGTAGGGAAAAGCGTGAGATGTTTGGTTGTCTTCGTGGGTGCGTCCCCCACTACACACACATACACACAAACATATGAGCACACTATATATGAAACTGGTGTGCCGTCAAGGAGGGCTTTTCTTATCAGAATTAACTTCTCACAGATGCCGACCGATAATGGGGGCTGAAAAACTGCCAGCATTTCGTACTGTTTCGAAAAAATGTGATGTGAATTTGCACTCATTAAATAGTTTTGCAGCTTTCGACCATCTATTCATCAGAGTTCCGTACTCTTATGAAGACTCTAAACTGCGGGACGGAACAGAACTGTGCGCTTAGTCATGGACGGTTTAATTGTGCTCTGAATTTTTACGATTTTCCGTTTCTCAGACGATTAAATTCCGCGTCTATTCTGACTAGAGCTAGATTTCCAAAACTGATACGACAACCCAATTGCCAAATTTCCGTGGACCTTATGGTTATTAGAACTAAACTATCTCCCACACACAACTATGCGCCCAGAAGTAAACTTTTTGCCTACACCGGCATTTCGTGACCAGGAAGTTTAAAACCATCTTGGATTATCTTTCCTCTCATTAAATAATATGGAACGACCAGTTCTTCGATTCATCATTCCTTAGGCAGCACTGGGAGAACGTTGTCCTCAAGTGAAGCTGATTGAGGCAATTTAGGGGGATAGCTTCACTGTCTGGGTAAATCTGAAATCCATCACAATGACCGTTACCAATATAAATGAAATTATGATTGAATTCTCATTCAAGTGTACAACCACGTAGTCCTATTACTTTGGTCATTTGGAGGGATTCCATAAATCACTAGTTGGTTACACTTATCAAATCAAATCTTTCTCGGACCTTTCGACATCAGTAGTATGGCGCTGTATGTGAATGACGGGACAACATTTCCCCGGAAGAGCCCAACAGGTTTCGCGGTTATTGCCACTCATCAAGTATGCGTACCCGGTACTCTTCCACCCAATCATCTCTATACTTCAGCAATCCGCAGTCGATTTAAGGCCGTAATCTCATTTGAATCGTACGGAGCGTGCATGGACGGCCAGTCCATTTTTAGAATCATACCGTGATTCTTCCACATTGAATTTGTCAGTTAACACGGCTAACCTTCAGAATGAGTACATATGGTCACAAGTATGGATTTTTAATATGAATAGTACGGCATTGTGTGTGGATGACAGGACAAAAATCCCCCGGAAGCCTTAAACCGGTTTCGCTTTGTTAACGGACTAATCAGTTTTGGAAGAATCACCGTGTGGTTCTAAAAATGGACTCTTCATTAGATCCAAGTGAGGATACAGCTGTAAACTTACTCGGAACGTTCAACTTTGGGTATTAGGGCCACAAAACAATCCGATACACCTAACGAGAAGTAGACCTTGTATTTAAGGGCGAACCGTGCAAATAAGACTGAATATGTATATCTAGCAAGTGAACCAACAAAAACGTCGAAACATTTTTGCAATGAACACTTCCGACCTTCCTAAAGCAAAACAATCCTCCAGCCTTCAAGTTTGAGATAAACCTAGTCAAATTAACCTCATACTCATAGACTATCACTTTCGCGTCGGATAAACTGTAGGTGTTGTCAAAATTCCCCGAAACTCACGGTTTTTCGAATTAATGGGTCTACTATTTACAAGGCTGCACCCTGGTAAAGCTGGAAAATGGCAGAAGAATCGCGATAACTTCCTTACACATAATGAAGAAGTTCCTAATCTTAATAAAATTGCGGCTGTCAGTAAAAGATAGTGAACATGGAGTCATCATGGTTTTTCATGGTTTTGCTTCTGTAGTGACATTGTATTCATTTCTAGCAATCATTGTCTTTATCGCCACCCCATATATAAACTTTGTTTTATCAATCCAAACACAAGCTGTTCCAGGTTCGACCACCAATATGGCACAACCTCTTGTAATTCCTCTCTGTACTCTTCGCTCTGGAGGTCCGCATAAATATCTCTGTGGGTCGAGATTTTGGTTTTCTGACTGCTAGCGAAGCATGGTTCGGTCCATGACGGTGATTATCAACGGCTTCCGTACTCCAATCGTCTCGTTCGCCCTGCGCGCTAAATTGGTGAGCCCAGTGTGATCTCAGCACGCAGGCGCCGTTTTTGAATTTACAGTGGAATTTTTCCTCACCGTCGAGAGTCCGTTTCTTTATCCTATTTTAACTTGTTCATCAACTGATTTCTTGGATAGAAGGATTTTAATATCTCACTGATCAACCTGAATACGGTTTTGTTGGATTTCATATGGACTTTACCTTATTTGATTGCTAAAAATCACTAATTTACAGGATATATCAGTATTAGTGTATCCCAGCATATCCGCAATACGCATGAGGATTCCAGAGTTCTTACTCGTGAAGCCACCCACAGGAATGTCTATGCGGACCTCCAGAGCAAACAGTACAGAGAGGACTCACAATGGCTTGTGTTATATTGGCGGTCAAACTTGGAACAGCTTGCTCTTGCATTGATAAAAAAACAGTTTTTATATGGAGTGACAATAAAGTGGGTGATTGTCAGAAATGAATGTAGTGTCACTACACTCATGTAAAATGTTTTATAACAAAGTAATAGACGTGTCCACTGCTATAGGATGCAAAACAGTGGACCAATATTCAGCAGTAGAGATACGACGAATTTCTTTGGAAGATCAGTTGTGTAAAGTTACAGCCTCAATTTTCAGTCTACTCTCTAAGGAAAACAGAATATGGTGGGAAAATAAACAAGGGAATTCATGGAAGGACAGAAGCGGTTAGGATGATGCACTGTTAGTAGAGGTGTCATCCTGTACAATAGCCTATAAATCTTTTTGGACAAAAGATGCGCTAGTTGTAGGCGATAATTTGGAGACTCCCTTCTTCGGTAAGGATATGATCGAAGCGGTTCTATGAGTTCGTGATATTTTTCCCGCAAAAACTGACTGAATATGAGGTTGGTGTATATTTTTTCAACGCCAAAGGGGGTACATCATCCGGGCTATTAGCATTCATAGAGTTTAGTTGGGTTACCCATTTTATAGATGTCCGAACAGTTCAAAGTGTCAAAAATCAGTCCCTCAGTAGCAGCCATTGGTATACTGTTACACCATGCAACCAGAAAATCATAATCACAGTTTAGCAAACAGTAGCTTACAAAGACCAGTGTACCAACCAGATTACTTGGCTAAAATGAGTCAGAAAAAGTCGTTTACGTATCAGTTAGAGAGGCAACACTGAGGCTGTGAAAACCGAACAACATCCAACACACATACTATTCGAAAATCAATCCTGCCGAAAGGTTTCTTACGCGTCTACGGTGGACATAAAGCCAGCGTATTTTGTGAAACTCAAAACGCTTCTACATCAGGGTTTGGCATGTGACCCCAAAATGACCATTTGTTTGAGCATATTCCATGTTCCTCGACAGATTAGGTTGACTACTGCGACTGACCGCACATGGTGTTGTCTTTGAAAATCTGGCCAGTTAAATTGGAGAGAGATTTCCTATGCACGCTGTAACCGCCATTGCAAACAACACATTATTTCAGCCTAGCCTTTTGGGGACTGGAGAGGAAAATGGATTTCAGGGATCGTAAACACCCTCCTACGAACAACGTTTGTCAAGGCAGAGATTCATAGTACTGCCATGACCCACCAAGTTTTAGCCAAAACTCGCATTCGTTTAGCAGCGATCCACTATCCGCTAGTCACGACACATGGTCCTTCAGCTTTGATTCACAACCTTTAGCTATACCATTACAAACCAGTCGGATCAAAAGTATCTGAATATTGTGACATCAGTAAATGTTGGAACAATTTATTCTTCTACAAAGATTGGATTCGTAAAGCTTGCTGGAGAAATGAGAAAGTGTGACGATCGTATACAGCACAACTGATCATGATAATGGTATCAAATATTGGGCTGCAGATTGATTGGAGAAAGTTCAAAAGAAGCACAGGTCTCGTCAAACCATGTGACACAGCCGGTATGACATGCATTGACAGTGTGATGGAGCACGCGTACTACTTATGGAAGAGGGAAGTAGTTAATTGCCTAGAACACAACAGTGAACAGCTACGGAGTGACAATGAAAGCAGTCATGTCACGTGAACTGAATTCAGTAAAATAAGCATAGGCCTAAAAACCACAAAATTTCACGAAGAGGAGATAATTTGAAGGACTTTGCTAAATACCTTGACACTGAGACCAAAGCATGTCGTGCTCTTGCTGCTACGCCTCGAGAAATAACTTTTGCACCTGGATCCTACAACACGAACTTCAACAAATAATTCGTCAGGTGTTTGTGTGGCATGGTGGACGAAAACCAAATAAGTGTATTAGTGCAGCTGAAGGAGAGGACGAAGAAGGACTTCGCAAGCACAACAGTAAGCAAGTGATCCAATGATCGACTACTAGGTGGGCATCTCTAATAGGTTAAGAAGCTGACTATTCCTCCAGTGAAACGAAACCTGAACACATTCAATTCTAAATGAACAGAATATGCCTGTTCTCTGCAAAGCTGAGATACTGCGACTATGAGTTTGTATAATGATGAACCCAACTACGGCTTGTGATGTTTTCGCAGCCATAGAGCTCAGACAAAGGCAGCAAAGCCACTCGAAGTTTGCCTTCAAGAAAGAGAGCTGACTTGAATATATTAGCTTGTTCGTCTGTCGTCAGTATCTTGAAGTATGAATACCACGCAGAGGTTACATGATAGAATTTCAATGAGCTTCTTTTATGTCGCTCTGCGTCCATTCCGACTGATGAACCAGATGTTCCGGTAGTTTTTACCTTTAACAAAGCCCCCTTTCAGCCGAGGACTGTAGACGCATAACTACAGACCAGTCATCAAGTTCGTTCTCCCCCACTGTTCAATCATATTCTAACCCTCTAGAAGAGACATTCAGTAAATTCAAACAGGTAAGATTTTACTAATTTAATTTATTCAGATTTTTCATTACATCAAAGACCAGTTCATTGTTAATGTAACAGTCCTACAGGCTGTGTCACATGGTTTGACGAGACCTGTGCTTCTTTTGAACTTTCTCCAATCAATCTGCAGCACAACATTTGATACCATTATCATGATCAATTGTGCTGCATACGATCGTCACACTTTCTCATTTCTCCAGCAAGCTTTACGAATCCAATCTTTGTAGAAGAATAAATTGTTCCAACATTTACTGATGTCACAATATTCAGATACTTTTGATCCGACTGGTTTGTAATGGCATAGCTAAAGGTTGTGAATCAAAGCTGAAGGACTGTGTATCGTGACTAGCGGATAGTGGATCGCTGCTAAACGAATGCGAGTTTTGGCTAAAAATTGGTAGGAAATGGTACGAATCGAGATATTTCACCTGGATTGGAGGATAGAAGTGGAAATCGTACTTTCGGCACACCTTGGTCCTAAGATCCTGAACCTCGAATGGAACATGTTTTGCGCATGGAAAATGAAGGTTTGCATTCGTATGGAGGACTACCTCAAGCAGTGTTCTGGGACGGATTGGACAACATACATTTATCTGGTTCCTTTTTGTGGAGTTCAAAGAAAACTTTGCCGCTGAACGATTAGCCTCCCAATTCTTCGCTCCTTAAAAGACTTCCAACAAAGAGGATTTGGTGGTGTTTTGCTGTTTAGTGTTTTTCGGTCTTCCTCTTGCAGTTCATATTTTGTCATCGTCAGAGACACCCTTGCACACTTTAAACCTTATTCTGAATGGCAGACCTCACAGGAAACTGCTGACAAACTGGTGAATCGGTTAGGTACAAGAACTTGATTTGACCATCGAATAAGACATGTAAGAGCAACAAGTGAACGGATTTGTCCCCTGCTTTCGTGCGGTCCAATTCTTGTAAGACATGACGTGGTGCGTTATCCTGTAGATGGCTAGAAGTTTTGGTCTGACATCCCGAAAACATCTTCTGCAACAGTTCGAATAATTAGCTCTATCCATGGTTTGATCTGACAGCGTCGTCTCATAGGTTGAATAAGCTTTACTGCAGCCTAGATCATCATACATAACAGATGAGGTGAACTCTTATCAGAAGAATGCGTTTTTTGAGGAATTTCCAAACATGACTACTTTGAGACCTATAGGGCTAATCATGTGTAATTTTGAGTCCATCAATTTAGTGCACTGATCGCCGAAACTCCTTAAGAACCAACTTCGATTCTCCCAGGATTGCAGATGATACACCATTTTAGTGTGTGTTCAGTACCGCCATTTTATCAGCCGAATGCTGAGACAGATCAGTTCAGTTTTAAAGTACTTCGCAATAGTGTGCTGTAATGCTTTAGGAGATCTGGCCTTATAAACTAACCGCTTTTCTGAGTTCATTTTTGTCACGATGAGGATAAAATCACTCACCGGTTTAGATTTTCTTCACCTTTCACATGCCTTTTTATTTTTAGTGTCTCCTAGAAACACTGAGCATATTTTACTTCTGTTTTTGATAAAACTGAGTAATTTCTGGGAGAGAAACACAGGCCGGCTAAGCACGTAAAATGAATGTTTTATCTCTGTATCTTCTTGTCGTGATAGTCAAACCTCGCTTTGAGTGCGTTTGACTTCATTGTGGCAAAGCCCCAAATTAGTGTTTAGCCGACTACGACATTACGACCTTCATTTCAAGGTCAAGACTACTCGACATTTTCTTTCTGGAATCCACAACAAACCGCCGTGACTGCAGTACGCTGTTTGAGAGGATGTAGCGAAAAGATCCTGGATACATTGTGCAAACCAATATTTCTGGTTTCTCTATTCAACTTTGTGTCGGGAAACGAGTGTTTTCAAACTGCAAACTCATCGTTGAAAAGCGAGATAATATGGGATTTGCCCAGTACATCAACAGTGTTTTGCCTCCCCCTGAGAGGCGGAGAGATATACGGTGGACTCATCAGTGGAAACGATTGACTATTGCAAAATGAGCGGTTGTTAATCACTGATAAGAACTATCTAGAAGGAATTTTGCCACCATATTTCTCGCAAATATTCCTATTCCGTAACGTGCCAAATTCCAAATTGAAGGCTGCGGTAACCAAGATGACTGGACTTCAGTTAATCGTAAATTCATCTTGAACTAATAAAAACGGTAAAGACCTGTACATATTCCATATTTTATCTCTGTATTGTGACAAAATGTAAACAATTCAGGGAAACTAACCTTTTCGGAGAGAAAATGATATTTAAATCGAATTTCGACAACATTTAAATGTGAAATAATATTTGGTATATGTCACAAGTGTTTGTATCTCGTACACTCTGTTTCTCACAATTTCTGATTGGAATCTTTGACTACGTTATTAAGTTGAAAAAATACAAAGTGAAAATTGTACTAGTATAGCCTCGGTAGTAAGCTTGAGCTGTTTACGCAATGATTCGCTAAGTAGCCTCAGCCCAACATCGTCATCATCATCATCATCGTACACCGTTAAACAGTAGGGCAAGACCCACTGACCACTGCCTTTCTCACCATGTTGCACGCTGAATTAGAAAGTATGAATACACAAGATGGACAGGGAATGGACCTACATGGGTGGGGAAAGGAAAGAATGCCCTAGTAGCCAACACACGGAATACACAGTCCAGCTGTACAAACGCACATCGATCAGTCGTTCTGATTCCATAGAAAGTGACAACACGATCGCCACTGTTCGCGGTTCGCTGTCATATCTCTCAATGTCTCCAGCCAACTGGTTGATGGATCTTTTGGACCCCAACCACGAAGACGTGAAGCATCTACTTTTCCTAAGTCTGCTGTACATTTCCTCGTTCCTCGCTGCCACGTCATCTGTTGACCCCCACGTGGTCTCTTCCATTCCCTAGGTGGAACGGAGAATAGGACACGGTACGGTAGACGTGTGTTTGCCATACGTAACACGTGCCCCAACCAACGAAGTCTACTAAGATAGATACCCTGTGAAAAAATGTTCTCCGAATTAATACCCAATACTCACTTTCCGTCCTCAGCATTGCTTACTCTGTCATTCCATCTAATCTTAGCGATACCACGTAGACATCGGTGGTCGAAAACCTCAAGACGACGAATATCTTCAGCACGCAGACTCCAAGTTTCGCAACCATACAACAAAACTGAACGCACAGTGGCACAGTATACATGGCCTTTCAACTTCAGTGAAATATCAGATCGAGGCCACAAGTGCTTCAGTCCAGCGTACGCCGCTCGAGCCTAGGATATACGCGTACTCACCACCACTACTGTGCTCCCATCCGTCGTCACGCTGCTGCCGAGGTAGGTGAAATGGTCGACAACTGACAGCACCTCCCATCGAGCATCAAGCTCGGAATCGTTGACGTCCAGTCTTGTAACATCACTTTACACTTTGAAGGTGCAAAGCGCATGCCCAATGGAGCGACAGCTCTTGAGAGTCTACCTAGTTCACGTTGAGCATGTTCCGCGGATTCGAACAAGCAGACAACGTCGTCCGCGTAATCTAGGTCACACAGCTTTCCACTATTTCCTAGTTCGACACCTACATCCTGAAGATTTTGCAGCGCACTCTCCGTTACTTCGTCCACGACGAAGTTGAACAGGAATGGAGACATAGGACATCCCTGTCGAACACCACTGGTCGTTGTAAACCGACCGGATAGTTCACCGTAAACCCTAACGCGGCCAGAAGTATGAGAATACAATGATCTCAGTAGGTTCATGAACTTCTGGGGCATACCTTCTCGATGAAGAGCAATGAAAAGTGCTGCTCGATCAACTGAATCGAAAGCGCCTTTCAAGTCTAAGAAAATCATTATTGTCGGTCGGCGGTGTGTGTGACGCGTTTCAAGTAGTCGGCGAAGAGTAAAAATCTGGTCCATGCATCCTCAACCTGGGCGAAATCCAGCCTGCTGTTCGCGGGCATTCCTCTCGCGAGCTGGTGTAAGACTGTGCAGCAAAATCGAGAGCAATACTTTGGTGACTATCGGAATTAAGCCAATCCCACGATGGGTACTACAGTCATTGCGTATTCCCTTCTTGAAGATGGGAACAATCGACGACTCACTCCATATTAACGGAATACGCTCCTCGTTCCAAATGTCACGGAGCAAGGCTGTAAGTGATTTTATCAAAACATTTCCACTCAGTTTGAAAAGAACTGGGGGAAGTTCGTCGGGACCTGCCGCTTTCCCTCGCTGTAGTGATCGAAGGCATGACTCCACTTCTACTTCCGATAGGAGCTCAAGTGATACCATCCAAGAAGTAGCAGTTGTTGACACAGGAGTAACTACACTAGCGTGTGGCCAGCTAAACTGTTCCTTGAAGTATTCGGTCCAACGGTCAAGCCTCTGCTGTTTGCTACGGATGGGTTCTCCATTTCTATCGCAAATCGTCTAACTGACCTGGATGCGCCGTCCACTGGTGTCACGAATAAGTTTGAACAGTCTCTGACTGCTACCTGAAGGAGCTGCTATTTCCATTTCTTCGGCTACCTTGACCCCCCAATTTTCGCGATCCTTCTTAAGGCTTTGCGTAACTTGCCTTTGTAGATTTCACCTCATCTTATTCATCTCCTTGCAGTCCGAGAGCTGACGTCTTTGCTCCATTATACTCAGCGACTCTTGCGAGATCCAGTGTTTTTGATGGACAACGGATTTAGGACCACAGGCAAAACCTGCTACAAAGTGCATCGCCTGTTTGATATGAGCCCAATGCTCATCTACATTACTGTTCCTCGTGGATTTTAGCTCATGTGCTAACTTCTGCTCGTAACGGGTGCGCACTTCTGGATCACACAAACGTTGCACAGCTAACCGGGTTTGCGGTTTGTGACGACGGCCATGGAGCTAAAACGATAATCACATTAAAACTAATGCATGGTCAGACTCTACGTACGTGGACCAGTAAGATCTACAGTTCTGAACAGAACTGCACCACCGGTAGCTTACGGCGATATGATCAATTTGGCTTAGAGTACCTGTAGAGTGAGAGCGCCATGTCGCGGTGCGATGCTAGCTGTGTCGGAAATTAGCGCTAGACAAGAACAATCGATTGTCTGTTCAAAACTGGAGAAGCCTATCCCCGCTATCTGTACGCCCACCTAAACAGGCTTCTGACACACTAAGTTTACCAACTTGTGCATTAAAGTCACCAGCTAGCACTACAATGTCAGAACCTTTACTGCTGTGAACGAGGGTGCCGAGTTCATCGTAGAACTCATCTTTCTGCAATTCTGAGCTGCAGTCCGTTGGGGCGCATGCCAAAATCACAAACAAATTTCGCCTAAAATAACTATCCTTTCGAACGCCGACTGACCCTTGGAGTCTCACAGCACATAAACGACTGTTAACAGGAATCCAGTCTAAAAGGGCAGCCTCAGCCTTCTCAGTCAAGACTATTTCTGCACCACGTTGACCCACAGCTAGAGCTACTTCGTCTCCTGAAGTGCGCAGAGAATACCTCGATGAGGTACCAGGAGCAGTTAGTTGAATTACACTGCTCGAATCCTGGATACGCGTTTCACTTAAGCAGCAGACATCAATCTTCAGAGAATCTAATGTGAGCGCTAGGCACGCCTGCTGACCGGACTGCTGACCGGCCTGCATGAGTGTACGCACGTTGAAGGAGCCGAAATTCAGAGGCTGACGAGGCTTGAGAAAATGTGAGTTACCAGACAGAGGATTATTCCCGACACTATTTGACAGTGAATCGTTGTGAGTATCGACCGTTATCAGTGGGAGCATTATGGGTGGATAGATGTGGCAAAGAGGGGTGGTTAGGGCAGAAGACAAAGGTTGAATAAAAGAGAGGGAACTCTGAGCAGTAGTCCACTTATCACTACCCATCCCGCTTGATGCAATGGGCAGCGCGGTCCTGATTAGCCTGCGCGACGACCGACGCAGTATGGAATTCTTTGTATTCGTGCAGTTCATGGGAGATGTTGGACGGGTACTGCTAGGATGTCCAGCCACAAAGCAGGAGAACGATTAGGGTCCTCATCCAAAGCCTTTAGTTCTAACAAGAACCTATCCACAAGGCAGCGGGATGGCTTGGTGGAAGCCCATTTGCTTGGATCAATTATTCTTCCACTGGTTTTTCCGACTGAGTTGCCAGCTCAAATCAACCCTCAACCTGGAGGACCAGGAGACTGGACTTTGTTTTACCTCTACCCATTGACCTGTCAGGTATGATTGCATCTCCGGCTTAAAGAAGCGATCCTGTATAGCTCTTTGGGTCATAGAGGCGCGAAAGCCATCACACCACGTCAAGGTGCAGTCTCGTCGTGATGGGAATAATCAGAACATCTTGGAATCAATTGTGCAACTGTTTTGTCCTTCTTAAAAATCATCAACATTGCATATCCATCAAGATTCAAATCGGACTGGAACACGAGGTGAACGATGGTGACTGACACAAGTTGTTGCTTCGCTATTCGGGTTGGTCCCTAACGGTTTGTTAAAAAGCAATACTTTTCTATCACCGAAACGAACCGGTAATATATCATAACTCACAAAACAGGCTTTTCTTGTGATGGAGGCCTGGTTTTTTGGGAGTTTTAAGGAATACAAAGTCATTAAAAAAAGCCAATATACCCTAAAATGGTTGAGAGAAATCCGCCAACGTCCACGACGAAACTGCGAATTTTGAGACAAGTGGTATCTTTCGGGTTAGGCCTTGTAGCGAGTTAGTTGACAGTGTACTGTCAAAATTCAAGCCGAAACGGGGGTCTTGGCGACGAAATATTTTATTTACGGTAGGCAAAATGTGGATTTGTTTTTTGTTCTATTCACTTACTTCTAAATTCTGTTCAGTTCATTCAACCACTAACTTCGTACTCCTATGCTCTGGCTTCTGTGGCTACTTTCAATCATCGTCTATTCAGGGGCATAAAGAATAGAACCATAAAGAGGAGAAGAGATGGAGGCAAGATGAGAGCGGAAATCTCCAAAATAAAGACAGAAGTCTGATGTAATTATGCCACTGCCCGTGACACAGTCATAACACCTAATGACTCTATCCCTCTCGTAGGTGGGTTGTGTGGACCCCAACCCGGAAGTCTTACACGCTCAACTTGACCAAGTCCACTGGTCAAAGTTTTCATACATTACTACCACGTCATGGACTGACCAACTGGACCTACCTTCCAACTGCTACCTGCCTCGGAAAACAGCGTACGCTGAGGAAGTCTATCCGTGGGTATGAGTAATACATTTCCCAACCACATTAACCAGTTTACTTTCACTACCTGATCCAGAGACCGACCTCCCTTTCCCAACACCTTACGCCTTACCTCAGCATTGCTGATACGGTATTTCCACCATATTCGAGCAATGCTACGGAGATATCGATGCTCGAACATTGACAGTCTCCATCTGTACTCTACCATGAATGGCCATGTTTCTGGGCCGTATAAAAGAACGGACCTAACAGCCGCATTGTACACTCTATCTTTAACATACAATCGTATGTCATGCAGGACGCCGCAGATGACGAAGGTGGGCAAAAGTCAAACCTGCCCTCTGTATACGTGGCGACACTTCCTCCGATATCTGTCCACCGGGTAAGATGTAACTACCCAGGTAACAAAATTTATCCACCTCAGCTAGTTTTCCCTGCCAACACAAAGTCTGGTATAGAACCAACCCAGTCCTGCAACTGCCATTTACACTTTGAAGGTGCAACGAGCGTCTCAGACATTGATACTCTTTTTTTAGGCTATCTAAGAGGGCCTACAACTTGCCCGAATCTTCACTCAGAACAACAATGCCGTCCGTGTATTCCAAATTAGATAGTTTACTACCTGAGCAGAGATCGAAGCCACCATTTTCATACGCGGATAGCGTTTATCTCTCAGGAACCAAGTCGATCATGAAAGTAAACTGGGAGGGCGAAAGAGGGCAACCCTGACGAACACCACTTTCCGCGGTGAACTCGGTTGATCCATCGCCGTTATAACGAGCTCGGCTTAGGCTGTTTCCTTACAAGCATTGGAAAAGAGAAATAAATTTGTCTGGAACATCCTTCAATCGGAGGCAGTGCCAGAGAACTGTGCTGTCGACTGAATCGGAAGCCCCTTTCAGATCAAGGAAGATAGTTATTGAAGATCTACGATAGGCGCACCTGCGCTCTAATATTTGTCAAAGCGTAAAAATAACCACACTTTCTAATTTTTCCTCTGGCTTTGCGACCCCAACCTTTGCCACATAAATGCGTTGTTCCAAGTTTTCTTGGTGTTATAATATTCGGATACTTATTGTCTGACTGGCATCTAAGTGTTTTGCTAAAGGACCCTGGGTCGTGGCCAAGAAATTTTGGGTTGTTTCCAGAGAGCGGCTGGTTTTGGCTAAGGCTTGCTGAGCAAAGGTTTCGTCAGGCAATTACAGAACAAGGACTAATCAGCAAGTGAGAACATACTTAATTCGGACTGTGCAATCATAGCTGGAAGCCTTGCCAGAATGCCTCAGCCTCTCTGGTATTAGCGATCTTGACGTGGTGTATAATGTCTATGGTCGGTTTCGCTGGATATCGTGGAAGAAACCTCCAAATGTGCGCGATCAAAACTCCCTGTAAGACAGCAACTCACAGTGAAGATCAGATTCTTATTGTTCACAAAAAGTAAATCTAAAAGGGCATTCAGTCTACACCGGAAATATAACCATATTCACTATACTCAAGTCGGTCTGTTCTGATCCGTCGCAGCAGTTCTAGTGAGAAGACCTTTCTGCCTTCGATTCATCTTGATTTATTAGTACAAAAACGCCAATTTATATACGATGAGTGATGGTCATAGTCAGATGGTTCACCTGTTCTAAGTGGTTGGAGTGGGAACAAATTCTGCTGGTTTATTCGGTTCAGATGACAGTTGTCACCGTATTGGTCCTTCTGTCCGCTTCGTTCGTTTCCATCTTGTCCCCCATTCAGGACGAACGAAGACGTGCTGGCTGTTTGTCAAACCATCGTGTTGTCTACTGAGGGAACCCAGCCGTCTGTTAACAGTGTGCCAATCCATTCCATCACGGGTTAAAGAGCTGATATCAAACCTGTTTAACAGCCTTCTTACTATGCAAAGGGAGACTTCAAGAGGTTGTGGAGTACGTAGCATAAAATTTATCAAACGTATCAACATCCCTGTGAAACCGGCTTGTTGAGAACACACCGTGGATGACTCTTAGTTAAGATATTCTACACTGAGTGTTTATCCTGCACAATAAATCAGTTCTTTAAGATTAAGAAAAATTCTTATCAACCCTAGAGCATGTGAACAGACATTTTCTTAACTCGTTATACCAATGCTTCACTACAAATTTAGAGAAGAGTCTGATTACGGAAAACATCTCGATGGACGAATTTTCAAGGCTGCGTTGATGGGCTTAAGTTCCGAATGTTTCGGTGGCTAAACATAAATGTTTTACTATATTCACACGAGAAACCAAGGTGTCTCACACCGTTACCGTCATTCATCGTTCTACGTCTCACTCCACCCCGGACTCCAAACATGATCACTACCTAGTTGCGGCCCGGGTCTGTACCCGATAAGTGTCCTCATTTCCTGTGTCGTGAGAAGTCTGTGTACACCTACACTCATGAAACCAACTCCTGCTAGTGATAATACAAGGGGCGTTATTTGACTGTCCTGACGCTATCTCTAACCGGTTGCTGACCTTTCTTCACCAACCATGAATTCACACGGTCCACAGACTTATTTGTACTTGTTGAAAAAAGGTTAATCGTATTCATTACTAACTAGAGAATAGGGTGCACACACACACACACACACACAAGTCGCTATCGCAGTTCACTATCGGACAGTCTTGTCAATCATCCTCGTTGCTGTACGGATCTTTATCAGCTCATATCAACATAGAAACTGGTGTATTCCACCACAAAAACGCGTCTATCTTTCTCTGTGTCGCATGGTAGTCGTGCGCAGAGGTCATAGGTGAACTTGGTTTGTTTATTTTTGCGCACTCAGAGGTATATTGTCATTATCTTGATCATCAACAACAGTACTTGTGTGTGTGTGTATATCACGGTTTTCTGGCTCACAAAGTGCACTTCTTTGGGTGAATTTCAGTGTAATTACATGCAGGGAAAATCATTTCAGGAGGCCTTTTAACTGACAAATTACTAAACGATAATTGTCATCTTATTTAATAAAGGGGCTATACGTTAGGATGGGGTCACGGCCAGATAGAAACTACCAAATGGGAAAAGTGACGGGCAGCGAATGTGTCAGGGTTCGAGTCCACGGGACAGACGGGTCTAAACTTCATCACAATGATCGTTTCACACCCGTCGGCCATATGAATTGGGATTTTAAACAAAAGGGGAATAATAGTCGTTTCCTAAGTTATGTGGATGGGGTTGTAATGGTAGGAATAACACAGAAACTGACTGATGTTATGATCAGATAAACGAGTGAAAAACGTGGCTACAAGTGCAGAATCCACGTGACTTTACTCACTGGAATATCTGACGTGATCCCACAGGACATCATCGATTCAAAAATCTTTACCTCATTACAGATTTTCTTGTGATCTCGTTCTCGAAAATCAGGTACCCATACGCGTTCAGTCGCTGATGGACAAGGGTGAATACTGGTCCCCATCAAATATGCAGTTATCAGATAAATAAAAAATCTCTACTTAAAGTGATTCATCATGCCGTGGGAACGCTCAAGTCACCACAAAAATCCATGGCAGCACTGTACAGCTGTTTCTTCTTTGCTGAGAATCATCAGTAGTGCACGTCCACGTGGGACTCGAACCTGGGGCAAGCGGTTTCAAGTCGAACAGCTAATCACAAGGCTATCCGAACTGGCTTTCAGCGGTCTGTTGAACTTATGCACTACGTGGTATGGCGCCCTTCCACCACTGCGAATGATTCCTAAAAAGCATGAAACAAATGCACAATGTTTCAACGGTTTTCAGTGATGAGCTAAGAGTTTACGCTGCACGATGAATCATATAAGTAAAAATTTAATCTCTCACTACGAACACTCCTTTAGAAACAAAACTGTTTTGGTTGTTAACGGAAGGCCTTCGTTGTACTTAAGCCCCTGCAGAGAAGTCGTTCCTCATAGGGGTCGATCGCTATGCGAGAAATGCCCTGTTATCGTTCAAGTAATTAATTGTCTGCTTCTCTCATCTAATATACGACAAAGTAAAATATTTTTTGAAGTAGATCGAGGCGATGCAAAAGGTGCCTAGGCCAAAAGTGATCTGCCGTAGCAGAGTATGAAGCCGAGAAGTCTAGTTTTGAACTGCTCGATGCCAATCAGTTGACCACCACCCGTCTAAGAAAATAGTACTTTGACAAAGGATCTGAGTCGAAGATCCTAAATCGGAAACTAAATCACAAGCATATCTTCACGAAATGGCGTTTCAGTTCAGCTTGGATACTTTAGGCAGATTGTAATTCTCCCAACCGATCCATCCGCTCGATGAACTGAGAACGAGAACAAGACAGTCTCCGAAATGTCTGTTTCATCTTTTTGCCCCTTTCGTCCAATCCAGCCAAGGACTGACGGGGATGTTGAATCGCCGATTCTACCAAAGGCACGGTAAGCCGAACATCTTGTTCGTTACTTCCGTGGTAACATTTAACGAAACACTCACTTCCTCTGGCTAGCCTGTTCAACTACTCGGTCCCGTTTCAACGTGGCTAATTTCTTGTTAATGTGATTCTGAATTACGTTTAACGAAGAACTACACCTCATCATAAGGTCCTTGATCTATCCACGTGACTCAGGAGAGTTGAAAAATCGCCTCGTCTTCGTTAACCGTACAGAGATCCGGTTTTGACGTAGATTAAGGATATGAGCACAGGGTTGATCACGCAACGAACTGTACTTGAAGATTTAATTACTTTGTGTGTATTACGGGATTTCTTCGTGAGAATCGTATGCGAACAAAGAGCCCGATTTTAGGATCACGAGGGGATTTTTCAAAGCTATTTCATCAGTTAACACAGCTAACCTTCACCACGAGAACATGCGGTCCCGAGCTGGGATTTTCTCCATGAGTATGGCACAGTATGGTGAAGTACCTGCATTTAAAACTGGTGTCAGCGGTAAACCAGATCTAGTGCTCATGCATAGGGATATTTGGGTAGAAGATTACCGAGTACGCAAACCCGATGAGTGAGAACAATTACAGAATGTGTCTTGTGGTTCAGATACCACACCATACTGCTTACAGGTATCCTTTCGTTCATATTCATACGGAAATCTAGAAGACACTTATCATTCATCTGTTATGGTGAATAATCATACCAGTATATCAGCAATTGCCTATCAATCAACAAACACTCTTGGTATCATATATGAATGAGGTTTTGTTCTGCTCTCAGAATTTCCACGGATTGCATTCCGGATGCAACAATACCATTTGTTACAAGGCCTACTTGTCATTACCGAGAAAATATCAGATGATTGAAATAACCTTGATACGATCTCCAATTAGTCATTTTGACCCTCCTTACCAGAGCAACACAATAAGCATACCATAATTACCAAATGAAAAAACGGCTGATAATATTAAAAGAAATTAGAGATTTTCGTAGCCCAAAGACATTAGATTGATGAAAAAGTCTTCCATATAGATTTCACCGTTTGAAGTTGTCAGTCATGGAATCCATCGGAAAAGTGGCTGAAATTGAGCACATTCAAAAAAAAAAAAAAAATTCATCGCGCAAAATAGGAATATGTCAGAGAAAAAGGAAGCAGAGGATACTGTTGATGATGACCAGTATGAAGATGATGATGATGTTGACGATGATGATGGTGATGATGATGATGATGATGATGATGATGATGACGATGATCACGATGCTGAAAATGAAGATGGGGGTGATGTGGATGCTGTTCAGGATGGAGATGATGACGATCATGAAGAAATTGATGGTGATAAAGTTGATGATGATTATGATGATGATGATGTTGATGATGTTGATGATGATGATGATGATGATGATGATGATGATGATGATGATGATGATGATGATGGTGATGATGATGATGATGATGATGATGATGATGATGATGATGATGATGATGATGATGATGATGATGATGATGATGATGATGATGATGATGATGATGATGATGATGATGATGATGATGATGATGATGATGTTGATGATGATGATGATGATGATGATGATGATGATGATGATGATGATGATGATGATGATGATGATGATGATGATGATGATGATGATGATGATGGTTCTGTTTTTGATGTTGATGTTATAGATGATTGTTTTGAGGACGAACGTTTATGTTATGTTGGTGGAGATGTTGTTTTCTGTTATTCTTTTTTTATTGTTACTGCATGTTTTCGCGCATTCGAATAGTCTTTTCGGTACTCTTAATCGGGCTCACTTTATTGGTCCTTCGATGAATTCTCTGATATTTCAATTTGTGTTAACCTTTTTGCAAAATATTTCTGGACCTTTTTCCGGCATTCCCAAATTATCTCGATTTTGCCACCTCTTGTGAATTTGAAATGTGAATCCATCCCTGTGGACGTGTGCATGGTAAATTCTAATGTAAACAGATCGCTTCGATTCATAATGTTTCTTGTGCACATCAGTGTTTTTCTACCTGTGTTCTATTGAAACTCATAATGGGACGGGAATCACATTATTTGAGCCACGTGCACCAATATCTCAGCTACGAGACAAAACTGTGAGACATGCAACTTTTTTCCTTTTATTTGCGTAGACTCTATTAGCCCGCCTTGTCCCACAATTCGATTACGAGCAAGTCTCTTCGCCGATTTCTCCAGGATCTGATCTTAACTTTCATTATTATTTTTTGTTTACTAACTGCGCATTATTTCAGGAAGGGTGTCGCGGCCAGTTAGAGGCTGACGGTTGCGGAAGTGCTAGACGCACTTGGTATGTGTTTCGTCGAGTTATCCTATCTTGCGTTGTCACCTCCCCGCTGTCTGACTCTAACTAAGACTGCGGTACTGTCACAAATTATTTGTAATTATTATTATTATTGGTAATATTACCAGTAATCAGGTGCAGTCATAATTACTGTGGTAATACATTCTCGTGTATTCATCCACGCAGTCAGTATTGGCAGTTCTTTGAAAAAAGCAAACACCAACTCTCAAATAGGAAGATTTTCTCGCTATCCATTATAACACTCATGATCTGCTTGTGCTACTTGAATTGTTTTCCACTGTTCAAAAGTGCATTGTACGTAGATATTTCTACCAAGTATCCTTTCGCGGATTGCTTACAGTTTTTTGATGTTTTTATAATACTACATCCACTTTTTGAAATGCATGTGTTCACTGTAATGCTAACTTAGGCAGAGAGTTTAAAAATTTTAATAATGTCCCAGAAGTTGACATTATTCGATCTGTGCACAGCATATGCCAAGCGTCACGTGCCTTCTACCAGCTCTGGCTATGGGTCTTCCCAGATCAGGAGAGCCGACGGATCAAATTAAAGTTTTGGAGTAGAATGATCCTTGGTACTTGGCACAGATCAAGTCCAACAGCTTTCTCATTAAGAACTGTATCACCATTTCATAATCCTAACTGTCCGTGCCCAGGAAATCCGAAATCCATGTGACATTCACAAGGTTAGATATAGTTGAATTCTTTGTCAACAACTAGCCCTCTTATATTGGTAAGACACGTGTTCGATGATTCTACTAAAGACAAAATTTCTCTGTTCTTTCCACTCTACATCAGCCTGTGGTAGTCAGTTTTACTACCGAATTCTCTGTCGTAGGGTACTGTGATATTTGTAATCGCTTTGTGGCTTGTCCGGCAGAGCGCACGCTGACTTGTCGTTTGAGCTCTGATTTTAATTCCGCATTTACAGGCACAGATAATTCAGTTGGGAAAACCTGACCTCTGGCTATCACTGGGACAAATCTGATCACTTAACATAAACTCAATTTTTTGCAGTAAACTTTCGTCGAATGTTCGACAATAAGCTTGGTGTGATGATGTGCAGTCCTTATCAGTTTCTATTGGTGATATTATTAGTAATAATATTTTACTCTTTTTATTTATTGTAAAATATTAGAACAATATTTCAGGGAGGTTAGTACAACCAATAAAGGACTGTCCAACATGTAAATTGCAAAAGAACCAAGATGTTATTCCGTCGAGGTAGGTTGTTGTACTCGTGCAACGTTACTCACTTCCTACGTCCCAAAGATCCCGATTAGGGACGGTCACAGTTTTCAACTAGCCAGAGTGCAAGGGTAAGCCTTCAAATGAGGCCAAGGCGTTCACGATCGCCCCGGTTCCGATTCCAAGTATCCCCTTGGGAGAGAAGCTACACCGTTCACTCGCTCGACGCTGTCAGCATATTTTCTCACGCGGATTACTTTGGTAAATTTTTCAAACTGAATAATCAGGACCAAAACAAGGAGCACTGTGCATCGGCTCATGATAATCCCTACCAAAAAAGCCATTTTTCACATTAAAACACTTACATAAACCTTCAAAATGAACTTGAATTATTTGGTGTATTGAAAAGGAACACGGTTCGGAGTTCTACTAGAAAAAAACTATGTACTAAGTGATAATTTGTGGTGCATCATATATCCCGAGTGAAGGTGCGCTTCAGAATTTATCTGAACTCATTGAATCTGTGGCCCCACTGGATAGCTAAAATCATCCTAAGTTGACCGCATTGTAAACGATAGACCATCGGTAAACTAAGCGGAACGCCACACATCTCACACCTACTTGATTGCTCCAAATGATCATCTGTATGGGTGTGTGTGTGTGTGTGTGTGTGTGATTGATGGACCTAAGCTGGTAAGATGTCATAAACTGTCCCGATGTTACCATGTTAGAGTAACGGCGCTGGATGCTCACAATGAGTGTTACTACATCTTTGGTCATTCTCGTGGTCGGTTTCTACTTGGCTTTGGCGCAACACACTTCACTGGACCACAACACCCTTGCGCTCATCCAATAGTTAGTCCTACCTGATCTAGGTAGTATCTACAGATGGGTGGACAAAGATTATGGGAAACATACGACGGGTTTCGCGGTTATTGCTGCTCATCAGGTATGCGTATCAAGTACTCCTCTCTCCACCCACTTGTTCTGATACTTGTACCCTCAGTAGGTTTAACTTCACCCACCAGTAGATACTACTTAAATCAGAAGTGCTAACTCGCGACCGCAGCGTCGTCTTTCTCGAGGTTAACAGCGTCTTACCTATATAGAACTATCAGCAAACCACGGTTGTGGTTACTCAGTGGACTCTCCAAACAGGAGCTTCCGACCACACTCCTGATACACAGATTAGATTGTGATTATGTGAGGTCTATGTTTTAACTTACAGCCATCTGCGCCATATCGATAGGGAATTTATGAAGTGAAATGAATCTCCTATTGACAGTAAGATGAGTGCATACCCTCTGTTCAACAGTTACCTTCGGCAGCACCAGGATCGCGGTCATTTGAATTATAACCATCATCATTTGAATCATCGTCACCATCATCTCGTGACGGTCCCGTTTTATATACTCCGGAGTTGATACCTACCACGGGACAAGCCATCAACTTTGCTTACTGTTCTTCTGAATACCGGAACTCGGACCATCATCCATCGATATTCGGAGCATACACAGATCACCGATAGATTTTTTTAAAAATATCTAACAGGTTATACTTCCAAAGTGTAAGGAACTGGACCATTACTAATATTGCATCAGATCCGTTGATTATCGACTCCGTTATGTTGCGCCCAAAAGAATGTGTCCGTCCATTCTGTTCTATTCAGAATATCGCAGTTCACCGTGAATTGACCGCCAGTATAAATTTCCTCTCTTATGGCGGTCATTTTCAAACGTGTTTCAGTGATTCAGCGTGTTTCTGATAGACTGCGAAGGATTTTCACCATAATAAAGTAGTTTGTAAAGTCATCGTTTCCCCCAAGTACAAAGTCGACTGTCATAGGAGTCGATTGCTATGCTGGTAACGGATTGTCACCGTTCGAAGTGGGGAACGTAAGGATAAAATATCATCTGGCGTTCGACGCAAATTAAACCATTGATAGCCAAACCTGAGTGTAGTGTGACGTATGTGGCACACCGTCATGCACTCAGAATGCTAGTGATTTCAAACGATGGGGATAAAATACTTGTACAGCGCCTCTACGGTTTCCACCTGTAAATTGAGTGATAGTACTGCGTGCTGACTCATTTCATAGAAGTGCTACCAAATTTGCTTAACGAAGATTATTGTTTTCGGAATATCGGTTCAGCCATCCGAGTGACAAAGCACAATCGTTAAATATATAAGTACCTTAAGAAAAGTGTATATGCATGTCTCGATGTTAGAACTTAGTATTTACTTAAGAATAGAATTGGGGAAATAAGTTCTACATAGGTTCCACTTACTTCAAACTTCAGGAACATTTTTGATAACACATCTGCTAGCGATGGTATAGCATAACGCTCATTCTAGAAGATCACGGAGGAGCGCCGCCGCAATCGGTTGTGGATCCGCGGAAGATTGGCCAGAAAGCACTACCACAAAGGTTCCCTGAAAAATTTCCGGCATTATTACCTGCACACGATCTTTTTGGTTTTCTCCCTTTGTTGTGGCAAACCGTCCTACCGACACTGACCGGTTTGATCATGCTAATATTCTGGAGAGGGGGACAGTGAAGTTCCTGTGAAAGGTTTGTCAAAAGTGTACGAATTATCTGACTTTTGTCTTTGCCGCTGTTTTGCCACCGCTTCCCACCCTCTCTCCCGTGTTCCCTCAGGGTCTGAACGTCCAAACACACCTTCATATTGGCGAGTGAACACGGCTTGCGGTGACTAGAAGACCAGGGAGGTGGACCCAATCATCCATCACAGTGATGTTTCCCAACTATGCGGTCCCATTTCGCAAACACGCACACACACACCACCTTAAAAGAACAGATGGATGTATTCTTACGGGGACTTCGAGAGAAACTGGTAGGGGGAAAAAGACATGCATGGGACAAATACACCGAGTATATTCATTTCATGACCTCTGCTCGACCGATTAGGGGTCAGACAGAGCGCACCCTTTGATCTACATAAACAACAACAAGAACAACAGTCTTGGCTCGGGCGAAAAGCTTTTTCGCAGAGCTTTCGCACCCCGAGGTGATGGTGGTCTGTCTAGCTATCGAAAATGAGGAGACGGAAGAGCCGAGGCAATATGAGGGGGGAGTTAGGGAAAATGGCAGCAGACATTTATCTCCCGTTTAGAGCTCACCATCAACTCCCACTCACGCCTCCAATATTATGTACTCGTCCGTCGTACATGGTATTCGCGCCAGACTGGGAGATCAACTTCAGCAGCAGCAGCAGTTTGGGGGTACATGTGGACCATTCATTCCGGAAATAGTGCATCGGTACTTGAATGCCCGTTACTAATCAGGTGACTAATGGGACATCAATTCACAGTAACCTCTTCGTGTTGGAATTCCTGTGAATGAAAAATCAGCTTTTTCCCAATTGGCGAAGAGCCGTGGGCAAATCGCACGTGTACATACTCTACGGTAAGAGAAAGGGTGTGTGATTGCCATTATTCAAAAATAGCAATCCTCACTGAGACCGGTGATGGCCATCCTTCATGCCGGGCCATTTGGTCTTCCAGACGTACCCTGGAAATTGGCACTCAGTTTAACTCGAAGTCGGCTCCTCATTTCCACTGATCACTAGAATACACTAGGACAACAGCCGTCGTTGCCGTAGAAAATGGTGTACTGTCTGTGAAATAACAACAATTAATAAAAAATATCATTGAGGGACAAATGCTTCGACAGTGAAAGACTGATTTTTATCACAATGCATTGTGCGAAAATCATCACGCTTCGATGGGCATTACTTTCTGACCATGAACATTTTCTATCTTTCGGAGCAGAATGAGAGGTATTCATAACGAGAACCAATGCAACCCCAGTCAATCTAAGATTTAAACTATACTTCTTTTTTCCGACGTCATCACCTAAATAGCAACCGATTATAACTTTTGAACGAATATCAGAATACAGTGTAATATCGTAAGACCAACACCTGTACGTTAGATAAGAATGAAAACTGTTCTTACCTTCTATCAACTATTTATTTGGTTTCTTTATTGTGTAATAATGGTATAATTGTTCAAAAGGTGGATCACTGTCGATTAGAGGCCACCAATTGGAGAAAGTGACCGGCCACAGAAGCAAAATCCGAACCCCCGGGGCAGAAGGGTTGAAGGCCCATCATGTTGAAGGCCGTTTGACCACCACCGGTCCGCACAAACATAATCCTCACCTTTTGTCAAACGAAATGCTGCCAGTTAACATGGCTAGAAGAATCATTCATGTAGACAAAAAACACTTCGCCCATTTGATTGAACCTATTGATCGATGAGCACCTGTAAACGGTTCTTTTAATGACCAGCTTTCCCCATTGACAATCAAATGCAAACAAATGAGTCACTAATTGTCCATGCATGTTTTCGAGTAACTTGTTGAAGAAATCACACTCGTTGAATGTGACTGGTACTTTGCATCTTTCGGTGTAGTGTTCGAGGTCCAGTTTTCAAATCGGTAAGATGTCTTATCTTAGCCACAACAGAAACCAGCCGCATTCGCCTGCATGACCTACCCCATCAATCTTGTATTCGAAAGCAGCAGTATTTCTAGTCCTGTCTCATGGGTCAAATCGATTCGCCTTCCCCGTAATCGTCGTATATTTAATCATAATAAACGCCATAAGAGCACGGAGGCCTACGTCATACGGCAGTGTTTGGCCAACAGAACTACTTTTCCAGAACAACTGAAGACCTTAAAAGTACTCCGTTGTCACTGTAGCGACGAGTATAAGCACCCGATGCAAGTCGGTTCGCACGCATGGCTGTTGAGGTGAAACGAATAGAAAGGAGCATACCACATTCTCTCAGTTTCACTGTAAACGTGTAATAAAAAAGCCCACTTTAACTCGCCTCAAAAATAATTTCTCTGCAACTGAAGAATTCTTGCTAGCATAACCCGTGATTGACATAAGGTGGAAGATTTCGTTATTTATTTTTGAAGTCATATTCACAGGACAATAATTTTGATGAATTGGCCATGTCAACCACCCACCAGTGGTTCAGGGAGACATCCTCATCTGTGCATTACTGATACAAATTTGACTGCTGATGGATAGTTTGCGATCTGAAACACCAAGCTCTGTATTCGAGGGCTAAAGAATTGCATACTATGCTTCATCATGCAATGTAAAGGCTCATCTCACCAATGAGAAACACGGAAGCCCTATAAAGCTGTTTCGTCTTTGCTGGGAGTCATCAATTGCAGTGCGTATCCACCGAGCTCTCCCTGGGACTCAAACCCGGGATGGACGATTGTCAGTTAAACACCTAACCTCTAGGTGGTTTCAGTGATGAGTTAAGCGTCCGTACTCCAAGCTGAATCATATTATGCAAAGCTCAAAGTCTTGCTACCGATATGAGTTTAAAAATTATTGGCTTATTTTTTCCCTCGATAGACCACATTTGGTCTCAGTAGGCGAGAGAGAAGCGGTAACTTTATTCGAGTACTGACTGCAATCAAACGTGTCGTGTGATACCACTGACAAAGAAAAACTGCCCACATCTTCAGACAAAGGCCGTTGAATTTCCGTGGCTGTGCGTCGGGTAAATTGTTGTTCATTTAATAACTACTAACAATCAGGATATCTCTCTCACCATTCACCACCGTATACGTCATAGGTTTGTCATCAATAGGCCCTCTCTGGTTGCTTAATTGATACCGCACTTGTTTAAAGTTGTCCTCATTCTCAGGAGATTAGGGTTAGATCATGTGCCGCACCATGAAGTATCCACATTCAACCCACCAATGAAAACCAAGGGAACATTGTGCATCCGCTTTGCCCATGCTGGGAAGGTTGAAGCAGGAGCTGTACAGTGGTGATTCCGTGGCTTTTACCGGTGAACTGAGAGTTGATACAATCCGGCCAATCGGTACGTATTACTCAGAACTCGTCAAATTCTATCTATCTCGTGTTCTATACAAAACTAGATCTGAATTCGTAATCGAGTACCCCAATAAGCTCGAATTCCTTTTTACATCGCATTCTTTTTATTTTTCACCTAGTTCTTTTCTATTGTATATTAACGATACAATATTCCAGTTAGAGTTTCACGACCAACCAGTGGCTACCAATTGAGAAAAGTGACCGACAAGGTTTGAATCGCGGGGACGGACGGGTCCAAAGTCCATTGTGGTGATCACCACCTGTCATCTTCTTCATCCGAGGGTTATGTTCATTACTGAGGATGACATCTCTGAAGGGTGCACCCTTGCGAAGGTATTCAGACGGAAATACTGACCGAACTGAAGGAAAGTTCTACGGTTTCTAACACTGTACCTTTTGTTCGGAAAGCGAAGCGCTCTGTGCCTCACGGATGCCACACTGAATCCCGCCGTTGAATACTAGCTCAGACTTATGGAACATTTGTTCATTTAACTGTACGATTGTCCCTTATGCACTCTAAGTGGCCTCAGTGCTCAGTTAGCCGTGCGGGTAAGGATGTTTCTCTGTTCCAGGAACAATAGCATCAATACAAACCGAAATGAGAAATTCGTCTCCTGCAGTGACCATGTCCCATAAGCCTACAGGAGTGCTAACACATCCGAACGTTTTCATAAAGTGCAATTCATTTATCTCAGCCAACTAACCTTGAACTATGCATTTTTCACGAGATGGAATACGACAGGAGTCGACGTATTCACCATACTGTACGGGTTCGAATTAATCTGTTGCTGGCGTTCCTATGCAAATTTATATTTGTCAACCTGTGCTTACAACCATCTGTTTGTGAAAAATGGTTTGAATAGAAAAAAAAGGAAAAACCAAAACATTTTCATGAAAATGATAGAAGTTTTAAACAATCAGCAGGGCTTAGGTCATTCTTCAGGTTGCTTCATATCCGATTCTGCGTCGTTTACACTAAGCTTTTCCGATAATATCTGGCTTCGAATGAGAAGAAAACTACATTGTACTTCCGGGGGAATGTAGTTATCACGGTCATTTTATCGAAAATAGACGGAACTGGTTAGCTGCCTTCATTTCAATGACCGTTTTTTCTTTCATCAGTGACAACGAAAATCTCGGGTAGATGATATCGATCAACCCCCGAGGATAGTGGTGAAATTCACGCAACGACGAGATTTGCAAAACAGTCGTTTTTACCGTCACACACAGCTTTGATAAAATACTGCCAATGATCACATTCAATATAAATGAGTCAATCCCATGACTGAACCGTTTGTTTCACTCTTCGATGGAGACAGGTGTGGGACAGTGCGAGATAACATGAACTGCGTGCAGCGTTCAGTGTATCAGTTCACCAATCATCTCGATTTCAATCAGAGGGAATTGGTAAACTATAATTATCTTTATTGGCATCCAATCCGACACCTGAATAATCGACTTCCTGCTCCCCGTGAATCAAATTATTCGAAATATCATCATCAGCCAAGCCAACATGATCACCATCCTAGTTATCCTCATCATACCAGTTATTATTATTATTATTATTATTAATATTATTATTACCACATCTACAGTACAAAAGTTATAACACGATGAAGGCAAACAAATGTTCTCAGCGATTTCATTCTCAAGCCATTACAGTTACATTTGTATGGTAACAAAAATCCACGATGGCTTAGACACGGAGGGAAAGGATCCATATGAAGTTCCATTGTCGCACACAGTTGAAATCGGTCATTCAGTAGGCGTGCACTCAGCCTTTACAATGGCGTACCGAGTCCCATAAAATTCATCAATCGCAACCAGGCTTCGAAAGCTGGCAATCGTTAAGGCAATTAGCATCCGTCTTTTGAGGCCAGAACTATGCGCGCAACGAAAGTTGGCGCAAGCGCTTCGACTGGCCTGACCAGCAGTCGATTACATCATCCAAGAGCATGACTGTGACGTAATTTAATTATCACCTGTTACCCAACCTAAACATTTGTACAGGAATTACATTGTCAAAGATGACTCATCGGCCTGCTCTTCATCCCTCTCTACGCCATATAATTAGGGCTCTTCCGATTACGTTTCTGAGGGTCGCCCGTTCGATTCCGTCTCGCGGGGTCCGACTTTTCGATGGGAAAAATGCAAGTAGATTTTCCAATGCATGAAACTTTTCACTACATAAATGTGATTTTGATAGCCTGAAAGTGAAATCACGTAAAACATACTTTCGCTTGCATTCTGTTCTGGGCTTATTTCACGATGTGAAAAAATGGCCTTAGGCGCGCACAGTTTCCAGCTTGACCGGTCTGACCTACATAATTCCCAGTATAATAAGTATTCAATGACATACGGATGCCTCTCTTTGTCCGGTAAATACAGTGGCAGGCTATTGACAGATAAGTAATGTCAACGTGATCTGCAACAAATACGGCTTGAATAGTACTTGAAATCATCAAAATTTTTGTGAGTATCTCTGTTATAGTTTCGCTCATTGAGGTAATTCCAGTACTGGTTTGATAAGCTTGTCTGTAACTTCATTCTGGCAAATGACATCAACCAGCTTTAGATGATCATCCACAAACAGGGAGATTTGAACTCGACTGAGTTTAGAGTGTGAAATCTGTGATTATTTCGCTGAGAGTAATTTGAAGATATACACTTGCAATATCATGCCACATTTATTATCACTAGGCAACAACATATTGCTCCAAACTGTTCACTGCCGGTCTCCACGAAAGTTGGTAAGACATTTCCACGAAGAAACTTCTGATCGTTTTGAGAAATGATATTACCGTACGGTTTTTCGATCATTGATAAAATGTATATAATCCTTAGCAAGAATGATAAACCATATTTACTTTTGGCCTTGGTTTTCCTAATAGGTAAAGGCTCAGAGTCAGATGACTCTAGAAAAGATGACTGAAATGGCTGACTGACCGGCAGTGGCTGAACGGTCATCATGGTGGACTTTAGATGCCTCTATCCTGGGTTCGAAACCTGGTGCCACGGCGGCCGCATCCGCAGTCGCCAGTTACTTCATCTTAGTGGTAGCCTCTGATTGGCCACAATCCCGTTCCCGAAAAACAGTGTACCATTATTGCATGATAAAAAGGTTGTAAATGAAAGAAAAATTAAGACAATTTTTCCCCGAAAAGAAAAGCACCAAATTCAGTGCCCGTCGGATGACAATCCGTGACAGTTTTTGTTATGTGAATAATTTTTAGTAGTCTGCTGAGGAGATTCCGAATTCAAAATAATGGACAATAATTGCAACAGTTTGGCGTCAGCGATGATCTTGAACGAGCATGTAAGAAGGCAAACAATACGAAACGAATTAATTCATTCCCACCAGTATAAAGTTAGGGGCATAATTATTACCACTATTATTATGTTCTCCGACGAATGGCTACCTGAGTGATGGCACAGGTGAACAAGGATTCCATGAATTCTGTTCACTCTTTGCACTCGGATTAGACAACATATTACCAAATTGGATCGCGAACTGCCTAGATCCGACTGTAGTTTCGGAGAATGAAAAGTGCACCAACAATTTTATCACGGTTGTTCATGACGATGGTACTGTTTGTGCGCGTGCGCATAATGGGGGCCCTTAGGTCTACACGGGGCCATAGAGTGATAAATCACTCGATATCTACTAAATCAAATCAAAAAAAGGATCGCAAATTTGTCGAACAGTCTAATCGCTGACGCGTACGAGACTAATTCCAGTCAGACGTGAAAATGCTAGGTTCCGGATCGAGAACATGGCAAATGTAGCCGTTGGGTGGCGGTCGCTTTGATCTACCCAAACTGTGTGTATCAGAATGAGACAATGTGATGGGTGGGGTGATACCGAAAGCCACGAATGCCGAGATGTTGCATTGCTTCTGAGCCAATCCCTTTCTCTCTCTCTCTCTCTCTCTCAGACCCACGTACATACTGCGGACACATGTTCACAAAAACCGAACATTCTTTCTTGTGGGAAAAAACAGCGACGAACTAAGTCTGCATTGGGCAGGGTGATGGGTCACCCGCACTATCTCAAAACAAATGGCAAGAGCAACAACAACAAGGACAAGGACAAGCAGTTGCTTTCTCTTCTACTTCGTCCTCTTCTGCTTACAAGGGCTGTGATTAATCGGAACACTCGATGCTCATCAATCACCAATCCCTAAACACGAGCATGTGTTTGTCTGCGTGTGTGTGTGTGTTTGTCATGGGTATCACCAGTCCCTGAACCGCTAAGAGGAATTATTGAGTGGTAGGCCATACCGAAGTAAATGGAAGTTCTTCGAAATGAGTAGTATGGTACTGTATCTGAATGGGAGGAAATTTTGTCCCGTCATCCAGATACCGTGCCATACTACTCATTTCGAAAAATCCGTACTTGAGACTATGGTTTCAACAGTGCTAACCGACGAACTAGCTTCGGAAGAATCATTGTGTGGTTCTAAAGTGGACCCCGTTCATGCGTGCTCCATACAATTCAAATGAGATTATAGCCGTGTACATGTAAGCTTGTCCAATGGCCGGAATATGGATTGGGTCGGGGAATTCCTCCCCATTTCTGATACATTTGAGGCATTGAACATGCAGCGACCTCGATCTTTTTGAGAAAATGACTGTTTTCTGGACACCATTTTGGATCTATTTTCTCTACGATCTTTTCTGACGTTTGACATCGACCTCATAATGTTCTCCGGTTGCGTACGTTTTACTGGACTGACTTTTTCGAGGTTTCCGTCGAGCTCGTTTTAAATCACTTTCACTTTCGGTCGTTCGCCGATTGTACACACTCGCGGTTCGCTTACTGCACAGCCGTTGCGTTTCGTTTCGTTTTCCGTTCGGTGTATCTCTCGTATCGGTACTGTTTCGGTGCCAAGATATATAGAACACACCTTGCATCTATAGACCGATTTGCGTCTTCTCTATTCGTCCGATAGAGGGGATAACGTTGGTATTCCGCTGCTAGACCCAATAGGAGACACATTCACCAGCCGCTCTCGAACTTCTTCTATATTGGTGAGCCCGAAAACTCCAGAACCTCCTGGATTATTCGCACGCCGGTGAGTCTGTGATTTTTCGCTGTCTCACGTCCTCTTTTTGTTGCACGATATATATTTTTTACGATATATTATCGCAACGTAACCATGTCACAGGATAAGATGTAGCTCGACACATATCTAACTTTGTCTGCGGTTGCTTTTAAACCTGTGGCGTTTATCCCACATGATCCTGAGGTTTGGTTTGCAGCCTTAGAGCTGCAATTTGAGGCACGTAGGATTATCGGTGAACGCCAACGATTTTCCTATGCCTTAAAGGCAATCCCGGGCAATGTTGTCGCCTCAGTGAGGGATTTAATAATAAATCCTCCTCAAGAGCAGCCGTACGACCGGCTTAAGGAGGCCATACTGCAACATTTCCTTCCTTCTCGGGAGGAACGGTTACGTCAGCTACTAGCACGGCACCCCATAGGGGACCCGAAATCCAGCCGTTACCTAGCTCACCTCCGGTCCTTGGCAGGGCCCGCCGATAAGGATTCCGAGATAGTTAAGGAACTGTGGTTGGACTCTTTACCCTTCCATGTTCAGACCACCGCAACTGCTCTCCTCGAGGACTCGTCCTTGGAACGAGCAGCCACCGTGGCTGACAAGATTGTCGCACTTTTCGGCAGTGGGGCAAATACCCTCATCCCTACGACATCGCGCAATCCTCGGGGTGTTGACCTGGATGAATCGCCGGAGAGGCCTCGGCACTCTCGATCCATCCAGCGCCGCCTGTCCTTCAAGGACAGAGTTAAAATACCAACTCCTCGCAGTAGCCCACTTAAACAACGGCACGGACGGGCGCCTTCCACTGCCCACGTCCGCCGTGAATCCGCCTCACCTGCCTCGTCCAAACCAGATCATCCTACCAGCGGCTTTTGTTGGTTCCACCGCGTTACGGACCAGCCGCCCGTAGGTGCAGACAGCCGTGTTCATACGCGGCGGGAAACGCCACTGCCGGCGAGTAGAAGCGGCCGTACTCGCCGGCAATCTGTCTCAGGTTGACCGTTTATTTTACGCGCATGATTCGTGCACTAATGCTAGGTTCCTAGTCGATACTGGGGCCCAAGTTTCTGTCTTGCCGGTCGGTAAAGACAAGCCACGAGCTTCTTTGCTTCGGCTGTCAGCGGCGAATGGTTCTTCCATTCCTACCTACGACACGAGACAGCTTGCGGTCAACCTGGGACCACGACGACGGTATCTGTGGACGTTCATTCTTGCGGATGTTCCCACAGGCATACTGGGAATCGATTTTCTGCAGCACTATGAATTACTTGTTGATTCACGTAGACTGCAACTTATCGATCCTTCGTCGGACACTAAATTTACGGGTCTCGCAGCTCGAACAGATGCACACCGAATCACAAGATTGTTTTCTAATATTCCTCACGATTTTCAGTCTTTGTTTATTAAATTCCCCATATTGACTAAACCATTTGAAGAGATACAGACAGTGACCGATCGTGTGGCACACCACATTGTCACTAAAGGACCACCAGTCACGGCACGACCTCGCCGACTGGCACCGGACAAATTGGCTTTCGCCAAACGTGAGTTTGACACTTTACTTTCCAAAGGTATTGTTCGTCCTTCTCACAGTCCATGGGCCTCACCTCTGCACATGGTTCTTAAGAAAGATGGCATTAGCTGGCGACCATGTGGCGACTATCGCGCACTAAATTCGGTTACCCGTCACGATATTTATCCGATACCCCACATACACGACATCACGGCATCACTTCACGGCACGGCTGTATTTTCTAAGATCGATTTGGTGCGAGCCTATCACCAGATCCCAGTCGCCGCTGAAGATGTCGAGAAAACCGCTGTCACGACTCCTTTTGGTTTGTTTGAGTTCCTACGTATGCCTTTTGGTTTGCGAAATGCTGCTCAGACATTCCAGAGGTTTATCAGTAGTATTACGCGAGACTTGGAATTTGTTCACGTCTATTTAGATGACTTGCTTATTGCATCATTGAGGGTAGATGAATATTTCCAACATTTGACGCTACTATTTCAACGTTTGTCCGAACATCGAGTAGTAGTCAATCCTGATAAATGTGAACTTGGCAAACTGGAACTTTTGTTCCTCGGCCACAAGATCACTCGAGAGGGTATTAAGCCTTGCGAGGATAAAGTGCGCTCTATTCTGGATTACGCCGTACCGTCCTCAATCAAGGAGCTCAAGGCATTTTTGGGGTTAGTTAACTTTTATCGTCGTTTCATACCCCACGCTGCTGAACGTTTGCTTCCATTAACTGACCTACTTCGTGGCAATCCACATAAGTTGTCGCTTACGGATGCCGCACGAGTAGCGTTCTCGGAGATTAAAGCGACATTAGCTCAGACCACGCTCCTCATGCACCCAGTTCCGTCTGCCACGCTAAGCATAGCGGTGGATGCTTCCGACTTTGCCATCGGAGCGGTCCTGCAACAGTCTGTTTCTGGGATATGGCAGCCATTAGAGTTTTTCTCTCGACGCCCCAATCCCACGGAAACCAAATATAGTGCCTTTGGTCGCAAACTGCTGGCTGCATATAATGCCTTTAAGCACTTCCGCCATGCAGTCGAGGGTCGATATTTCATCCTCTATACCGACCATAAGCCTTTGACGTATGCATTGCATACTAAGTCTGACCGTTACTCCCCACGAGAAGTCAGATATTTGGACTATATTTCTCATTTCAGGACTGACCTTCGACACGTTAAAGGTGAGTCGAACTGCGTTGCAGATGCTTTGTCGCGTATTCCGCTTAATGCTATTAAATCTCCGGTTTTAGACATCCCTGCCATGGCTGCAGCTCAGGCACAGGATTCCTCATGTATGGAAGCCGCTCAGTCATCGTCGCTACAGTGTCAGTCCGTACCTCTGGCCACCAGTGCTGGGACTGTACTCTGCGACATGTCTACTGGCCTACCTCGACCAGTCGTACACTCTGCATATCGACGTCTCGTGTTCAATACCCTACATGCACTATCACATCCAGGGATCGCAGTCAGTCTCCAATTAGTAGCTGCACGATATGTCTGGCCGTCCATGAATAAAGATGTTCGTATGTGGGCAAAACAGTGTCTACAATGTCAACGATCTAAAGTGTATAGGCACGTAACTTCGCCTATCGGTACTTTTGCTACGCCTGATGCTCGATTCGATCACATCCACGTAGACATGGTGGGTCCATTGACACCATCACATGGGTATACCTATTTACTAACGTGTATCGATAGATTTACGAGGTGGCCCGAGGCTATTCCCATCTCCGTCGTCACGGCCGAATCAGTGGCTCGACATCTGATAGAACGATGGATAGCTTTATATGGTTGTCCTTCCACAATCACTACCGATCGAGGGCAACAGTTTGAGTTCGAACTATTCTCTTCATTAACCCACATGCTGGGTACGGAACGCATTCGCACTACCGCGTACCATCCGGCATCAAATGGATTAGTCGAACGTTTTCATCGCCATCTCAAAGCGGCTCTTAGAGCACACGAGAGCCCCGACTGGTACGAAACGTTACCGCTAGTTCTGCTTGGTATCAGGACTTGCATAAAGGCAGATATCCAATGTTCCGCCGCAGAAATTGTCTACGGCACGACATTACGACTGCCTGGGGAATTCTTTACGCCACGGAGTACAGACTCACTTGCCGTACAGACTTACGTTCACCGTTTGTCTACGTACATGCAAAATCTCGCTCCGGCGCAGACTCGAATGCAGCGACGAAAGGTTTTTGTTCCGACCGAACTCGAAAGTTGTTCGCATGTTTTCATTCGTGTTGATTCGGTACGGAAACCATTACAACAGCCTTACGAAGGTCCATTTCGCGTGATTTCTCGTCACGATAAGACCTTTAAGGTTGATCGACACGGTCGCGTCGATACCGTTAGCATCGATCGTCTCAAAGCCGCATACGGTGATGACAGCGTGTCGCCCGCTGACATGAGATTCGAAGTTAACCATGCACTACCTGCAGACGACACTTCCGTGTCACGTCAAGGTCTGCAGTTAGCGTTGCCTGCTACGACTTCGAATGAGGCTATCGTCTCACGTTCCAGTCAGCAGTCCGTTGGCCCTACTATGTCCTCCAATGAGAATACTGTCTCACGTTCAAGTCAGCAGAGCACGCCCATGCACCCGTCCGTGAATGAGGCTCCCGTCTCACGTTCCGGTCGGAAGATCGTTCGCTCAGCACGTTTTCGCGACTAGGTCAAACACGATCTTAACCACTGCACTTCGCAGTAATAACTTTCGTGTTTATCGTTTCGACTTGATTTAACATACCTCATTAGTTATTACTGCATTCTACTCGAGTCCATTGCGGCTGCTACACCAGTTTTTCGTTTCTTTTCGTTTCATGGAACCTCGCCATATGGTACGCTTCGCTGGTCCCACGAAATCTGGAGAATTTTGGCACCAGCGTTCACATTCTGGATCAGCCCTGTCGCTCTCGTTCCTTGTCATTGACGAACTTACCGATTTGGCTTCCGGATATCATATTGGTTAACAGTTACCCGACGCTGGACGTTATTGGTGTGGCACACCTGGATGACGATTCACGCAACCGGTGTCATTGGCAACGAATCTGGTTTACGCTCGACCATCATCCTACGGTTCCTGCATACCACGGATTCTGCCCGTCAGCATCCTACAGCACAGCTACATTCACGTATTTTGCACGTATTCGCGTACACGGATACCGTTTGTATGCCTTCTCCTCCTTGACATTTTTTCCAAACCTTTCCGTGCTTTCTAGCGGGGTCTGCTTTAGTGACTTCGATCTTCTTGAGAAAATGACTGTTTTCT